>JAXQQM020092261.1:0-404531 GCA_034641835.2 Pinus albicaulis | reverse complement strand
TCATATTAAGTATAGTATTTTGAAGTTTATTAGCACTCATTGCTTTGGTTGCCACTGTAGAATACAACATTTCAGATGTCTGTCTATGGAACTCAATCTGCTCCAGCTCATGAATATTCTATGTGTCTACCTCAAGGTCCACTTTTTTATAGTTTGCTACTGTTTTGGGTGCTAAGGCAGTATGCTGTAAAAATGAAATTATCATTTTGTTTTTGGAATAGTCAAATGCTGATAATAACCTATTCTGATTTCCAGGCTTTTGCTTCAGGAATTGAGAATATATTTATGTCTTTATCTCTTCATTTTTTTGCTTAATCTGATTATACCTCTCTTTGATGTCCAAGTACTTTTCCTTAGCTGGATGTGAAGAAGAGGCTTCCATGCTGTGTTTTTTTATCAATTGTCTATGTGTCATTCTAGTTTACTGGTGTTTCCTTTTGAATTTCCATATGTGTTTCATTGATTATGGTTGTTGCTATATCATCATTGGTCACTGGAGCATCTATCTCATCAATATCAATTGTTACTTTATCTTTGTAAACTAGACTGAGCTTAAGCCTTTTGTTATAGATTATTTTAAATTTAGTCTCAGTTGTTGTCTCTGTTGTATAACCTCCTTCCTCTTTGACTCTCTTTATTGATGTTTCTGGTTGTTTGACAACTTCCAAAGTTGTTGTTGTCCTTATTTGGCTTGCTGCCTCTATCAAGGTATTTTCACTCCATTCAATTTGATTTGCAAACTTTTCTATTTCAGGCTTGGACTCATGGATAAAGGGTGTTAATTTACACTTCACCCTTAGCTTGCTTAAGATCCCTTGTGGATCATAATTCCATGGAAAACTCTCATCCAATCTGAACTCTAATAATTTCTTTGTTATTTCCTTTTTTGCATCTCTGTGGTTGATTATGAATGGCCCAACTTGATACTTTAACTTAAATTGGGTCTTATTCTTGGCTGCCATAAAGTTAATTGAATTTTCATTGAGAATTTGTCTAAGATATTCAAGTGAAAAAATTCTCATACACACATGCTTGGGAAACTTGTAGGGTAACAAGTTTGACCCAAAAATCCTTAATTCAGTGTGTTTTTCATAGAGGTACCAATATCCAACTTTGTTCTACTCTGAAAGATAAAATATTATTTTCATTTCTTCATTGATCCTAGGCTGTTCTGATTTGTTTAATATGCTCATTGCTGGATGCAAAAATAGTTCTAAAAACTCTGAATAAGTGGAATCACTGGATTATTTTTATAGAGGCTTGTAATCACTGGATGCAAAAATAGTTCTAAAAACTCTGAATCACTGGAATCACTGGAATCAAAAGATCATTTATAGAGGCTTTCCCTCTACATCCATATTTTACAAAGAAACTGGGAATTTGTCTTCTTGAGAGAATAAAAAAAATGGAAAAGATAAGATGAATATCTAAAAACTCCTTCTGTGGGTAATTTAGTCAACTGGTAATGGATGGTATCTGCTATGAAACCAACATAGTCAAATATGACTGCTGGAGGTTGACCAGGAGACATGGTGGACAAGAAACCAAGAGTAGATTCATCAGTATACTCATCTGTAAAATATACACGGATAAAAGATAGCATAGAGATAATCTTTCTAGAACCTTCAGGAAATTTAGCTGTGGAGTATGGAGGATTTATCTTTGGAATGTCAACATGAGAAGGCATAAAATTCTGAAAGATCATGAACCTTTTAGGGAAATCTATGCCAATGTATAACTAAGTTAATGCCTCTATAGACAAGGGGACTGACTAGGGATCAGGTTGTAATTGAAGCATTTGATTAATTGACTGGGCTGTAATGGTAAAAAGTATTTCTTTTTCTGCATTTACTATAGCCCTTTGATCTGGCTCATAGTATTTTTGACAAAGCCTGATGAGTTCTTGACCATGATGAGTCAATGGGACTATATACTTAACTAAATGGGTTTCCCAAATTGGAATATCATATTTGTCTAGATATTTTTCATAACACCGGTTGTGTATATCTAGCAAATTAAACTCAATAATAGGGTCTGCAATTTTATATTCAAGATCAGTTAAAGGAATGTTTTTAGCAGTAACCACAGGTGGTTGAAGGGGATTTACTGTTGTAGCAGATTTGGCAGTGATGGCTAGGGTAGGCTTAGGGGCTTTGGATCCCTCAGATTTAGGTGTTTTGGGTGCTTCAGATCTTCTTGTGGTCTGTTTCTTAAGAATTTTGAGTAACTACTACAAGATTAGACTGTTTGCAGGAGTTTTTATCTTAACAGAGAGGAAACTGAGCAATTTAGATTAAGGATGGCTTCTTTTTGGCTTTTTTCTCAATTAAGTTTATTTGAGGATGTAAAAACTAGCATAAAACAGAAAACAAGGGCTTTCTGAGTCAGTTTTGATTGAAAAAAATGGGTTTTCAAGATAATTCAGAGGTTTTAGCCGTTTAAATCCTTAAATTTGATCTTTAGACTGTGAAATTTGAGGAATTTGGCTTTAAAAAGGCTTGCAATAAAAAACAGGGTTTCCTGTGGCCTCTTTTTTGGTATTTTTAGGAAGTTTGTTTCAGTGAATTCTTCAATAAAAATGGGTTGGATCTCTTAAAGATGGTTTAAACTTGATTTACAGGTTTCAATTTTGAGAAAAATACCTTTTTGCAGGTATCTGGCTCTGAAACAGATTTCTGAGGTTTTCAGTTGAAATACTGGCTTCAACAGTTTGTTTGGAGTGGTGCACAGCTTCTCAATCAGTCTTCAGAGGTTTAATTTTGATAACTACAAAGGTTTTGGGTGAAAAAATGAGAATCAGGGCTTAAAAGGCTTTAAATAGAGCTCGAGAAGAGTTATATCAGAGTGCAAATGCGTGGATAACATAAAAACATCTTAACCAAAGGTTTTAACCTTTTGATCCAATCACCATAATTGTCATTAAATGCAGGTCTCGTGAATGGTGGGAGCCGGTTTTAGAATTTGAAACGAAACCGGAGAGCAGCTATTGCGTGAAAATTGGGCAGTAAGTGGTTTAGAACCAAATGAACATGATCCAATATAATCTCGACATGTCACAGAGGGAAAAATGGTCAAAACAGCCCATTTCGCATCCATTTTTCATTCGGGTGGACAATTAGTTTTTGTGCGCGATATTGCTTTTGGGACATTGGATTTGGAAATCAAGTGCGAAGGGCAAGATTGGCTTGGAAGGTGCAGCCAAAGGAAATGGTGGGACCAGGAAAATTATGTATGCGAGTGGTTTAAAATAGGCTTTAAACCTTTTTATTAGTTGTGGGTAAAGGTTTATATATAGAAGCGGGGATAGGCGGATATGGATAAGGGGTGGGGTTAAGTTTTATTAAAAATGAACCTTAGTCTATCTCAATAAAACTTTGGGTTTGACGTTTATACGGGGAAGGATTAATATATGCATTGCAAAGGGTTAAGTCTTTTGAACCTTATAAATATTTTTAATTCAATTCAAAAATTTAGGATATACGTCAATGTTGGAACAGGGTCTCGTACGAGCTGCGAAACTGGTCCAATTTTGAATACTTTTGATTATATTTAGTCTAGCACAGGGGTTTTGGGGTGGATCAAAGCACCGAAAGCATTGTAATGGGTAAAAGGGTAAACCAGGGGTCCGAAAACCATGGTTTGTGGACCATAGGAAATCTTAGGCTAGAATATTATAAATAAAGGAACATTTTGTATTGTAAGATAGGAAATGAAGAGCTATTGATGCAAATTGTGGTTTAAGTTGTCTGTTTGGGTTTTTTTGGGGAAAGGACTCCTGCTGGCTGTGTGCACAGAGATCCAGAGTCCATCTGTGTGCGGACCTTGCTACTGTGTGCGCAGGATGGGAAGGGGATTGTAAGGAGGAACTGATGAATTGATGAATAAGAAAGGTTGATAGAGAACTGAATTGGTGAGTACTATCTGTGTGAATCTTGGTAATTACTTCATTGTGCACATTCTATATTTAAGCTGAAAAAGATCTGTGTAAGTGTGTTTTCTGTATCTAGATATATTCTATTATCTTTATGAAATATTATGCTACTGTCATAAAAGTATATAATTATAGATCTAGCGCACGTGGATGCGAATAGAGACCTCCTTGGCCCTGTGCAGAACAAGGTGATCTGGGTATCACAGGGCTGAACATAGCTCTTCTTGCCTTACATATCCTTTCTCAGGGTGCGAAAACCTGGTTCCAGCACCCACCCATACTACTTCGGGTGTGACTTTGACCTGCACAAGTAGGTCATTGCTGAAAGGGCCAATAGTATAGGGGTTTTTTGGCAAACCTTGAACTCCGAACCTCGGTCAGGACGCCTCGAGCCAACAAATGGTTCCATTTCCAGGACCTAGAACATTTTGAGAAAGGGATCAGGTAATGACAAGAGAGTATTGGAAGCCTGAAAGGAAGGAAATTGAGGACTGGTTCGAAAAGCAGATCCAGGAATTCGCAGTAAAAGAAAATTGTGGTGAGAAGTTAACGACGGAGAGGTGGAAAAATAGGTACATTCTTACGGAAAGCTACAAAATATTCTTTGTAACATTTGCGATTGAACTTCAGGAGTGGATGGCCAGACTTGTAGAATTCCAGAAGTGTTGGAAGGATGAGCGGGTCACTCAGTGGACCCCGGAGCTGATCCAGCAGCTAAAAAGGACTGATAATACTATTACACAAACAGTAGATCATTGGGTGGACAGTGTGTTGGGAGGATTTGTGATTGAATTTTCCATTAATCAGTTTGTCTCCTACTCTGAGGCCGAATGACGATTCTTTAAGGGGTTCCGGGGAAAATTTCTGAAGACATTACCGTTGCTGATTAAGATATTACTATGTGAAAAGAGCATTCTGTGTAGTCATACTGACTGAATGACCTCGGATCTAGACGAGAGTGCGATGCGCAGTGGTAAATACTATCGGACCAACCTCGACGGGGGGATATCCACCTATAACCTTTTACGAGAACCGGTTGTGCAAGACCCTTCGGCTACACCACCGCCCAGGCTGCACAAAGGTAAGAACTCACCCATACCACTGCCCCCGCTGGACAGCGATATGGCTGCGCACCTGAGGCTATCTACCTTCAAGGGGGTAGGGGATGAGGATATGGACTTATTTTGGTTTGTTGCAGACTCTGTTTGGACTACGCAAAATGTGGCAAATGATACGGTGAAGAGGGTGCAGTTGTCCTTAGTGTTCAAGGAAAAAGCACTGGACTGGTATATGAGATACATTGCTAAGAATGGGAGTGCATCTATTCAAGATATCAAAGATGCCATGAAGAAACAGTTCCGGAAGCCAAAATCTTACTCTCAGTTGGTAGCGGAAGTAAAGGACTTTAAACAAGGTGCGTCTGAATCGGTGTGAGAGGCTGATCAGCGATTGAAGAGAGAAATCAGGGAAGGAGGACTTGAGTATGATGATAGAAAACATATGGAATGGTTCATCGCTATGCTATTACCTCATCTGCACACGCCAATGAGTCACCAAACCTTTGAATCGAAAGAAAAAATTTTGGAAGTCGCTATGAAACTAGAAGTTGCACCTAGAGAAGATACTTCGGTAGGGGTATAGTAAATTCAGGAACAGCTTGGAGCTATGCATATGGAAATTTATAACCTGCAAAAGGAGCATGGAAAGGATGCCCGCGCAAATCTATGGTGCATACGATGTCGGGTATCTGGCCATACAAAATATCAGTGCCCTCTATTGGCATATTACTTGCAGATAGGAGGACCTAGTCAAGTACGCCTAGGAGTGAGTGGGGAACCCATCTTGTCATGACCAGGCTTGAGCGGACTTGTGCTGGGGTGCGATGACTGCCATGTAGCAGGACTGCATGATATGAACCATTGCCCTCAGCTAGGTGCGTATGTCCTAGAACTGAAGCAACAATAGTGCAAATTCTGCCGGTTGGTGGGACACGATTGTTGAGGTATAAAAGGTGTCTTTTTAACTCCTATTTATCCTACATTAATTATCAATCTAGGTATGACTTTTTATCTCAAGAGTGTACTCAGTCTGAGGCGGCAATTTAATCTAAGAGAAATGCTCTCCAATTTGTAGTACAGTGTTTCAAATACAAGAGTAAAAAGATACTTGAAAATGAAATCTAATTGCAATGACATGAAACTTAAAGCTCTAAAATCAATCACTCACTTGGAAATCATCAGTAAAGGATGCAGTAGTAATAACTCTTTCCTTTATCAACTGATGTAAATGAAATCAAGCATAAACAAGATCCTCAATCTGAGAACTTAGATAGTAATAGCCAATGTTCTTTACAGTTGATGATCTTACACTCCATAATAAAGCAACTAATTGGAAATGGTAACTGAGTTAAATCAATAATGCTGCTAATGGAAATAGAATAAACACGCTCTCTGCAATAACATTCTGAAGCAAACCAAATACTGACAAGAAAGGAATAAACAGTAAAGCTAGTTATCAGAAATGAATAGCAAAGCTATTTAAGGGAAATGAACATCAAATTCTAAACAACGAAGCTTTATATCTGAGAAGCATAACAATACAAGTTACAGAGGAATAAATAATCTTGTTATGTTGAAAAGGAATAGAAATGAAATTTACTCACAATTGATGCAACAAACCGATTTCATAAAACATTGAAACAGTAAGCTATAAAACATGGAAACTATGAAGCATTGCGATTTAAAGGAAATGAGAACTAAAGAAAACCATCACACGACTGGAATTGGAAAGTAATGGTACAAATAGCAAGTGGATCCACCAGGGTCGGGCCCTTAGCCGCTAGTGAAGCACCGCAGAGCTACTTCGGTATCAAATAATGGAACGGAAACCGGATTATATATTAATAATATGTAACAGAGTTTACAAACAATCGCACTCTATTTTAACCAATGAGAGTCGATGAGCAATTATGAAAATACAACAGGAAATCTCAATAATCGTAATGCATCCTTGATTTCTACAAGCACTGTTCCTTTTATAATAGCCAGCGGACAAAACAAGAAATATAGATAAGCTTTGACCAGCGATCCCTCAAGATCTCAGAAATCTCAATAATCGTAATGCGTCTTTGATTTCTACAAGCGTTGTTCCTTTTATAACAGCCAGCAGACAAAACAAGAAATATAGATAAGCTTTGATCTCGATCCTGAGGGATTCACTCTATCTTCTTTCTTCAGTTATCGTTTTGTCTTCTTGAGTTGATGCCACATTGTCCCTTTCCTTTCTTTGACTGTGCGCCCTAATCTCGGCCTTCTTGTCTGGATATTTCCTTTTGCTGAAGGGACAACAGTTATTTTTTCTTTGTCTTTTCCTCTCGAATGGTGGCTTCCCACTTCATCTATTTTCTGCATATAAGAAAAGACAATCTTTAATTAATTTGCAACAATCACTAATCTCCTCAATTCTATTATAATTCTTCAATATATTACCATTCTAGAATATAAAGGAGTTATGATTAAAGGAAAAAGATAAAGAAATACATGGAAAATTCATCCATTTTCCAATGCTCAACACACCCCCCTGCTTACCCTTTTTCATGTCCTCATGAAAACCATAGTTTACATGTAAAGCAGTTAGAGAATAGGCTGGAGAGGGTTTTTCATTAAGTGGTCTAAAACCATGATTTGCAGCTAAAACTTCAAAAATATGCCATGTCTTCCCTTCAGGTAATTCATATTTGGCCTTATAGTCTGCTGCAGGATACTAGATAATAGGGCTTCGAAATCTACAACCTAACCAATACAGGCCTTCCCTCAAGATGAGGTTACTATAGATAACCAGGCGATTGGCATCTAACTCAGATTTTTTATAATTGAATGGCTCTTTGTCTTGAATATTCCGATTGGAAATATTTCATCGAAGTTTAGCTGCTACTACGGCCTGGTCTCTGATGGACAGAAAATATTCTACCCCATTGTTGAGGAGGTAAATCCCCTCTGCGGACAGAGGCAATCCCTACTAGCCCAGATCGGGTCTAGCAACAATCAAACACGCTACAATGTAGGTTCCTAATTGTAAATAAACCGACTTGCAAGGAAGGCTTACCTGGAATCCAACGATGTTGTTTGTAGAAGAGGTGGTGCTTCAGTTCCTTCGCCCTGGCAGATCACAACCCTCACGATCTCCGTGATCGGACACCTGCACATGCAAGAAACAACACAAACTCAAGCATAAAATCTAGTACATACAACTATATATCAGTCGAAGAGGATATAACTCATGAACATGATCAAGAACAAGAGTGGAACCATAACCGATAGTCGCTTATCATTAAAGAGTCAAAAGAAGAATACAACCATAGCTTCGACGCAGCACTCTCCTTTAGCAGGTCGTCAGCACAACATGTCTCGATAAAGTCTGCCAGGGATGGGACAAGCCTCTCTCTCCAGATACTTGGCAATAGTCTCCTTGCTCGGATTTGGCCTTAGGGAATCAAGAAGGCTTTTGCAGCATGAAAGCTCTTGGGAACTTAGAAATTCTGCCACTCTTTGGAACTAGCTTGCAATGGAAATGGACAAGCTTTTATAGAAGGAGGAAGGGGAGTTGGGATCCCTATAATTATGGGATTGGCCCTATCATCAAGGAAGCTTCCATGAGAGGTGGCAAACCACTTCCTCTCCATGGAAATCCGTAGCCAAACCTCCCAACTCAAGATAGAAATCAGCCCAGTAATTTGTTAGGATGAAACTTCCGCCTTTTATTTTTTTTTAAAACACCTCTTAATATGGTTGGCGCGGGTACGGCTCTATGACAGAGCGCCAATTGGCACGCCCTCTTTGGAGGATTTCCCTCTTGGCGCGAGGGCTGAACTATGGAACCGCGCCAATGGAAAAAGAGCTATTTTTAGGGTTTTTTGCAGGGAGATGTCTTCAGGGAAATTAAAGCTCATCTTCAGAGGGATGCAATGAAAGTATTTTCAAGTCTTAACTCTGCCCACAGGTCACAGAATGAGCCCTCCAATGTGTGATATGGGGATTGCAGGGACAGTGACAAATTTCTGTGTAACACCCATCCAAGACGATTGCTTTGTGGATGGGTCCCAAGGTCTAGATCACACCCTCCTTTGTCATTAAGCTTTTCTGCCTAGCCCATAATTGTAATGGGTGTTTCGGTTCACCCCTAACCCAAAGGTCTAACCCATTTTCTTGTCTCTGAAAAGTGTTATAGGCCTTGACCCATTTTAACTGGTTAACAGCAAATAAAATGAATGCTTGATATTGGACATCACCCACAAAAGGACTGGGATTTGTCTCCGTTTCCCCTTCCAATATAAAGTTGTGCAAATAAAATTCACAGAGTAGGCACTAAACTTTTACTCCATAGAGTTTACAATAGTCTATAAAATCATATACAATTTTTAATTCTATAGGTTGTCTTGCCTTAACAGCTTTATTTTTTAACTGCAAATATCTTTCTAACAAAAAAAAAGCATAATTTTTGGCAGGGGACCTACATGCTAGAACATCTGTATATAGAGAACAAAGAGTATCCATTTGATTCCTGACTGTTTGTAGTCTATTCCTTACCTCTTCAAATTTTTCTTCTGCCTTCTGACATTTATCAAAGGCTTCTGCCTATGATGCATTGATGTCCCTTAATCGCTGCTATAAATCTTGGTATTTCTTCCTGGGAACAGTCTCTTCTTCGAGCTTTTCTCTAGCCCACTGAGCCTGTGCCAAATCCTCTCGGAGTTTTGCTATACCAGGGTCATTGTTTATCAAAACATTTTTGGGTTGAAGATCTACCTGGGTTTTCTTATCATAACATCGAGTTCCTATAGTCTGTGTCTCTTTATTGAAAAATGTCTGGTTGGTCATACTGCTGGAGGACAGGGCCTCGGTCTGAACATCTTTATTACAGACTTGTACATTTTTGGTTTGGGCAACTACGTCTGTAACAACTGCTTGTTGTTCCTTGCTATCCTGAATGAATATGGGCTCGATTTGAGTCTCCATGGCCCTTGTATTATGGGGTTCTATTTGGATGGCTACATCCCTCGTTTTCGGGGTTCTTTTAGATATTTTCCCCCTTTTTAGAACCCTTATCTTCTTTCTAAGTTGTTTTACTAATTTTAGTAGCTTTTGTTGTTCCTTCTACAGCTGCTTAATTTCATTTTTCTTCTTATTCTTTTTCTTAAGAGGAACAGTTGTTTCCTTTTCTGGAATTGGCTATTTAGCTGGGTTTTGTTCTTCAGGGACTGTGCCCTTGTCCTGGCTTGATTCCACATTCTCTGTTTGGAACACTTCTTCAGTGTTCACGTTATCCTGATTAGGTTCCTCAGGGGAAGAAACCCTAGTTTGATCTGCTAATTCCTAAGGGGCTTCTGCTTCTGCCTCTTCCTCGTCATGAATTTCCTCGGATGTATCCTTGTTGTGGACAGCATGTTCCTGTGATTGTTCTTCCTCAATATTGAGGTTGAGCGGACTTTGGGGTTGCATATACTCACACATATTGGCCACAATTTGGGCCAATTCGTCCTCTTGCAATGGACTATGTGGTGGACTTGCGCTAGAGGTTACGGGAGGTTCCGCTTCCTCTCTTTCTTCTTCACTAGTTCGGTTAGTTTCTTCTTCTACCTGATTTTCTCCTCCTTCTAGTTGCAGGGGTTGCTCATCTCCAGAACTAGGTAATTCTAAGGGTCGGTTGCTGCTACTATGGAGGTTTCCAAACATTCCCCTACTTCTTCTTAATCTGGAGGACTGTCTGCGTTTTAAAGGTCTGTTTGTTGTGCTGGTGATTCTTTTTCGTTTTGGGGCAGGTAAGGTTGTTCCTCCGTCTATCAAAAATAACAATTCTTCCCAACTAGTCTGCTGCTGAGCAAGACTGTAACTAACGATTAATCGAATTAAATAGTGGTGGCTTACTACCATCCTTGTATGAAAGGATTTCCTTATGCTCCAAGCAGCGTAATGCAATAAAACATTTAAATATGCAGGAAAATTCGCAGCACATTTCTGTTTCAGATTTGCTAATAATTTGAGGTGGCGTGGTCTTACCACATCCTTTCTTCCGTCGCATGCAATGTAGCTTTGCACTACTCTAGCTAGTTCTGCCCATGGTTCCCCAAGAGTTTCCGGCTGGACCCCTTTTCTTTTGACGGTCGGGGTTTGTCCTTCGTCCCAAAAGAGGTTCATGGCCTCTTGAAGTCTCAATTTTTTATGGGTCCATACGGGTCCAACTGCTTGTAGACCAGACACCTCAGCAATTACTGCATCTGTCACTATTATTTTCCTTCCTCTTACTATGGAATGGTCCTCCTGCAAGTTTTGAAAAAAATTGATGGCCACAGTTTCATGGGGCTGCTGCAGTCGTGTAAGGTAGGTAATCCACCCTTCTCTCTCCAAAATTTCTCGTGCAGCGTTGGAAACTGTTAGTACTTGAGGTTCACTGCGTATTGCTTGCCCTCCCATTTCGTCTAAGCCCTGCACATTGTTAATGTTTCACAATAATACACAGAAATGGAAATGGAACAACACCTCGTGCATATTAGAAAATACCGTTAAAACTTTCTATTTCCGAGATATGATGAAAATAGGGAATTAACCCGTATGCACACATATTTTGGAAGTCACCTGCACCCCCCTGAAATATGATAGGTCGCCCTCAACTGTCAAATGGAGGAGCGTACTAGACAGAAGTCGTACATATTTATGACATGATAAAAAATTATCGAATCACTGAAATCGAGGCAGATTATGAAATCGTGAATAGATATAGAAGTGCTATGTAATGATTCGGAAATAGGGAAAATGACAACTGACATAAATAAAAGTGCTCATGCGGTCATTATCCACTTAAACCATTATGACTGATTTATAAACAATATTTCATGTATAAGAGGTTCAACAAAGGGGTTTAGGAGCATAATCTCATTTGAAATTAAGATAAAGATATAAGAAAAGGGTTTATAATTGCTATTGATTTGTGAAAAATATGACTTCAATACCATCAGTAGACCTTTGTTGCCCACAGGTGTCTAAAACCTTGACAAAGTTGTTTTTTCACCCTTGGAACCATAATCCTTTATATATGCCTAGGAAAGTGCTTTGTGATGTCATGATGGAGGCCATTGTACTGGCTTGGGAACCAGATGAATCACAATGCCATTCACCAGGAAGGAGTGAAAGGTGGGCAGGCCGGCTCGTGATGATACCTCCTGTTCCAAGGACTTTTTATTTTTCTGAGTTGCCCATTGGATCATATCCCTAGTGTGGTGGCCATAATGGGAATGCCACTTCACTGCTTCCTTATGATCATGGTAGGATGGCTCTTGATGAGACACCCTATCCTCTATCTAACATATCATAGAATTGTTAGTAATCATATAGATATATTTTTTTCTTTTCTTTTTCTTTTATATAGCACTTGCCTATTTATGTATAAAGGATGGCTTAACACTCCTTAAGAGTAGGTATGGTGGAAGAATTTTGAACATCTCAATAGAGGAAAATATGCCCTTGTTCTTATTCAATAATAACAGTCAAAGAGAATTATGAGGATTAGGGAAGAACCAACATGATAAAGATAATCAATCAAATTAGTTTTAGTGAAAATAAAGACAGCAAAGTGATAAAGATAGTTGTGTCCTTTCCTTTTTTCTTATCAATGCACAACAATTTCTTTAAAGATTACAATTTCTCCTTGATGTGTTGATTTCAGTAACCTCTAATTTTTGTTTCCTTGCATAAACTTGTAGATTTTCCTTAAAAGTATCATGAAGAATTCACAAGAATTCTCAAAATGTTGTTCTAAAAAGAAAGAAAAATGCGCTCAAAAAGTGTTGTTCCTTAGACAGAACAGCTGCTATTCTTTAAAAGGAACATCAAAAAGAACATCTGCATGCAAAACTGCAGTTCCTTTAAGAGGAACAACAAAAAGATAAAAACACACAAGTTGTTGTTCCCTTAAGAGGAACAACAGTTGTTCCTTAAGCGGAATAGCAGATAAGACAAACAAGAAATGTTGATCCTTTGGCGGAACAGCAAAAAAACATTCCAAATCGAAATTGTTGTTCCTTAGAAGGAACAACAGAAAGTGAAAAATAATGGTGAAGGGGTTGTTCCTTTTAAAGGGAACAACAAAGAAAATCGGAGAAAATTGTGTTCCTTTTAAAAGGAACAGCAAAAACAATCGGAAAAAATGTTGTTCCTTTTAGAGAGGAACATCAAAAACAATCGGCGAAAATGTTGTTCCTTTTAAAGAGGAACAACAAAAACAATCGGTGGAAATGTTGTTCCTTTTAAAGAGGAACAGCAAAAAAAATCGGCGGAAATTTTGTTCCTTTTAAAGAGGAACAACAAAAACAATCGGCAGAAATGTTGCTCCTTTTAAAGAGGAACAACAAAAAGATGAACACGCAGACGTGCTGTTCCTTAAGAGGAACAACACGAAAAATAAAGGCACACAAGATTGTTGTTCCTTTTAAGAGGAACGGCTGCTATTCCTTAAGAGGAACAACATGAAAAATAAAATCACACGAGATTGCTGTTACTTTTAAGAGGAACGGCTGCTATTCCTTAAGAAGAACAGCAGTTGTTCCTTAAGAGGAACAACACGAAAAATAAAATATTTACAAAAAAACAACTCATAAAAGAAAAATTAAAAGAAAATATTGTGTACAAATTTCAGAAATAAAAGAATTGTTCAGTGAATGAATTCTGAGGATGAGTTATCTTCCTCGGCAAGAATTTGCATAGTAGAATCTCCCCGTAATTGCTGGTAAAAGGATTCCTGATTAAGCGGTTTGTGGTAAAGTCGTATTCGATGACCGTTTGCTTTGAAATAATGTCCAGATCCATCAATGGTAGTTAATGTAATGGTGCCATTGTCATGCACTTTTTGTATCTCATAAGTTCCAAGCCATCGTGTCTGGAGTTTTCTAGGGAAATCCTGAAACCTGGAGTCGTATAGGAGTGCCCAATCTCCTTCGTGGAAGATTTTATTTTTAATGATGGCATCGTGCCATTTTTCTCTCTGTTGTTGATTTAATGCAGTGTGTTGGAGGGCAGAGAGCCTAATTTCGTCTAACTCATTGATTTGTTGTAATCTGCTAACCTGGGCCTTGTTTAAATTCAAACCCACCTCCTGGGTTGTTCTTAATGTTTGAATTTCAAATTCTATTGGAAATATGGGTTCTTTTCCAAATACTAATTGATATGGTGAATACCCAGTGGTGTTTATCCATGTTGTTCGGTATGCCCACAAGGCTTCTGGCAATCTTGAAGCCCAGTCGCGTCTGTGTGATGCAACTGTTTTTGTAAGTATTGCTTCTATCACCTTATTCGTGCTCTCTACTTGGCCATTTGCCTGTCGGTGGTATGGGGTTGTAATTTTGTGCTGAATGTGGTAATTTTTTAATGTTGCAGCAATTTTATTACCTACAAATTGTGGTCCTCCATCGGTAATTATGTCCCTTGGGAGGCCATATCGCACAAATATTTGGAAAAGGAACTGTATTACAGAGTCCTATGTAGCTCTTGGAAGTGCCTCCGCTTCGACCCATTTAGTAACATACTCTGTTGCAACTAGTATGTATGTTTTCTGATTTGATGGGTGGTTAATAGGACCAACAAAATCGAGCTCCCAGTGCTCAAATGGCTCGATTACTAACATTCAAAGGAATTTCATCAGACTGTCCAGGGCGTCCCGCCCTTTGGAAACTATCACAAGATTTTACAAACTTTTTAGCATCTTTAAAAATTGTAGGCCAGTAATAGCCTGTTTGTAAAACCTTGTGACTAGTCCTACGATCTGCAAAATGTCCGCCACATTTCCCGTCATGGCATGCTTTCAAGATGTCAAATATTTTGTCTTCCCGGACGCATCTTCTGATGTGCATATCTGCTCCTGTATGAAATAGATAGCCCCCAATCCAAGAGAATCGGGTACTGCAATGTACTATCTGTTTTCGTTCATTGGGTGTTAGATGCTTAGGTAATTTACCTACTGCTAAATAATTTGCAACATCAGCATACCATGGGGTTCTGGCAGTAACAGCAAACAAATTTTCATCTGGAAACTGATCTTCGACTGCTGTTGCGTCCGTTGGTTTTGGCATTCGTGAGAGAAAATCAGCTACAAGATTATCTTTTCCAAGTCGGTCCTTTATTGTGATGTCAAATTCCTGCAATAGAATCAACCATCTTGATACTCTACCATCTGTAACAGGTTTATTTGCTAAAAATTTTATGGCAGAGTGATCTGCATATAAAACTACAGGATACCCAGTTATATAATGTCTAAATTTATTTACAGCATGTATTACAGCTAAAAATTCTTTCTCAGTCACAGTATAGTTTAATTCAGCAGGAGATAGATTCTTTCTAATATAATAAATTGCATATGGTTTTTATCTTCTTCCTGCCCAAGGACTACTCCAATAGCTGTGTCTGAGGCATCAGATGAAATTTGGAATGGAAAATCCCAATTTGGGCCCCTTAGCACTGGGGTTGTTGATACAATCTTTTTTAGATCCTCAAAAGCATGGTCACATTTATCTTTCCAAATAAAATTAACATTTCCTGTTAGTGCGTATAGAGGTGAAGCTATTTGAGAATAATGCTCTATAAATCTTCTATAATAACCAGAAAATCCTAGAAAGCTACGTACCTTTTTTTGTGTGGTAGGAGTAGGTATTAACAAAATTATCTGAATTTTAGTTGGATCTACCTGTATTCCAGCTGCTGAGATATAATGACCTAATATGAGTCCCTCGATCATCATCATGTGACACTTTTCATGGCTTAAGAAAAGCCTGGTGGCAATACACCTTTGCAGCACTTTTTCCAATGTTTCTAATGCTGGCTCAAAATCATCTCCATAAGGTGTGAAATCATCCATATATACTTCGATCCCTTCATTTATTAAATCTGAAAAGATGCTGAGAATGGCCCTCTGAAATGTGGCAGGGGATTTGCATAGACCAAGGGGTAAAATTATGTAAGAAAATGTTCCCCAAGGGTAGGTAAAAGTAGTCTTGTCTTGGTCTTCAGGGGAAATCTGAATTTGATTGTATCCATTGAAACCATCTAAGAAAGAAAAGAATTTATTTCCTGCTAATGTATCTAATACCTGATCAATGAAAGGAAGGGGAAAGTGGTCTTTCTGGTTTAATTTGTTTAGTTCTCTGTAGTCTACACATATCCTCCAATTTCCATTCTTCTTTGGCACCACTACTAGTGGAGAGACCCACTTGCTATCAGATATTGGATAAATAAAGTTGGCATCCAAAAATTTTTGTAATTCAGCTTTCACAATATCCTTAAGATGAGGGTTTAATCTTCGTTGGAGTTGGCGAATGGGTCTAGCATATTTTTCTATATAAATGTGGTGTGTACATAATTGGGGATCAATTCCTTTCATGTCTAGGTAATCCCATGCAAAAGCTCCCTTATATTTTTTCAATAGTTGGACCATCTTCTCTTCTTGTTCAGCAGGCAGATTTTTGTTAATGTTCAGAGTTTTTCCTAGCTCAATTTCTATAGTTTTTCTATTGTAAACAAAAGTGGTAGGTATTGATTGATCTTGAATGTCTTTCAGGGGATCTTCTTCTTCTTCATTATCAAATGCTTCCTTGATCATGTGGCATTGCAAATGGGATCTGGTTTTTGGTTGGTTAATGAAACTGTTAATGATGTCATCCTCTGTTTGGTCTTTAAAGTCGAGGGATTCTTCTATGGTTAATGGTGATCTAATGTTTTCTATGAGGTATGATACAGGTTGTTTCTTTATTTTTATTATCGTTAGGCTTGGCTGGGCTAGAGGGTATAAGGCTAAATTCTTGACATAACTCCTTTTGGTTATAGTCATGCTGCCTTGTCGGCAGCCAATGTAAGCATCAGCAGTTTCCAGCCAAGGTCTACCTAAGATTAAAGGGTGTCCATCTAGCCGGTTTTTGGGGTTAATAATCAGGAAGTCGGCAGGGTATTCCCAAGAGTCTACAGATACCATTACATCATGTAGTGTGCCTTCTGGCTTGACTACCAATCGGTCAGCCAATTCCAATAAGGTTGTTGTTGGATCTAATGATGTAATGCCAAGTTTTTGAAAAGTGGTGGTTGTTAGGATATTGATTTTAGATCCCAAATCAACTAAGGCATTTGGAAATTATTATCCATTGATTGGCACCGTAACTATAGGATTTCCTGGGTCCTCATACTTTACAGGTGCTTCTCTTCCTGATAGTAAGTCAGATAGGGTGCCGAATACTTGGACAGTTGGGTTAGTTGTTGTTCTCCTCTTTGGATTTCTTATACATATTTCTTTGATGGTCTTTGCATAAATGGGAATATCTTGGATATCTTGGAGGAGTGGGATTTTTATACACAATTTTTTTCAATTCTCCCAGAAGATCAAAATCAGGATGTTCTATTAGACGAGGTATGATTAGTCATTCTGGGAATGGTGGAGAAGAGGTGGTTGCTTGCTCATGAGTTTGTTGTCTAACCTCATTTTCCTTTTGCAATGTTTGTTCTGAAGGTAACGGATTTTCAACTTGAACATTTTTGTCTCCCTCTGATTCTATTATGCGTCCAGACCTTAGTTGAAGGTCGTTGCACTCCCTTAACTCGGTTTCTAGTTCTGGTGCTTTGATTATTTGAACAGATTGAACCAGCCTATTATTAGGGTTCGGGTTGGGTTGGGCTGGGATTTGCGGTCTTAAGTTGGTCTGGGGATTTTTTTGTAATGTATATGGTGCTGACAGTGTAGGTGGAGGGAGAGGAATCATTCCAGCTGGTTGATTCATAGATCTTTGCCAATTCGATTACCAGGTATGACTCTGCGAGGTGGAGGGGGACCATTGTGTTGGATATGTATTATTTTTCCAAAATGGTGGACATTAAGGAAATTTCGGCCAATTGGTTTGATTTGTTTGATTTGGCCAGGGTGGTGTAGGAAATGACTGCTATGACCAACTGGGGAAGGGTGGTTGATTTTGCCACATTCCATTATATTTCTAAGCATTATACTGAGGAGACTAAAAAGAAGAGGATGGATCAATGGGCATACCTGTTTGTCGTGGCTGCCATTGATGGCGCTTATTGAGTAGGTATACCATTTCTGTTTCTTCTTCTGCTTCTTTCTAGACTGCTTTCAATCCCGAGAGTGAGGGGAAACTTTTTGTGGAGTGATATTTCGTGCAGATAGCATAGACTTGGACTGTATCTAGTGGGCACTCTTTATGGCTATGTTTCTTTCTGCATCTAGGGCAGAATATTGCCAAATTTTGTTCTGCTTCTGCTTACTTTTGTTTAGCTTTCATGATATCAAGCTGCGTTGTCAAAGTCCCTAGAATATCAGCTTTGAAATCTCCTAGTAGATTTCCAATTTTTGTACGGGTTATACTTCCACCGAAGGTCTTTCTATCCCTTGTGATCATGTCATGTTTTGCTGGTTTTAGTCTTGTTTTGCCTCTTGAAATCCTGATACATAAATTAATAATGTCAGAAAAATTTTCCTGATATATGTCACCTTTGCCCATGATGTTTAATGTTTCAACCCATTGTTCCTCAATCCCTTTAATCAATGTAGTTTTTAACACATTATCAAGTAAGGGTAAAGATGCATAAGGTGATGTTTGGAGGTTGTATTGAAAGCGTTCTACATATTCCTCCAATGTTTCATTAGGTTTTGTTGTCATCTAAAATATTTCATCCTTTAATTCCCTGGACCTACAATAATCCTAATATTTCTTTAGAAAAGCAGCTTTCATTTGATCCCAATCATTTATAACACCTCCACCTAACCCCATAAACCATCGTAGAGCTGCTCCTTTTAATGTGGAGGGGAATAATTTTATATTTTGGGGATCGGTAGTATAGTCATACCCACTGCATAATACATCGAATTTAAACAAAAATGCATTTGGATCTTCTGATGTTAAGCCATGGAATGTAGGAATATGTTGGAGAGGAATGGCCTTCATAGGTGCATTAACTGCAGTGTCCACAATGGGATATTGTAGTGTGGAAGTTTGGGGTGGTTGCTGGTTCTGGGCCATTTGATCAAATATGTGCCAATATCCTTCTGGGATTTCTAGGGAATTATTCCTAGGCTGACTAGAAGGAGTAGGGATGACCTTAACAACACTTCCTTGGTCTAGGATAATGAGTGTCCCTTGCTGAACTATTATCTAAGGGGATTCAGGTTCTTCAGCTTTGTTTTGGATGGTTTTGATAGCACTTCCCTTATCTGGGCTGTTTAGTGTTTGGATTACTTCAAGAGGGGATCTTGGTTCTTCTATTTCCCCTGTTTCTCCTCATCCTTCACGGAGATTACTAGAGTCCCCTTCTTGTAAATAAATTGAGCGAGAATTCTCAATTTCTTGAGAATCTTGCTCACTCTCTTCTGTTTGGCTATGTTTCTCAGCAAAAGCTATAGATGGTGATTTTGTGGTCCGAAGGGAGCTAGTATGTTGTCTAGAAGCAATTTTTCTAGGGCCTACTGATGGCTGAGATTCAAATTTCTTAATGATATTGTCGATAAAGGTTTTTCGCCCAAGGGTCACCAGTCCCTTAGGTTTTTCAGGTCTAGGAGGAATTTTTTCTTGTTTAGATTTTCTAGTCATTCAAAAAAAAACACAAGCATTCATTCCTACCTTAAACTTCTACACAGTTCTGCTATGAAGTGGGTGGATGAACGAGCATGTTCCTCTTTCTTTACATAGGTTCTTACCATCCATTTTTAATACCCAGTTCTTGCTTAGCAGAGAAAATAAAATATCATCACTATTTTTAAATAGCTACACTCTCCCCGGCAACGACGCCAAAATGTTGAGGTATAAAAGGTGTATTTTTAACTCCTATTTATCCTACATTAATTATCAATCCAGGTACGACTTTTTATCTCAAGAGTGTACTCATTCTGAGGCGGAAATTTAATCTAAGAGTAATGCTCTCCAATTTGCAGTACAATGTTTCAAATACAAGAGTAAACAGATGCTTGAAAATGAAATCTAATTGCAATGACATGAAACTTAAAGCTCTAAAATCAATCACTCACTCGGAAATCATCAGTCAAGGATGCAGTAGTAATAACTCTTTCGTTTGTCAACTGATGTAAATGAAATCAAGCATAAACAAGATCCTCAATCTGAGAACTTAGACAGTAATAGCCAATGTTCTTTAAAGTTGATGATCTTACACTCCACAATAAAGAAACTAATTGGAAATGGTAACTGAGCTAAATCAATAATGCTGCTAATGGAAATAGAATAAAAACACTCTTTGTAATAACAGTCTAAAGCAAACCAAATACTGACAGGAAAGGAATAAACAGTAAAGCTAGTTATCAGAAATGAACAGCAAAGTTATTTAAGGGAAATGAACAGTAAATTCTAAACAGAAAAGCTTTATATCTGAGAAGCATAACAATACAAGTTACAGAGGAATAAATAATCTTGTTATGTTGAAAAGGAATAGCAACGCAATTTACTCAAAACTGATGCAACAAACCGATTTCATAAAACATTGAAACAGTAAGCTATAAAACATGGAAACTGTGAAGCAATGTGATTTAAAGGAAATGAGAACTAAATCAAACCATCACACGACTGGAATTGGAAAGTAATGGTACAAATAGCAAGTGGATCCACCAAGGCCGGGCCCTTAGCCGCTAGTGAAGCACCATTGAGCTACTCCAGTATCAAATAATGGAACGACAACCAGATTATATATTAATCATATGTAATAGAGTTTACAAGCAATTGCACTCTGTTTTAACCAACGAGAGTCGATGAGAAATTATGAAAATACAACAGGACATATCAATAATCGTAATGCGTCCTTGATTTCTACAAGCGTTTTTCCTTTTATAACAGCCAGTGGACGAAACAAGAAATACAGATAAGCTTTGATCAGCGATCCCTCAAGATCGAGAGATCCTGAGGGATTCGCTCTATATTCTTTCTTCAGTTATCATTTTGTCTTCTTGCATTGATTCCGTGTTGTCCCTTTCCTTTCTTTAACTGTGCACCCTAATCTAGGCCTTCTTGTCTGGATATTGCCTTTTGCTGAAGGGACAACAGTTATTTCTACTTTGTCTTTTCCTCTCGAATGGTAGCTTCCCACTTCATCTATTTTCTGCATATAAGAAAAGACAATCTTTAATTAATTTTCAACAATCACTAATCTCCTCAATTCTATTATAATTCTTCAATATATTACCATTCTAGAATATAAAGGAGTTATGATTAAAGGAAAAAGATAAATAAATACATGGAAAATTCATACCTTTTCCAATGCTCAACAATGATGAGCATAATTGTCGCACTTATGACTTGATGATATATTGTGGGAACTTGTACAGGGTACAATCAGACCCTACGTCGCCAAGAACTTTTGCGAACTTCGGAGGCTCCCCAGCCAAGGGCAGGGGAGGTCGGGGAGGAAGCGCAGGATGAGGACGTGGGCAGCTAATCTGTTATAACTGTGGAGAGGTAGGACACTTCACCAGAGAATTCCCAAATCCCACCAGACCGTCATGCAATTATTATAAACAGTTGGACCATGTGGTTGAGGATTGCCCAATTTTAATAGCCAAGATGCAAGACAAACAGCACACCCCTACACAGAATGTGCAAAGAGTTAAAACCGAGCTAAGGACTGTAGACCTGAGCATTAAATTCATGACACGCAGGGGGATGGTCACCCAAGGAGCAAAGGAAGCACTTGTTAAGGATCCTATGACCACTCAGGAAGGATTGAACATCAAAGAGCAAGAAACACTAGCAACTCCTGCGCAGCTGCCGACACACCTCAAGATAGAGGAGAGGGTTGAGCCCTTTCTGCAGGCATGTCTGAAGCTAATACATAACCCACAGGCTGTAGAAAACCTTCAAGTATTAATGCATAGCTGCGCAGCTCAGCCCAATCCAATTCCCGGGACCAAGGATGTACACAAGCTATACGGATATACAAAATGCACTGGAAGAGAGATGTGGTTGACTGCGCAGATTGGTGACTACGAGATGGATCAAGTTATTTTAGATCTTGGGTCAGATGCGAACGTATTACCAAATCAAACCTGGCAACGAATGGGAGAGCCTAACTTGGAATGGTCCACCATCTAGCCGCGCATGACAAATCAACAAAAGATCATCCCTCTGGGAAGGCTACCAAAGGTCATGGTAGATATTGCAGGGGTAAGATTACTAGCTGACTTTGAAGTCATAGAGATTGTTGAAGATGTGGATCCATAACCTGCACTCCTCGGACTAGACTGGGCCATAGATATGGGGGGTGTCATCAATCTAAGAAAACGCAGCATGATATTTGAAAATAATGGTATGCGCGTAATAGTACCACTAGATCCCGTAGAAGGTGCGCGACATACAAAGCCCGCACATGACGAGGAATAAATAGATCACATTTACAAATTGACTATGCATGATGAAGATTGGATTAACCCCATAGTGGAAGGAGTACTCTACTGGGAAAAGGACAGTGAATGCTTTTCCGACTCTGATGGGGAATTGGAGAATTAGCAAGGCCGGTTGCATGAGGTTTCGGCGCTACGATGTCTTCGGGTCACAAGGAACTTCCGCTGCATCTCTGCCGAGGTAAGAGACCTTCCCTACCTTAAGGACACGAGTGACGTTAAGGAGTTTTTATGCGCAATTGAAGCCAAAGTTCCAAAGGAACGAAGGCTAGGAACACTTTTTCTAGCCCTACGCAGAGTGTCTGCGCGGTGGTGGGATACGCATGGACCGGTATTCCGCACTTGGGAGGAGTGTTGGGATATGATGATCCTGCAATTTGGAGCCCCAACTGAAAAAAGGTTCCAGAGGTCCCTTGGTTCAGAGGATCCGCACAAATATTTGCTGGCATGGGAAGCACAGGGGTGTGACAGGACTCCAAACGAACCAACTCGCCTGGTTATTCATGACCTACACTTACGTTCGATTGCGTGGTATTTAGATGCAGAGTTGCACCGGCACACGTGCAATTGGGAGAATTTGTGGGCTGAGTTTCTACGCACATTTAAGGTGGAAGATGGCACAAGGATGCTCGACGCAGCTCTGCCACACACAGATGCCCTAACCAAAAAAACAGCACCCTTTTCAAAAGGTACAGAGGCCAAGTTGTTGAACTAGTACTTGGACCGCATTACAAATCAACTGACACCGGCTTTAATTCGGGATATGCGAGCAGCACGTAGGTGTCATCTAGAACCTGTAAATCCATGGGAAAGCCCTCAAGTACGAATAACGACCGTCAGACCACTGCACGTTGATGGTATGGGAGCCTTACCATTGCGAAAAATGGCGGTTGGCCATCAATGCAGCGATTTATTGTAAGTTTGTTTCAGACGGTCGATGGTAAGTTTCAGGTAAGGTTTACTTTTCCAGTGGATAGCCTCGTCCAGTATAAGGTCAACAGGATCACTTCGCTCCGGACTCCATGTTGTCTCTATACCCTACCTCTGTTATTCTCCTGCGTGCTTATTGGGACCCTTAACATTTTCTGGGAGGACTGTCTTTTTGTTGCTATGGCGGTCCCTAACCCACCAGACACTTCGGCACTTTCCAGTTCAGCACCTACAGACATCATGTTGCGTGGGTTTGGGGATGCCGAGATTGATAAAATGATTGACTGTTGGCTCCCTACAGGGAGAATTGACTTTGAGCCCTGTGCAGAAAGGTACCACAGCTGCACAACGGGAATGATCGCAGGATTCAGCCGGATGGCCTTGGACGCTATCGCGAAGGAAGGTCCACACTTGCCATAGTTAACTGACGCAGTCAAGTCACAGCTAGTTCTGTGCATGAAAGGAACAAAGCGATATAGGGATACGTTGCGACTTCTCCGTATTTCCAGACTACTGGCCAGAGAAGGACATATTTGTTCACTCCCTCGCACTATCATGGTTGGCGACAACAACCCAACAGCTACGGACCTACAAATAGACGTGGCGCAACTACCTCATGAAGCGTTACAAAGTTTATACACCTCTGTGTTGCAAGAGATCCATAATCGTGACTGGACTACAGGGAAGCAACGTGAAATAAACCCATAAGTTCAAACACAACGAGTTGCATTGTTCATGGAAGCAACGAATATGATTAAGGAGCAGCTTACTTTGGGCACTCAGTTGGTCGAGGCGGCTATGCAGCTCTAGACAGCGGTTCTGTTCCACCCCATGCTTCAGCGTGTCCAGGAAGAATTACGGCAGACAGAAGCTGATTTTGATCAAATCAAAGCTACCTTGCCTTCCCTCATCCCTGCGCAGTGACTAGCCCTCCTAAAAACCCACAGCACCCTTATGGACACGATTACAGATCTCCGCCATGCCAAGCACGCTGTCAGAAAGCGCTTGAAACCATGGGGCGATACCACATTCCAAATATCGCAAGATGCTCATAAGGCCATCGCGTGCCTCCACTGGATATTAGAGCAGGTTACCACGGGTCCAGAAGACCCTGCCTCCCTGAAGCTTTTCAATATCGCACAACGAGTTGTTGCCCAAAGTCAGGAAGTGCTCCCTATGCTCATCATCACTCTCGATACCTTGCATGCGCATATCAAAGCCACACCACCACAGTAACTCGGGATGAGTCACAAGATTGTGTTGGGGGAATATTGGAACAGGGTCTCCTACGAGCTGCGAAACTGGTCCAATTTTGAATACTTTTGATTATAATTAGTCTAGCGCAGGGGTTTTGGGGTGGTTCAAAGCCCCGAAAGCATTGTAATGGGTAAAAGGGTAAACCAGGGGTCTGAAAACCACGGTTTACGAACCATAGGAAAGCTTATGCTAGAATATTATAAATAGAGGAACATTTTGTATTGTAAGATAGGAAATGAAGAGCTATTGATGCGAATTGTGGTTTAAGTTGTCTGTTTGGGTTTTTTGGGGGAAAGGACTCCTACTGGTTGTGTGCGCAGAGATCCAGAGTCCAGCTGTGTGCGCAGGCTGGGAAGGGGATTGTAAGGAGGAACTGATGAATTGATGAATAAGAAAGGTTGATAGAGAACTGAATCTATGAGTACTATCTGTGAATCTTGGTAATTACTGCATTGTGCGCATTCTGTATTTAAGCTGCGAAAGATCTGTGTAAGTATGTTTTCTGTATCTAGATCTGTTTTGTTTTGTTTATGCAATATTGTGCTACTGTCATAAAAGTATATAATTATAGATCTAGCGCACGTGGATGTGAATAGTGACCTCCTTGGCCCTACGTAGAACAAGGTGATCAGGGTATCACAGGGCTGAATGCAACTCTGTTTGCCTTACCTATCCTTTCTCAGGGTGCGGAAACCTAGTTCCAGCACCCACCCATACTACTTCAGGTGAGAATTTGACCTCCGCAAGTAGGTCATTGCTGAAAGGGCCAGTAGTATAGGGGTTTGTTGGCAAACCTTGAACTCCGAACCCGGGTCAAGACCCCTCGAGCCAATAGTCGATGAGCGGGATGATATGTTTTGTTTAGAACATATGTCATATGCCCAAATAAAACACATTTGGCACAGTTTGTAATTTATTATATAGTTTTAAAACTTTTGAATGATTTAATAACCATAGGGGGTGGGATATTTGTTTAGCAATAGTTTTATACCAAAGGGCATTTCAATGGGGTTTTTATTTAGCACATGGGTTATAACTTTGGTCAAAAACATAGTAATATTGAGCTTTTTGGGGATATTTAAACATAGGGAATTAATAAGTAGGATAAGGTATTTTTTAGAGATTTAATAAACTAAGTTAAAAGTTAATATGAAAAGGGAAATGGAATACATACAAAATACATAAAATGACTAGGTATAGTGTAAAAGTAAAACAAAGCTTGTATTTTTATCATTTCACCAATACTTAGTATAAAGTATTTTTGAGGGTTTTTGTATGTTTTCTGAATGAATGGAAATTAATTAGATGGGTTTATATGTTTCATTAAGTAAGAATGAGTCTTTACTTATGAAAGGAGTTATAATGTATGAATGAGAGATGAAATAATGATGAATGGGGATTTAACATAAGAATTTAATATTTTCAACTAACCAGTCATCGAGCCTTCAGTCCGATCCCAAAAAAAGTCAGAGAAATGCTCTAAGCCTGTTTGACTTATATTTTAGAACACTAAATACTTATAGGGGAGGGGAAATTAGTAATTTTTCCCAATAATCATTTATTACATGCTTTCTCCACTTCTTTCTACCTACCTAGCTTTATTCTATCATTTTTTCTTCATTTGGTAGGTGCATTTAGGCTTGCAACCTTGAAAATTTTATTCTTTAAAGCATAAAATATCTAAATCTACCTTATTCCATCTGAGGGCTTAGATTAAACTGTTGAGCTCCTCATTATTCTCTACCTATCTGTTGTTTTATCAGGATTAAATTGTCTGACAAATCTTTATTTACTATCTAAAACATGAAATTGAAAACATGACAAGTTAAGATTAAACATTTTAACTTATCATTGATTATGGCATTTATTGACACTTTGCTCATAATCATTTATTTTGCAGAAAAGTAAAAAGTAGTGGCATTTGGACTTGCTCACTTTCAGGTCTTATTTTCATCATTTTTCTTTTGGGGTATATATTTTCTAAGCCCTTTGATCTTCTTTAAGGAATTTTTTTTACCCTCTTTTTGATTTTTTATTATCTTTTCATTTTTTTTTTTTTCAAAATATGGGAAAACAACTTGCAGAAAGAAAGGTATGTACATATTTACAAGACTATCAAAGTCAATTCAAAATTATGAATCCTATATTTATACCTGGCATTTGGACTTGCTCACTTTCAGGTCTTATTTTCATCTTTTTTTTCTTTTGGGGTATATATTTTCTAAGTCCTTTGATCTTCTTTTAGGACTTTTTTTTACCCTCTTTTTGATTTTTTATTATTTCTTCATTTTTATTTTTATTTTTTATTTTTTCAAAATATGGGAAAACAACTTGCAGAAAGGAAGGTATGTACATATTTACAAGACTATCAAATTCAATTCAAAATTATGAATCCTATATTTATGTACCTGGCAGATCTGATCCATCCAACTCCTTCAAAAAGAATGCATTGTTACCTCTGTAACCATAAATGACATACGGAACTTCCCATAGGAAATCAAATTTACCATGTTTACCTTTCTCTTCTCTCCTAGAATCCCACTAAAGAAATTTGTCAGCTATGTAAAAATAATCTTCCTTTGTCTTCCTGTCAAATATCTTTTTAATATTATCTTGGACAACTTGAGACTTTACATAGACTTCTTCCCTGGTTTGCTGTAAGTGTATGGTCTGATTTATCCTTCTCTGGATATCATTGGTTTCTACCTGCAGTTCTTAGATCATCTTCATCACTATTACTCCTAAATAGGATGGAGAAACAACATCCATCTCATATAAAAGTTGATAAGGGGATGTACCAATGGACTTCTTTGTGGTGAGTCTGTCTCCCATAAGGCATTAACTAACGTTTTGTTCCAAGTCTTTTTATTTTCTTCTAGTAGTTTCTTGATGGTATTAACAAGGCTTTTATTGGAGTATTCAGCAATTCCATTACCTCAGGGGTAATAAGCAGTGGAATGGCCAAGGCTAATGTGGTATTTTTTATAGAAGTCAATAATTTTCTTAGACTTGAAAGCAGTTGCATTATCAGTAATGAGCTTTTGGGGGCATCCAAATCTAAACAGTATATTGTTTTCTGTGAATGAGATTCTGACAAAATCAGTGGCTTTCCTAGAAGGAATGGCTTCTATCCACTTGGTGAAATATTTTGTGGCTGTCAAATTCCATTTGTGTTGGGCTGAGGAGGGTGGGTGAATTTCACCAATGAAGTCTAGACCCCATTGCTGAAAAGGAATTTCTGTGGAGATGGGTTTAAGGGGTAAAGGTAGTAGTTTTTTCTTCCTTTCAAAGATCTGGCATTTGTGACAGGAGGTCACATACTTTCTTACATCTACAAAAAGTGTAGGCCAGTAAAAACTAGCCCTCAAGATTTTTCTGTAGTTGACTTCCAATAAAGGGGTCCTCCACGGTCACTTGCATGAAACTCTTCCATAACTTTGTTAGCTTCATCTTTAAGTAAACAATTCAATAAAATTCCACCATGATCTTTCCAAAACATAGCATTATCTATGATACAAAATTTCATTTCTTTTAACTTTAAAAATATAGCTTTAGTTCTTGACAATCCAGGAGGAGCTTGTAAATTTAGTAATACAAAAATGATATCTACATACCATGGTGGATCTAAAAAAGCTTCACCGATCTGTGGAGTCGACATCTCTTCCTGATCATCTAATTGGGTGATCAAATTTATATCTAAGGCAAGAGAGTTCGATTTATCCATGAGTTTGGCTAAACCTTGGCCTTTAATAAGTTTGGTGGGCTTAATTTCCATGTCATATTCCAAAATGGTGGCAATCCATTTACCTCTCTTACCATCAGGCCCATTCTGAGTCAGAATGTCCTTTACTACTAAATTTGGGACATATGCAATGATGTATGAATACAAGATGTACACTCTAAAGTCTTTGATTGCCTTCACTAAAGCTAGAGCTTTCTTTCCATTATGTTATACTTAAGTGTGGCATCTCTTAGTGATTTTTTGAAAAAATTAATGGGATGTTCAGAGCCCTGATCATTCTTCTGCAGTAAGATTGCAGCAGTAGTACGTTCTGAAGAAAAAGAAAAAATAATAAAATCTTTTTTGAAATCAGGACTTATTAGGATTGGTATTTTTGTAAGGGCTTGTTTTATTGATTCAAAGGATTGTTTGGCCTCTAATTTCCATTTAAATGTTGAATCTTTCTTTAACATGTTATTCAGTTCTCTAATTATTTCTGCTCAATTTGAATTGAATCTTCTGAGAAAATTAATCTTACCTAAGAAAGCCTACAATTCCTTAATATTCCTAGGATGGATTATGTTCAAAATGGCCTCTATTCTATATGGGTCTATCCTAATTCCATCTTTTGATATTATATGTCCTAATAGTTTACCTTCTTCAAGTCCAAAGAGAGTCTTTTTGGGATTCAAAGAAATACCAAATTTTATGCATTTAATAAACACGTGTCTTAGATGATCTAGATGTTCATTGTCAGTTTTTGAAAATAAAGTTATATCATCGAGATAAATTACAAGAAAATCATGAATTTCTTTGGAAAAATATATATCCATAGCTCTTTGGAAAGTCGCTCCTGCATTCATTAATCCAAAAGGCATTTTCAAATACATGAAAGTACCCCAAGGATTAGTAAATGTTGTCTTTGGTTTGTCTTCTGGAGAAACTAATATTTGGTTATACCCATAGAATCCATCAAGTAATGAAATCCTGGATGAACCAACCACCCTCTGTAAAATATGATCCATCTTGGGGAGAGGGTAGTTATATTTTAGGGACACCTTGTTTAAATTTCAGAAATCAACACAAAGTCTGATTTCCCCTGTTTTCTTCCTGGTGGGAACTAAGTTTGAAACCCAATCAGAATATTTGATAAGTGTAATAATCTGAGCTTCGTACATCCTCTTTACCTCTTTTTCAATAAAAGGCATTAAAATTGGATTGATTATTCTAAGCTTCTATTTAAAAGGTTTTTGATCTTCTTTGATAGGTATTTTGTGTTGTGTTATGCTAGTGTCATAAGATTTTAAGTCTTCATAACTCCATGCAAATACATCCTGAAATTCCTTAAACAGAGCCATGTATTTTAGTTTTTCTTCTTATGGTAAAGCTTTGGAAAGTTTGATGAGTTTAGGCCTTTTTTATGTTCCTATATTGCATTCTTCTATATATGATCAAATGATTCCATCTTTGGTTTTCTTGCAACATCATTTGAATCAAAAATATCTTCTAATGGGGGTAATACCTTAGGTAAAATATTACTCTTAAGGTTTAAAATGTCAGAATCATCATATTCTAATTCTTCGATTTCTACCTTTTCTAGTTTATCTATTTCTACTTGAGTAAATTTAGTGGGTTCAGTGAAATCTAAATTATTTACATCTATTTCACTGTCTAGTTTATCATCTATTGTACAATCTATATCTATGTTACAATTCTGGAATTCTCCCTCAATATTCATAAAGTGATAGATTTGAGTATCCTGTGTGAAAATTTTCCAATATTTTAAGTTGTTTGGTATAGTGGGCCTATCTCTTACCTCTGCTGTATATTGGTGATTTGGTTGAAAAGTTAGATTATAGGTGCTAGAAAAAGTTGCTAAACTATGAGCCTATATGTTTTGTTTTCTAGGAATTACAGCAAAGTCACATTCAAGAAATTATTTCAGCAGATCTAAAATTGTTTCTCTATATTGGATTTCTCTAGGATTATATACAGAATATTCTCCTCTAATTTGTTTTACAATTAAATCAAAGTCTCCCATGATAGAAACTATTTTGCCTCCTAAATTTCTACAAATCTATAGTCCTAAAATCAAAGCTTCATATTCTGCCATGTTATTTTTACATTTGAAGTTTAATCTAAAGGCATGACCTTCTAAATGATTTTTTTAAATGTTATGAATCCAAACTCTTTCTTTTGCTTCTAATTTTTTCACTGAGCCATCAAAATCTAGGTGCCACATTGATTCATGAAATATGTTGTCACTGTCCAATTCTTTATGTTTCTATTTTAAAGCTATGTTTTTCTCTATGTCAGTTTCTCAATTACATAAAATGAAAGATTCCATATCAACATGTACAGAATAAATGGGATAGTTTTGAGGTCTTTCTACACTATTGACCATGTACTTCATTAGAGTCTCTCTGTAAAGTTTCTTGGGTTGACCAAACACTGGAATAGTGGCATAAGACATGTCTAATTGTAGAGATCGCTCTTTTTTTCTCCCCGTGAGTGAGATAACATCATTCCATACTTAGGAAGGATATCAGCTACTACAATACCCATGGCTACTTTTTCCAGGGTTTTGGACTAAATTGACACATAAATATTTGATTAAGCCTAGACATTTCACTTTACTAGAATCAAATGAGAAAATATCTTTATAAGTTCTAGTGATGTCTAAATTCAAAGTTTCTATAATGGCTTTTGGCATTAAATTATGTGAGGTTCCTGAATCTAGCATAGCATTATGTAAAATTTTATCATGAACAACCAAGCTAATGTAGAAAGGAGGAACTCCTCCTTCTTGGTGTTTTCCATTTACCTCAGGACCAAATATTAGTTCTGGTTGGTCATCACTCAAATTAACAGAGTCTTCTCCTTCATTCATGTTCAAGGTTTCAGTGATATGTGATTTGTATAAGTCATGTTTTACCAATTCTGTCAAAGGAATTGGTATTTTAAGTGTCGCAATTTCACTTTGGATGTTGAATGGTGCTTGTGTTTTTCCTAATTGAATGACTTCTTCTTTACTAACTGTAGTTTGAGTGTGTTTCTCTTATTTTTCTATAGTTGGTTTTTCATTTTGTTTTTGTGTTTCCACTGTTTTACTATTTTTTATCTTCTTTTTAGGGACAGTTTGAGTTGAAGTGGTAACTTTGGCAGTTTTGGAAGTTTCAACAACTGTTTGGGTAGTAGTTGTTTTAGGATCAGCTGATTGGTGATCAGCATCAAATGTTTTTTGATTAGAAATTGTTATTTTAGCAGAATTTATTGTTTTATCAAAAAAAAAAATTGAGGATTAGCTGATGTTTGAAAAACAGTATCTGTAATGTCAAGAATTTGAGGATTAGATGCAATTTTTGGACTAGAAATTTTCTTATTAGGATTTGAATTTTTTTGTTTTCAATTAGATTTTTTTTGGGTTTCCCTAGAGAGAATTTGAAGTACTTTGGTTGTAGGAGCTTCTAATATTTTCTTTGTCTGAGTTTGGGCAGATTTCTTAGTAGGGGCTTCTACATTTTCTTACTCCTAAGGTTATATTGATTATGAACTTTATTAATGGAAAATTCATAACCTTACTTATAATCAAAAGACTCCCTAGATTCTAATTGTAACTGTTGTAATTCATATAATTCTCGTTCTACTTGTGTAAGAAAAATAGTATTATCATCATTGATTCCCATTAGACTAACCTGAGTTTCTTCATCATCTTCATTTTGGTGAGAAATTTCAGCATAGCTCTCTTGGAAAGATGGTCTTATTTTTTGATCAGGTGTTGATTCTCTAGATTTACCAGTGTTGGTGTTTTTTCTGAAATTGGGATTTCTAAGTTGAGGGCCTTGTTGTTGATTATCCAACTGTGTTTTTCTTTCCATAATTTCTAGTCTATCCATCATTTTCTCCATGGATTTTGCTAAAATATCTATTTTTCTATCTGATGTAGATGTTTCCTCTTTTATTGTTACCCTTCTTTCATTTTTCATTCTTTCTTTCTTGGATAACAAGTTGGCTTCTACACTAACTGATATGTTTTGCATTTGTTATAGTGTCTCTAGGTTCCTTTCCCTCAGTTGGTATGACATATCCATATCAAAACCATCAGGAAATTTGAGTAAAGCTAAATCTGGTGGGGGTTTAATGTTTACTGTAATAGCATTGTAGATACTGTTGAATCTAGTACAATAGTCTTGAACTGACTCATTAGGTCCTCTTTTTATGTGTTCATATTCAAAAAAAAATTGTAAAGGATTCTTCTTTATCTCCCATATACTAATAAAAAATCTATGGAAGGCTTCTAAATCAACAATATGATTGGCAGGTAAAGCTTTAAACCATTTATTTACTTCTCCAGCTAATTTTTTGGCAAACAATCTCATTTGGACATCAGATTCATCCATTTCATGTAATTCAAAGTAATCAGTCATTTTGTTAACATGTTGTTGTGCACTGTATTGACTAGTTCCATCAAATTGAGGGATTTTGCTTTGATAATCTTGGGGCATGTTATGTAACTGCCTTGGTAGGACCAAAGGAGCATATCTGGCAGCCATGGCTAAGATTCTGCCTAGACTGGGAGGAAAATGTGTGGTACTTGGTGATGAGGTTTAGGTACTTGCAGATGAGGTTGGGACACTAGAAGATGTACTTTAAATGTGGTTGAAGTGCTGGAAAATGCAGTAGTAGTGCTAGAATATGAACTTACAATATTTGGGGATGGAAATAAAATTCTAGGTTGAAGAGGAAGCTTAGGGATGAAGGATTCAGTGGAATGAGGTGTAGTGGAAATAATAGATGAGGTGGTACTAAATAAATTTGAATTTATAGACTCTAAATGACTGGTAAAAGGCTTAGGGGTATAAGTAGATAAATCATTCAATTCAACTAAATGTTGAAAATGAGTTTCATCAATTTCCTTAATCAAAGTTGCAGTTAAAGCATCAAGTTTATCATAAATTTATAGAGCTTTTTCATCTGAATCGAGTGAAACATTTTCCTTCTTAGTTTCAATAAATGAAATGAAATCAGATCAATTACACTATCATATATGGCACTTTCTGATTTAGTTCTAAACAAATATGTCTCAAAAGCTAAATCAAATTCAATGTTCTGTAAACTTGATAATTTATTGGGAAGAGAATTTTCCTTGATCAATGAATTTTTATCACCTAAACTTTCTACTTTTTTGTTTTTATTTAAAATTCTTTCAGGATTGTCTACTATTACAGCAAGTTCTATATCAGGATTAGACCTGGTATAGTAGATCCTTCTAGAAGCCAGAATTTTAGTTTTTTAATGAAAAAATTACTTAACAACACTTTAAAATAATCTTAAGGTGAAAAGACAAGTAAAAGTATTCCCTTTAAGATTTATTTTAAACACTGAGGACTGGTTTGTTCCCCAGTATGGTCGCTAGTATGTTATCACTCCAATAATTCTCAAGGGTTGTTTATATTTTGGTTTAAAGAATATTAGAGGTAACCACAAACCTACTTTTAAGCCTTAGGATATAGCCTTCCGAATGCTCTTAGAGGGCTCTCTCTATATGATTTATCTTTTTTGATTTTATTTTATTTTAGGCTAGTTATGTAGGATTACTTGGGATTTGATTTTGGATTTGGTTTGGTGGTGGAATCACTAGTTCAGATAGATAGATGTGGGTCTGAATTCCATTCGTAATTTGGAATCAAAGTGTCAAGCAATCGGAGAAGAATCAAGGTTCTAAAGGGAAGTGTTCACAAGACAAGATAGCTGAGTTAGTTCAAATCCTTAAGTTGATGTTGAAAATGGTTTCAATCGGGATGAGAGAGCAATTAAGGATTCTCATATCCGGATAATGAGTGAAAAGAAAGAGGTCAATCGAAACTAGGGAGAAATTAAGAATTCCCTAATCTGGATATCAGTAGAAAACATGAAAATGACATAACAGTTCAAGACAGAGTGCTTTTAAACATATTCTGAAATAACATTCCTATTATACATTTAGATTTAGAAAAACATAAAAGTATTGTGAAAACTTTAGATAAAAATAAAGAAAATTTTAGAATACTTCATTGAAGTGGCCCAACACATGAATCCTATAATATGATATCTTTATTTCTCAATCCAGACTATTGACTTGAAAATGGTACAAAGAACCCTTAGGTTTCATCTTAGTACAACTATAGAAATTTTTAGCAATTCATCCACACTCAATACTTCAAAATGTGAAGTATTTATACAAAAAATATTACAAAATATCCTAAAACAAAGTTAGGAATTAGTCAAGGAAAAATAAATATCTTCATGCAAGAATATAAAGACAGCTATCTAACTAATGCAAGTTGTCCCTGCTTTTATTGAATTTCTTGTTTGTTGTCTTTGATTTGTTGTTGATTTGTCTCTTTGTTGTTTGCTCAACGAATTCTGCTGTTGAGTGTCTTTCACGTTGGCATCTTTAACTTTCAACTCTATTTTGACTTTAGCCATTTGACTTTCATCTGATATACTTTAAACTCTAATACCCTTTGACTGATATGTTTTTCATTTGACTACCCTGTTTTAATGCTATTCTTTTCACAGTAAATCTGTCAATTTCTCCCAATTCTCTGCATTTGGTAACTTAATTTTCACCATCCTTCTGAATATTTCATCTACCTCTGTATATTTTGAGAATGTAGGCTTGTTGATAAATAAGTGTTTTACCTCATGTTGCAGGTAAAAAATATTTTCAAAACTCTTGTAGAGAAATTTCCCTGTTGGAATTCCTTGTGAAGAAGGAAGGTTGACTTGATCCTTGGCTACTTCACTCATTTTCTTATCATAATCCTCATGTTTCAGTAACTTATCATTTATAAACAGAGGATTTGGAAGTCCTTTCTGCCTCAGAATGTCAAACTTCATCATAAATATTGTTATGCCAAGCTCCATGTTCTAACATTTTTCTTCCAGCTGTAGCATTAAGTTTCTCTTTGAAATAACTTTCCTAACTTCAAGAATGGTATCTATCCTGTCACTAATTCTAATTTCTTATAGTTACTGTTTATTCTTGGAATTAATAAATTTGATGATTTCATTAGCCTCTTCAGGTTTCTTTCCAAGTTCTTCTTTGATTTTTTGTGTTGAGATTCAATAAGATGATGAGCTTAGTGAAAAGAGTCGCCTTCACTAAGTGGGCCCACAGGCTATTTTTGGCACAAAGTATATTTTTAGACATGTCAATCATATTCTATGAGTTGTAGGATGCTATTTGTGGATGGTTGGTCAAGTTGGAAAAATAGATGGACTTCTATTATTAGACATTTTGGGCGAATTCTATTTTTAGACTACCAGCGTAAATATAGACATGCCAGATATTATTAGCTCTTAATAATATTTGGACTCTAAACATTATCTTATTCTCTTGGAGCACTGACATTCAGTTAATAGATTGTTCAGATCAGCTAGCTAAAGAAATTACGCAATTCCTAGAGCTACTGGTGGTTCATGCATGGAGGACTTCAGTTAGAACTCAAGTGGCAGAGTTTGGTGGAGTTGGAGAAGTAGTTGGTGGAGTTGGTTTCTAGTTTAACTACACTTGTGGAGTTAAACTCAGTTGAACTGATTGTGTCTATTTCTAACTGATTGATACTTTTAGTGGAGTTGAGTGAATTAATTAGTTAAATTAATTCACTAAATAATAACTCATTATTTAACTAGACAGAGACAACATTTAACTACAGTGCAGAACAAATCAGTGGAGACTTTGGAGACTCGGTGGAGAAATACAGTGAAAAGAAACAGATAAATATCATTCATAATATAAATGCGTGGGATTGCATCTAACACTCAGTGAATTCTGTCTGGATGATGAGGACTGAGGACAGACTGGAGCTCAATGAGTATTCTCAGACATAACCGGGGGAGTAGGCAAAACAAAAAATGTAGATGGTGGTGACTGGATGATTGTGGGTGGTAGGCAGTGCTAATTATATGGTCTCCTTTATGTGAAAATAAATATGATACGTATTATAAGTCTTTACATGAATATATAAACTATTATATAAATTTTGAATTTAAAACAGAACTCAGAAGAAGAATTTGCATGACTCATTTTGTCTATCAGTTGTTTTCATGAAAATCATGATAGAATCATTCTCTTACATGAGATGAAATAAAATATAGACAGGATATTCAGTACTTATATACCTAATTCTCTCATTCTACATCTCAGCAGTAATCATTGAAGGACTGGGGCATGTTCAGACGTTGGAAGTTTTGTCTTTGCAGTGAGAAGAATTCTTTGCAGTGTTTCCTTGGTGTCGAAGTTGGGCATTCATTGAAATGTCTTTCAACGAATTGCGATCGGAGTATGTCCTTGATGGGAGCTCGAATTACAGAGCATGGAAGGACCGGATGGAGGTAGTGCTGGATGATAATGGGTTGAAGGAGTTCATAGATGTTGATATTCCGAAGTTTGCTTCTAGCGATGCAGCCGCACTTGACGCATGGAAAAAGAAGGTAGCAAAGTGTTGAAGGATTCTGTTGGAAGGTGTGAAGGACCACCTTGTGTCCAGCCTTCATGGGAAAGCCACTCCATTCTTAATGTGGAAGGCTTTGACAGACTTGTTCCAAAGCAGAAGTGACCAAAGGAAGTTGGCGCTTAAAGACAAACTCAGAAAAATAAAAATGGAGAAAGGCGACAGTATTCCAAAATACCTCACGAATTTTTTCCACTGCAAGGATGAGCTGAGAAGTGTGGGGGTTACCATCGATGAAGAAGACTTAGTGAGCTTGGCTCTCCTTGGGCTTCTGAAGAGTTGGCATAGCTACGAAGACTCTGTCAATGGACGGGAGAAACTGCCAGGATGGGAGCGACTTTGGTTAGATCTTGTGCAGGAGGAGATAAGGCGGGGTACCAGGGGTGGATCTTCATCGAAGAATGAAGATGAATAGAATTGCGCTTTGGCTGCCAAAGCAAGGAAAGGGAAGGGGAAGAAAAATCCTTCTAAATATAGTGCGAAAGGTAGGAAGCAAGACTTGTCCAAAGTGAAGTGTTTTCACTGTCACGAGCATGGGCATTTCACCACTAATTTCCCACAGAAGAAGAAGAATAAGAGCACTGCTGGTTATGCAGCAGGAGAGGCCTTAGCCTCACATTTCGAGCTTGAATTTTCTTTGATCACATGCTTGGTTTCAAGTGTGATGGGATTGGTGTGGTTTCTTGACAGTGGTGCGTCTTTCCATATGACCGGAGATAAAGATTTGTTTAGTGATCTGGAGGAAAAGGATCTTGGATTGCACATCGAGATGGGCGATGATGGTAGATACAGTGCGACTGGTATCGGGACCATTTCCTTTGAGAGGGAGTCTGGTAAACCTTTCATCTTGAAGGATTTCATGCATGTTCCAGGATTGAAGAAGAATCTGATCTCCGTGGCGATGCTGGAAGACAAGGGTTATGATGTTGTTTTTAGCGAGGGAAAAGATTTCCTGCACCATAAAAAAACTGGTCAAACCAGGAGGACAAGGATTCAAGTTAAGAATCCTTATCAATTGCAGGTATATGGTTGCGATGCAATGGCAGGAAAAGAAAAAGAAGTGGTGATCCGAGATGAGGGCGAATTGTGGCATAGGATATTGGGCCATCTTCACCATGGCGCTTTGAAAATTTTGAAGCAGATTTCTATCGGGCTTCCCAAAGGTACACTTGTGCAGTCAGATCAGTGCAAGGGATATACTTTGGGAAAATCTGTGAAGACCAATTTTCATAAGAAGGATAGTCGTGCTTCGACGATCCTTGAGAGAATTCACACAGACGTGTGTGGACCTTTCTCGGTTGCTTCAACAGCAAAGCACAAGTATTATGTGATATTTGTTTATGACTTTTCTCGTAAGTGCTGGATCTTCTTCATGCAGAAGAAGAGCGAGACATACTCAAAGTTTTGTGAGTTCAAGGCACTGGTTGAGAAAGAGTAGGGGAAGCAAGTGAAAGCTCTCTGGAGTGATAATGGTGGTGAATACATCTTTGTTGAATTCAAAGACTTCTGTAGCAAAGAAGGAATTCGAAGAGAACTCATAGCACCTCATAACCCACAGCAGAATGGGGTTGCAGAGAGAAAGAACAGAATGATCGTGGGTGTTGCACGGGCGATGTTGCGTGATCAGGGCCTTCCCATAAACTTGTGGGCTGAGGCATGCAACACTACGGTTTATGTGCAAAACCGTTGTCCTCATAGATTACTTGGCATGAGTACACTTGAAGAGGCGTTTTCTGGTAAGAAGCCTGATATTTCTCATTTGAAGATTTTTGGCTCACCTGTTTACATTCATGTAACGAAGGATGCCAGGAAGAAGTTGGAGTTGACCGCAGAGGTTGGGATATTTGTGGGGTACACAGAAACACCCCAAAATTATCTTGTGTATTTTCCAGACAGTCAGATGACTGTCGTGCGACGGGATATCAAATTTCATGAGGAGAAAGCCATGAAGTTGTCACTTGAGAGGGAGCAACACTTGCATGAAAAGGAGGAGCTACTTGTTCCTAAATATGAGCCTTAAGATGTGGATCAGCCACAAGGCGAACGCTCGGAAGCTCGCGGCCAAGATGCGATGTAGTGCGAGAATGTAGGAGTTCCCCTACACCAACAGCGCAGGCAGAGCCGGTCACCTAGCAGGTTCTGCCGGATACACGCTCCCGTGGAAAGGTATGTCGTGATGGAGCCATCCTCTTTTGAGGAAGTTGTGGAGGATCCCGCATGGGTAGATTCCATGGTGGAAGAGTATGATTCGATTTTCAAAAACAGTGCATGGGAGATTGTCCCAAGGCCATAAGGGAAATCAGTGGTAGGTTCGAGATGGATCTACAAAGTAAAGCAATTTGCTGATGGGAGCGTTGAGAAGTATAAGGCAATATTTTTTTCCTGGGACTTCTCACAGATCGAGGGGATTGACTATGAAGAAACCTTTTCACCTGTCGCAAGGTATTCTTCCATACAGACCATCCTCACTCTCTCAGCGCAGATGGGTTGGCACATTCATCAGATGGATGTGAAGACTGTGTTCCTCAACAGAATCATTGAGGATGAGGTGTACATTGAGTAGCCTGAAGGATTCGAAAGAGCGTTGTATGGGCTGAAACAAGCACCTCGTGCTTGGTACACACGGATAGACATCTATTTCACCGGACTTGGTTTCGCCAAGAGTGAGGTGGATCCAAACCTATACCAGATTGTGGTGGAGGGTAAGCTTTTGATCATTGTGCTTTATGTAGATGATTTAATACTAACGGGTGATGAACTGTTGATACACTCATGCAAGGCAGATCTTGCAAAGGAGTTCGAGATGAAGGACTTGGGACTCCTTCATTATTTCTTGGGATTGGAAACTTGGCAACGGAAAGGTGAACTGTTTGTGTCTCAAGGAAAGTACGCCTGAGAGATACTGGAGAAGTTTCACATGCAAGGTTGCAAGCCTATCGACACTCCTCTTCCTGGTGGTTGGAGGAAGGAGGATGCTACATCAGCAGAGGTAGTGGATGCCATTTCTTATCGATAGTTGGTTGGTTCACTCATGTATTTAGTCAATACACGACCGGACATATGCTATGCTAGGAACCAGCTTTCACAAGCGATGGTGAAGCCTACCAAGATCTTTTGGAAGGGAGGCAAGCATGTCCTGAGGTATCTTAGGGGCACATCTGAGTATGGATTGTGGTACAGACAGTCGGATGAGGTGAAGCTGCATGGCTTCACTGATGCAGGTTGGGAAGGAAGCCCAATGGAAAGAAAGAGCACATCTGGAGGGATTTTCAGTATCGAATCTACAGCAGTTTCTTGGTACACCAGGAAACAAAGATCCGTGGCAATCAGTTTAGCGGAGGCCAAGTACATGGCATCAAGTTTGGCTGCATGCGAGGCTATATGGATGAGGAAGATCCTGGTCAGTTTGTTTGGTTCTCATTTAGATCCTACTATGATATATTGTGATAATCATAGTTTCTTTAAACTCTCAGTTCATATAGTATTTCATGATATATCTAAACATATTAACATCTGGTACCATCATATCAAAGATTCTGTGTAGCGGAGGATCATGTTACTTTCTTACATTCTTACAGAAGAGTAGGATGCAGATATTCTGACGAAGACGCTCACCAAGAGCAAATTCGAATACCATAGAGACAGGATCGAGGTGGAAGATAATCCCTATCTTGTTGAGAGGGAGTGTTGAGATTTAATAAGATGATGAGCTTAGTGAAAAGAGTCGCCTTCACTAAGTGGGCCTGCAGGCTATTTTTGGCGCAAAGTCTATTTTTAGACTATGTCTATTTTTAGACATGTCGATCATATTCTATGAGTTGCAGGATGCTATTTGTGGATGGTTGGTCAAGTTGGAAAAATCGATGGACTTCTATTTATATAAATTTTGGGCGAAGTCTATTTTTAGACTGCCAGTCTAAAAATAGACATGTCAGATATTATTAGCTCTTAATAATATTTGGACTCTAAACATTATCTTATTCTCTTGGAGCACTGACTTTCAATTAACAAATTTTTCAAATCATATAGCTGAAGGAATTATGCAATTTCTAGAGCTACTAGTGGTTCATGCATGGAGGACTTCAGTTAGAACTCAAGTGGCATAGTTTGGTGGAGTTGGAGAAGTAGTTGGTGGAGTTGGTTTCTATTTTAACTACACTTGTGGAGTTAAACTCAGTTGAACTGATTGTGTCTATTTCTAAATGATTGATACTTTCAGTGGAGTTGAGTGAATTAATTAGTTAAATTAATTCACTAAATAATAACTAATTATTTAACTGGACAGAGACAACAGTTAACTACAGTGCAGAATAGATTAGTGGAAACTCAGTGGAGAGATTGGTGAAAGAGCAAGTGTGACTATCAGTTGTGACTATAGTGATGCATTGATTGCATCCAACACTCAGTGGAGATGCCAATGAGGATTGCGTGAGAAATTCTGGAGCAATTCAAACTCATTCATAGCCATTCTTCAGCAGGGATTGCGCAGTAGAGGCGGGCTAGCAGGTGGCAAAGATCGGTGCATGGATTTGCAAGATTAGGCCTAATTAATGTGTAGCGATTGTATTGTACTGAGAGCTTGATATGATCAGCTTTGTATGAGGATTTTTACATGATCTCTATGATGTATATTATATACAGATAGTTGGGGTTTTCAGCTTCAGGCTTTCCCATTAAAAAATTGTGTTAATGTGTGTGAATTTTTATTGTTTCATGTGTGCATTGCAATCTTGATTTAATTTTCACAAATGATCAATGGTGGAATAGATTCTGTATTTTGCATGAAGTTAAAATAGTGTGAGATTAGGAGAATCTTGGACATATAACACATAAGTTATATAATTTCTACATTTTGGATAGCTTCACCTGCTGCTTTGATTAAATATTTTTGTTCATAGATAACCTGAATTGATGGCCAAATATCATTGACAAATTCAATGATATTGGCCCATAAATGCTGCTTGATTTGTGCCATTGGTTCTTTCAAAGTTAAATATTTCTCTAATTTCTTTAGTTTCTCTGTCAACCTGTTTTCTTTATGTTGTTCATTCTTGTGCATAATCTGAGCAAGTTCCTTTTCATCCTCCAGACTTTTTATCTGTTCTTTAATTTTGTTGATTTCATTTGTCTGAATAGACATTTCCTGCATTTCTTTTACTAATTTACTTGTCTCATTAGTGGGCTATGTTGTTGTTGTAGATGACTCTGTTGCTGAAGTAGTAGCTGATGTGACAAGAAGTGTTTTAGCCATTGGAACTGAATGGGACAATGATTCTGCTAATGTATATGGAACAACTATAGTGACTACACAAATAATAGTGACAGGGACTTCTCCTGATCTTGCCTTTTTCTCCTGTATTAATTTGTCCAAATCATTTTCCATTTCTTTTATTTGGGCAGTTAATTAAAGGATAAGGTTCATCATCTCATCTTCTTTATTTTCATCCTACAATACTTCCTTTGTCTGAGGATGTTCAGTAGGAGGTGGTTTTAGTTGCTTTTTTAATGCAGTAATGTCTGTATTTTTCTTATTTATCAGTTAATCTGCAACTTTTCATTTGTTGGATCATATCCTACTTCAATAATCAAATCTTCTGGTGATTTGATTCTGTTATCCTTAGCCTGTGAGGATGCCTTTTCTATTTTGATCTGATCTCTGATGCCCTAGAGTTTTTTGGAGCTTTTGTACACTCATGGCTTTATTTTTTATTGTAGAATACATCTCACCATCTTGTTTGTGAAATTCTATTTGGTCAATTGGATGAAGATCTTCTGGTTGAACTTCATATAATGTCTTTTTATAATCTACTGATGATTTGGGATGCTTGACTTTTGGCTGTAAGAAGGTCATCTGCATCTTCCTAGTCTTGTAGTCAAATGCAGAAATCAATCTGCTTTGGTCACTAGGTGACTGCTTCCAATATTGGTTATATGTATCAACTTTTAATGTCTCATTTCTTAGCTTGATTTCTTTATATTTTTGCATAATATCCATCTCTTTCTCTGTTGGTTTTCTAGATGAAAAAATTCAATGCTGTGTTGTTTCTGAATAATTTGAGTTTTGTATACTAAAGGCTGATGAGTTTCTTCAAAAATTACAGGAGGTGCATTATCCTTCACCACTGTATCTATGTCAATTATTTCAATTGTTTCTACTTCCTCATTTACAGGATTTAATTTTGGCTTCTTCCTGTACATCAATTTAAATTTAGTTTCAGTGGTATTTTCTGCAGTGTATGATCCTTCTTCTCTATTTCTTTTAGAGTTCCCATCTTCTTGGGCTGGAGTCTGCAAGATTTGACTAGTATCACCTTGCTTATCTTCCTCTTTCAAAGTGTGTCCAACCATTCATACTAATTGGAGTACTTCTCTATGTTTGTATTAGACTCATGTACATAAGGAGTTAATTTACATTTAACTCTCAATTTTCTTATTACTCCTAAAGGATCATAGTACTATTGAAAACTCTGACTGAATTTAAACTCCTGCAAATACTTTTCTGCCTGTGGACCTGCATATCTACTATTGCAAATAAAAGTGCCAACCTGATTCTTAATTTTAAACTGTGTCTTCTTTTTGGCTGCCAAGAAATTAATTGCATCATAATTAAGGATCTTCCTGATATACTCAAGTGAAAATAGCCTCATTGGGAGGTATTTGGGTAGCTTATATGAAAGAATATTAGATCCATATACCCTAATTTATGTGTGATTCTGATAGAGTTACCAATATCCTATCCTACTGTGTTCAGATAACTACAAGACCTTTTTAATTTCATCACTGACTCTTGGTTGAATGCTGATGTTCAACATGTTGACCATTGGATGGATGAAAGAGTCAATGAAATCTATGTATGTGAATTGTGTTGAATCCTTCCTGAGTAAGGAAGTCCAAAATATTACTGACTATGGATTACCTTCAACATCAAGTTTTTGAAGGTTGAAGGCAAATTTATCAAACTAGAAATATAGAAACATGTGGAACAGGACTAATGAATACTTGAAAACACCTTCTTCAGACATTTTAACAATTTTTTCATGCATTGTGTCAGCAAGGTACCGAGAAAAATTGAAAATGGTAGCAGGAGGCTGACCAGGTGTGAAAGTAGACAGGAAACTGAACACTGAACCATCAACATGATCATCTGTGAAATAACCCAGAATAGAAGACAACATTGAAATGATGTGTCTAGTTCTTTCAGAAAATATGGCTGCTGGATAAGGAGGATTGGTCTTGGGAGTCTCTACAGATGAAGGAATTAATGTCTAAAATATCTGTAACCTCTTGGGGAAGTCCGTATTCAGGTATAGTTGGGTAAGGGCCTCAATAGACAGAGGAGTTTCATCTGGTCTAGGTTGGATCTGCATCATTTGGTTAATTGACTCAGCTGTGATAGTGAACAAAATTTCTTTTCCAAGGGTTATTAGGGCTCTTTAATTAACGAAATAGCAATATTGACAAATTCTGATCATTTCTGGGCACTGGAAAGTCTGTGGGACAACATACTTTGGAAAATTAGACTCCCAAATGAAAACATCATAAGTTTGGTCAATGGATTTGTGATGGCTCCAGCAATGGAGCTCAAGAAGGTTAAATTCAGTGACAGAGTCACTAATTTTAAAATATCTGTCAGCTAAGGGGGTATGATCTAAATCTACAATAGTTGGTTTCAGGGGATTGACAATTACTATTCCTTGAGAAGCCATTATTTTCTTGATTTGTCAATTATTTAATCTTTTGACTCGGGAAAACAAGTTCAGGCATTTAGGAGCACCTATGAAAAATTAATACAATCTACAGAAGGATTTAGGATGAAACGAGGGTTTATCCTCTGGTCTAAAATGCTTTAATTGATCAAAATTTACTCTCTCTAACCAAAAACAATCTTAGGACCTCAGAAATTATGTGAAAAGAGGACAATGGTCTGCAGAAAAAGGATTGGAAGGCAACAGGGCTTCTTTTGGTTTGTAGAAGCTCCTAAATGATTCAAATAATGATTACTTCCTTTCTGTAAGTACGGGATTTGGTATTTCAGGAATACCTAGAAAAATGAAGTTTCGCTGATTTCAAAAGGGGTTCTGAGGTAGCAGAGGTTCTCTGAGGCTCTATTGGTCTTTATAATGCTTCAGATGGATTCTGCAGTCTCTTTGGTAGAAAATTTGTTGAATTCTGGTAAAAAGAGCTTGAAATAAGGTCAGTAGAAATTCTTTAGATCAGGAATAGGTCGGCAATAGCTCTGTTTACGGGAATTTGTAAAATAAATTGTGAAATGCACAAAAGGGAGGTCTTTATGCTTTAACCAATAGTAATTAATCATTAATGTGTGGGGTTAATTCAAATGGAGGGGGTTTTCGCAACTGGTAATAAGAAAACTTGTGATTTTCGCATCGGCCGAAGGTGGTAGGTGGTAAATTTTCTAAGGATGCGATCGAATGGAATATTGACACATTGCAAGGAGAGGGGATCCGAAAATCACGCATTTCATAAGGTCTCGATGGGATTAAAGATTGAGCATTCGAGGATGCGACATGGATTATTGGCCATTGGATTTGATCGGTATAGATCTGATAGTTGGCAAATAGCAGAAATTGTTAGGGATTTCAATAGGCATGGGGCCTAGGTATTAAATTAAGCGATGGGATATGTATGCATATACGCTATGGTTTAATATATATGGTCAGGGTTTAATAATAAAACTTTATATTAAATATAATATAAAGGGATGGGAAAATATATATATGCAGGAATTATTTACATACGGGATATATATATATATATATATATATATATATATATATATATATATCGCATGATCAGATTGAATCCATTGGTATACATATTTTTTATATAATTTTTACATATTTCACTACTACAAGCATCGTGATTTCAATATCTTTCAAAATCGATCCCATTGCACGAATAAGATAATTTTAAGGGTAAATTCAGAGAAACAAAGTTATGGAAGAGTTTCATGCAGGTGACTGTGGAGGACACCTTTATTGGAAGTCAACTGTAGATAAAATCTTGAGGGCTGGATTTTATTAGCCTACACTTTTTGCAGATGTAAGAAAGTATGTGACCTCCTGTCAGAAATGCTAGATCTTTGAAGGGAAGAAAAAACTACTACTGTTACCACTTAAACCCATCTCCACAGAAATGCCTTTTAAAAAATGGGGTCTAGACTTCATTGGTGAAATTCACCCACCATCATCAGCCCAACACAAATGGATTTTGATAGCCACAAACTATTTCACCAAGTGGATAGAAGCCATTCCTTCTAGGCAAGCCATTTATTTTGTCATAATCTCATTCCTAGAAAAAAATATATTGTCTAGATTTGGATGCCCCCAAATGCTCATTACTAATAATACAACTGCTTTCAAGTCTAAGAAAATGATTGACTTCTGTAACAAATACCACATTAGCCTTGGCCATTCCACTGCTTATTACCCCCAAGGTAATGGACTTGCTGAATCCTCCAATAAAGCCTTGTTAATATCATCAAGAAACTACTAGAAGACAATAAAAAGACCTGGAACAAAAGGTTAGTGAATGCCTTATGGGCAGACATACTCACCACAAAGAATTCCATTGGTACATTCCCTTATCAGCTTGTATATGGGATGGATGTTGTTTTTCCATCCTCTTTAGGAGTACCAATGATGAATATGATCCAAGAACTGCAGGTAGAAACCAATGATATCTAGAGAAGGATAAATCAGACCATACACTTGCAGCAAACCAGGGAAGAAGTCTATGTCAAGTCTCAAGTTGTCCAAGATAATATTAGAAATATATTTGACAAGAAGACAAAGGAAGATGATTTTTACATAGGTGACAAAGTTTTAAGTGGGATTCCAGGAGAGAACAGAAAGGTAAACATGGTAAATTTGATTTCCTATGGAAAGGTCCCTATGTCATTTATGGTTACAGAGGTAACAATGCATTCTTTTTGAAGGAGATGGATGGATCAGATCTGCTAGGTGGACCTATTAATGGTATAATGCTGAAGCATTACTATTCCCTAGAATAACAGTAGTTCATTTTTTCCACTTTTCTCATTGTACATAACATTGCAGAGTTTAGATTGGATTGGATGTTTTTTCTTGCAAAGTTGAAGCCCGAAAAAATGGCCCTAAGCTTTGAAAGACAAAATATCATAAGTAAGAATAATGAAGAGCTCAGAAAACAGTTCCAAGGCAAGCAGAGTCAAAGTTCAAGGCTATTGATCTTAAATTTCTTAACATTTCACCAGGAAATTTCATCCCCATGTGGAGCCACTGTTAGGGTCCTATAATAATAGGATTCATAATTTTGAATTGACTATTATTAGTATTGTAATATGTACATACTTTTCCTTCTACAAAATTGTTTTCCCATATTAAAAATAAAAATGTAAATTAAGGTAAAAGTCCTAAAAGAAAAATCAAAGGGCTGAAAGAAAAAATATCAAAAAGAATATAAATAATGAACCCCAACAAAAAAAGAGATAAAATAGATCATGAAAGTGATGCAAATTTAAATGCCACTACTTTTTACTTTACTTTGCAAAATAAAATTGTGTGCAGCTTATCAAAAATGCAACAATCCATGAAGGTCAAACTGCTTAACCTTGACCTTTCATGTTTTAAATTTCAATGCTGATAGATAGATAATAAAGATCTAGCCAAACTGTTTAATCTTGGAAGATCAGTAGTTAGGTAGAGAATAATAAGGACCTCAACAGTTTAATCTGATCCCTTCGAAGTAATAAGGTTAGAATTAGATAGTTTTTTGTTAAAAGAAAAATTAATAAGGGTATGCAAGCTCAAATGCACTCAAAGAAATGAAGAAAAAATGTTAGGGTAGATGATGGGTAGGTAAAAGAAATTTTCACAAGGCATGGATAGCAGAAAATTGGTCATTTCATACTACTAACTTCCTTTCAAAATCACCCGCCTTGTAAAAATACCCTTTCCCCTTCATTTTAACCCTTTTCCCTTACTTCACTCATTTTTCCCCATATAAATACCCTTTCCCTAGTTTAAAACACATTTTCTTTTGGAAAAATGAAAATCCTTTTTATTAACTTCCCTTTTCGTTTAAAAATCCCAAAAAACCTCTTATCCTAATTCTAAAAATTAAATAAAATGTTTTGGATCTAGCGCTAAATCATCTCCGACATTTTGTTTAAACATCAAAACTTGGTATATAAATTCCACTCTTTGTTTAACTTACAGTTAACTTTCATATATATATATATATATATATATATATATATATATATATATAATGCACAAAACTTGAATGTTGAATCCTTCTACAAATTAATTGCGGAAAATAAACACAATCACACAATCATACCAAGTAAAGAAAGAAGAAAATAAATCTACAACATACATATTTTTCCTAGGGAAAGCTTGCTGCTCAAAACCTCTCTATCTCTATTGTATAATGAACCAATGAATCATGAAACAATATAGTGCACTCTTGTCACAAGGGTCCGCTTCACTATCCTGACTGTCTCACACTGATCCAGAGAAAATTGGTCCAACACTTAGCCAATTCTCAGACCATCTTCAACCCTCCTTGCTCACGAAATCCCTAGGAAATTAATCCCTATTATTTAGTATAATTAGCCTTCCTTGATTGCGCAATACATCATGGGCATCCTATGGTGTATATAATTGCACATAGGAAATTTGCTAAAAATACATCTGATAGATAACTTCCCTTTAACATCTGTCTCAAATGGGTCTTCATCAGAACTGACATTCATGCAGCTATTAATAGTAAATCATCAGTCACTTGATAGATCATTGCATGTGAATTAAATCTGATTTAATTCACTTGACTTCTCACTAGTTCAACAATCAGTTACAACTAATTAGACTGACTTTAAATCACTTAATTGAGTTAATTGATTTCTCGTTCATTAAACTAATACACTAGATGCAACTTGGAATCTAAAAAAAATAGAATCACTCTACATTCCTCACCAACCACCCTCAACTCAAATTTCACAAGCTAACTGAATCTATCACACTCAGTTAACTATTACATGTGATTATGAGGTAAGATTACAATTTATTGTCCAATTTATTGTCCAATTTATTTCAGGGATAAATAAATTTTACACACATTTATTCTAATTTAATTAAGAAATAATTAATTCAAAAGCCTCCATCGTAGCCATTTCTGGGTGCCATTTTCTGGATGTTGTTTCTGGATGCCAATTTCAATGTTTCTTGTTGCAAATTTCAACACTCCCTCTCAACAAGAAAGGAATCAATCTGTCCTGATCCGGTACCTTTGGAATGTTCTTGCATGCAATACTTCCTAGTGTTGTTCACACATGCAACTCTCCTGAAACTTAATAGCCTCCAAACAACTGAATTAGTATAATGCATATGTCATTAGAGTCTTCTGACTATTGGATCCTATTGCACATGTCTATTGGACTCTCTGCGCTGCTGACATCTACATCCATACACTCTGCACTGTTGCCAACTCTGATCTGCGCTCCAATATCTGACACATGTCACTCTGATTTCTATCTTCCTGACATATGACTGCATCAATCTAACCAATCCTTCCTACTATTGTTGTATTGTGGGCTCCCAGTAGCTAGGTTTGATCCATGAGACACACCATATCAATTAATCATGCCCAAATTTCTTCTTGGGATTAACTTTGCACGTCGCTCCACCTCACACCTGGAGGTATATATGCATGTACTCCCTCTGCTCATTTGGCTCAAAATTTACCCCTCCTAGAGCTCTATGCTTGAGTGGACTCTTCCACTCGGTCTCCTCTATTCTTCTCCAAATGTGGTTTCTCCACAACCTTCTGAGACTGCTTTTGAGGCTGCATGTTGAGAGATAATTGCTCCCTATCAACCACCAAGTCACTAACCACTAATTTTCTCCTCAAAGCCTTGCATGCATCCTCAACCTCGGGAGAATACAGGTTCTTGAATCTAGAACCGATCTGCTTCACATGTCTCGTGGCTATGTGTTTAAGGAAAAATTTTCCCTCTCTAAACATCACTTCATAACCACGGTCTTCCAATACCACTATGGAGACAAGATTCTTCTTTAGTCCTGGAACATACAAAACATCTACTAGTCTGAGATGGGAGCCATTCTCCCTCTAAAAGGTAACTGTACCTATGTCGGCCGCGCTATACCTCCCGTCATCTCCAAACTTTATGTTTTGTTGGAGGTCCTTCTCCTCCAAGTCACTGAAGAGATCTCTATTCCCCGTCATATGGAACTAGGCACTGCTATCTAAATACCACATACAATTCTTTACACTACCAGCCACACATGCAATGAGAGTAAAATCAATCTCTAATTGTGAAGCCAATGCTTCACCTACTACGACTGCAGGCTCCTTCTTGCTTGCCTTCTTCGGTGGACAATTTGTAGCATAGCGCCCATGCTCGTGACAGTGTAAACATCTAATCTTGGACAAGTATTTATTGCCCGCTTCGCCTTGGGATTTATTTCCCTTGGTTGTATTTGCCTTACTAGCCAAGGCACAATATTCCTCATCATTAGTCTTGGATGAGGATCCATCCCTGGTATTCCGCCTAAATTCTTCTTGTAACAAATCTGACCAAAGTCGCTCCCAATATGGTAGCTTCTCCCTCCCATTCACCGAGTCCTACTAACTATTCCATCTCTTGGGAAGGCCTAGAAATGATAGGCTCACCAAGTCACCATCTGCTATGGTCACACCAACACTTCCAAGATAATCTCGACATTGAGTGAACTTCACCAAGTATGTTGGTACCGTCTCGCCCTCCTCCTTCTTGATTTTCCTGAGCTTGTCCTTTAACACCAACTTCCTTTGGTTGCTACTATTCTAAAACATATCTATCAAGGCCTTCCACATTGCATATGGAGTCACCTTTCCGTGGAGACTCGAGACAATGTGATCTCGAACTCCCTCTAATAATATCCTCCTCGCCCTTGCTACCTTCTTTTTCCAAGCATCTAAAAGAGTGACGTTTGTTGTTGCAGGCTTGGGAATATCATTAGCAATGAATTCTTTCAACCCATTGTCCTCCAGAAATGCCTCCATTTTTTCTTTCCATGCGATATAATTAGAGATTCCCTCAAGTGCATATTCCAATCTTAATCCACTAAAATCCATCTTGATCCGCTTGTCGCTCCAAAGAAAGTATCTGCAAGTTTGAATATTGTTCAACACAAACTCAATTTCTTCTCCATTATTGTGATTCCTGGCACTCTGATACCATGTAAAAATTATACAAACAATATGTATACCAATGGATTTTATTTGATCATGAGATATGCTAAAGCAAGATAATGAATCCTTCTTGAAATTAATTGCGGAAAATAAACACAATCGCACAATCACACCAAGTAAAGAAAGAATCAAATCAATCCACAACAAAGATATTTTTCCTGGGGAAAGCTTTCTTCTCAAAACCCCTCTATCTCTATTTTATAATGAACCAAGGAATCATGAAACAATACAATGCACTCTTCTCACAAGAGTCTGATGTACTATCCTGACTATCTCACACTGATCCAAACAAAATTGGTCCAACACTTAGCCAATTCTCAACCTGTCTTTAGCCTCCCTTGCTCGTGCAATACATAGGAAATTAATCCCTATTATTTAGGATAATTAGCCTTCCTTGACTATGCAATACATCATGGGCATCCTATGGTGTATATAATTGCGTCCGGGCAATTTACTAAAAATACAACTGATAAATAACTTCCCTTTAACCTCTGTCTCAACTGGGTCTTCATCAGAACTGACATGCATGCAGCTATTAATAGTAAATCATCAATCACTTGAGAGATCACCGCATGTGAATTAAATTTGATTTAATTCACTTGACCTCTCACTAGTTCAACAATCAGTTACAACTAGTTAGACTGACTTTCACTCACTTAATTGAGTTAACTGATTTCTCATGGATTAAACTCATACACTAACTGCAACTTGGACTCTAAAAAAAATAGAATCACTCTACATGCCTCACCAACCACGCTCAACTCGAATTTCATGAGCTAACTGAGTCTATCATACTCAGTTAACTGTTACAAGTGATTATGATATAATATTACAATTTATTGTACAATTTTTTTAAGGGATAAATAAATTTAACACACATTTCTTCTAATTTAATTAAGAAATAATTAAATCATAAGCCTCCATGGTAGCTATTTCTAGGTGCCATTTTTTGGATGTTGTTTCTGGATGCCAATTTCACTATTTCTTGTTGCAAATTTCAACAAAATACAGTATTTAATTTTTGTAGTATTCATTGATATCTTCACTCATAAAAAGACAAGATTTACTTCTTGGAATGTAAATTTGTCCCTTTATTTATCTATGCTTTTAACCTGATATACCCACAATACTTTTCCTATTGACGAGAACTATATCTGAGAAAATTGGTTTCCTCTAATCCACAGAAGTTGCTATCTCTGGATGAATAGTATGCATGGCTAGTAAAATTGTTTATATGGTATATAAATAGTATTTCCATTGATTTACTAAATTATTTTCATTTATTCCTTTTTCCATGACTAGAAAGAGGAAACAAAATGCTTCAAAACTTCAACTATAAACATATTGTTTCCTGAAATCAATAAATTGAATGGTTTGTTTATGTTACACATTTTATTTTGGGAATCTTGAAAAGTTGCTTGTTTTCCATTCTCTCCTGAATGAAAATTTAGAAGATATATCGTGATTGAAAACTCCATAATGGAAAAAAAATTATTGAAATTATAACCAGATAACTATCCATGATTTACATAACTCTGTATGGTGGTACATGTTATCGAGAACAATATGGTTGAATATAGACTGGGATTTTTAGGCTTATATGTTGTATAGATTACTAAGGACTTATAACCTTGTAGAAAATCAATTTGATGTTAATTATCCCAAATATTTCAGGATATCTTAGTTTTTATTTTGGAACCTAATAGAAAAATCCAGTTTAGGTTATGTTCCTATTATTAGATTTTTGACATTATCTAACCATTTTGTTCATTACTTATGAGTAGGATTTGGAAGTAAACTTTTGTTGTGTTTTTCTTTTCTGAATAATTGAAATTATTTTAAATATTATTTCACAAGAGTGGTATGTTGGTACATTCCTATCCTAAAGTCATATTGCAATCAACCAGGACAAGTAGGAAGGCACATTCATGAAAAAATACCATGTGTCAAATGGAATGACATATTTGAAAGTTTGACTGGACAAAGGAATGAAGCAAAAAAATTAGAGAAATGAGGAAGCCAAAACAAGAAGTGGTAGTCTAATTGGTGAGCCCTGGTATTGCTCCAAAAGTGCTGCAACTTCTAGATGCTACTCTACTTTACTTTATCAACCCAGGGTTCACACAAACTTGGAGGTGAAAGTGACATATACACAACAGATGCATTCTACTCATGCCATCCTCTTCTCAGTTCTATGAGGGGGTTTTAAAACTAGGGCTATTGCTAGGATATGGAGCCTGTCACACTTATTAATGAAAACTAATATTGAAAATAACTCACGATCATTACTCTATCAACAAGACAAGAAACTATTCTTTCTCATAAAGACCCATATAACTATTTGCAAGAAATGAAATCCACACTTAACCCAATGCAAGAAATAATTTTAAACTAAGTGGCATTCAAGATTTAAATTGTTGAACTGAATTTCCAGAAATGGAAACTAATCTAGGCACACATGCTGAACCAAATGACTGATTGAAATCTATCTACCTCATTCTTGACTGCTATGCTTAACAATGCATCTATCAATGACCTAACTATAACTCTTTTCTGCGGAAAAATGAGGAGTTGCTCAGGTGACCTAAGAGGATCTTGGGCTCATGGTTTTAGACTTGAAGGTGTCTTGGAGGTTTTTCCATGTCTATATGAGGTGAAAGAGAGGTTTTGGGCCGAAGAAGTGACGAATTGACGTTGCTATAGGTTCAGCTACAATATTTTCTGTAGTGCTACAAGATGTCCCAAAACGCTAGAGGAAACGTGCCGAGAGTAGTTTGAGGCCAGAAATGGTGAGGAAAATGGTAGGAGAGGTTAAATGAAGGTGGATATAGGTGGATGGAAGGTAACCAACCCTTTGGCCAAGGTCATAACTTCTCTCAAATCCTGTCTTGCACCTCCAAGGTGACTCTCAGTGTTGTGGTGGAGATGTCCAAAAATAGGGCTGAAGGTGATTTAGTTGGAGGTCGGTTGATGAGGGGTGGAAACTGAAGCTAATGATGTTTTTGGATTCCCCCTCTTCCGCTCTACTCAAACCTACAACTAAACTACCTGTTCATGCAGTTATCATTGGAAAATCTATTATGAAAATGGTGGAAAATATGAGTTGAATTTAAGTAAATCTACCTATGCACTTAAAACAGAAAAATAACTCTGCATCTACAACATGTTCATGATAAACAAAGAAACCTATCTAACGTTTCCAAGAAATCGTAAACTAACAACAAATTTGGGTATGTGGTGAAGATCTACTCTCCTCAAACCCTAATGGAAGAGGTGAGAGAGGGAGTGTTGGCATGTGTTGTCCTTGATGGCAACCTACTTGATGAAATAAGACTGTTGGCGATATGATGCAATGTGTTGTCCTTGATGGAAACCTACTTGATGAAGTTGTCCTTGATGGAAACTGACTTGATGAGTTGTTAATGATGTAAATCTGATGTAGCAGAAGAAAGGAATTCAGAAAAGTGCCAGAATAATGTTGAACAAAGTATGTCACAATGCATACGCGGGTTTGATGAGTAGAAGTAGCGTATGTATGCGGAAAAGCACGTTCCAATTCGCGTATGCCCTTTTTCTCTCCAAATTTAGAATGCCAAGGGGTCTTACCATGGTATTGACCCATTGTATTGAGCGTTGGATTATCTATTTGATCCCGTCCAGGAATACCATCGGAAGTGGTGTGGTTTTGGCTCATGGTATTGATAAAGGCTAAACCTATATAAGGAGAAGAAGATCATTGTGCGAAGAATGTACATATGCAGGTATTGAATAGGAAAATACTTCCAATTTGAAGTATATACGCAATTCATTTAATAATTGATAATCTAAATATGATATGGATGTTTCAAAATCCTTAGATCTGATGATGATGAATCTCTAAGATGATCTGCAGAAGAAGAACTGGTGAAGATCTGGCGCAAAGTTTGCTGAAAGTAATGAAGAAATCTGGGTAAGTTTATAGATCTGGTCTGTTCTGAAAAGCTTTCATTTATATATCTATACGCGAGTTTGTTGTGGAAAAAGCGTGTGTATACGCGGATCTGATCTAATAAAAGCGCGTATGGGAAGTTAGGGTTTATTAAAATAATGCACAGATGTATACGCAGGTTCGTTCAAAGAAAAGCGCGTGTATACGCGGGTCTGATTAAACAAAAGCAAGTATGGTATTTGAACTAATGGTTGCTCATGGTTGAATGTGTTTCTGCATATCTATTCTGAAGTCTGGGTAATCTTTGATATTCTGGTTACAGTGGTTTCACTGTTCTGTTTGAAGCTTTGGGAAAAGTATTTTTATTGAAAAATAAAGGAAGCTACTTGATCCAGTATGAAAATTGATGAAACATGGTCTGCAGTGGTCCTGAGGGTTGAGCCTTCAGTGAGGGGGTAGTGGCTCCCTTCCAGTGGTAGCTGGTAAACGAGTGCAAGGGGTAGTGGCTCCCTTCCAGGAAAGGCTGGTAAACGAGAGAAGGGGGTTGTAGCTCCCTTCCAGGAAAGGCTGGTAAACGAGAGAAGGTTGTAGCCTTCTGCAGGTGGGTGCCTACGTGCTGGTATGAGTCTGCACCAGTACATGGTTGTAAGATGTTTTCTTTACATAATAAATATTGAAGACTGAGATGACGGCAGCAGTGGTTTTCTCCCAAATTGGGTTTCCACCTTAAATCCTGGTGTTCATGTGTGTTGCTTATGTATGATGATTTAATATGTTCTTACTGCATCTTTTTACTGCTTACTATACACCTGATGAATGAATAATGCAATGATCCAAGTTAATAATTAAATGCAATAATTATATCTCTGGACATACACGATTTCTATGAAGGATATACGTGTGTATACACGAGTTTTATTCAGTAAAGTAGCATATGGGTTGTAGAGAAAGAAAAATTTAAAAAGTTTTCAGTCTGCATTTTAAATACTGATTCACCCCCCCCCTCAGTATTTTTCCCAACAATTGGTATCAGAGCAAGTCCTTCTGAAAAAGCTTAGCCGCTAGAAGGAAGATCAAGCAAGATGAGCAATCAAGAAGGAATAGCATCTATCAAGCCTCCGCTCTTTAACGGAAACAATTTAATCTTCTGGAAAATAAGGATGAGATCCTATCTTCAGTCTCTGGGAGCAGATGTATGGGCCATTGTTGAAGGAGGATACCGATATCCAGCCACAGTACCAACAGATCCGACAAAAAGGAAGAATTATGAATCAAATGCAAAGGCAGTCAATTCTATAACAGGAAGTCTAACTGAATCGGAATTTGTCAAAGTCATGAAGCTGACTACAACTAAGGAAATGTGGGACAAAATCATTCTAAGTTATGAAGGTGATGCAAAGGTAAAAAGTGCAAAACTCCAAACTCTCAGAATTGAATATGAAAATTTGAAGATGCATAATGATAAGAGTATTGTCAGTTTCTTTTTACATCTTGATGATGTTGTAAATCGTATGAGAAATCTGGGAGAAACAATAACCGAATCTACTTTGGTTGAGAAAATTTTAAGATCTCTAACGACAAAATTTGAGTCAAAAGTTTCTGCTCTTGAAGAAAAATAGGATCTTCAAAATCTTACTGTGGTGCAACTTCATGGGATACTAACTGCATATGAAATGAGAAGAGGAGGACCATCTGAAGTCAAAGAAGCCATCTTTCGAGCTTCTACAAAAGGGAAAGAAGTGCAAGAAGTAGAAGGATCAGGATATATCTCAGAAGAAGATGAGGTAAATTTCGTAAAGAAACTTCAACTTGGCACAGGACGGTTCAGAGGTAAGCTTCCCTTCAAATGTTTTGATTGTGGAAGAGTTGGTCATTATGCTGCTAAGTGTCCCTATAAAGAAATATCTGCAAAAGGAAAAGAAGTAGCAAGAAGGAATAAGAACCGGTCTAGCACTAGAAAAAGTTACTATACTTATGAAGAAAGCGATGGGTTATCTGATAGTGAGGAAGAATGTGAACAAGATCTTAGACTTCTCATGGAATTTGAATCTAGAGAAGAAAATGATACTTTTATGGATGCTCTAGAGGACAATTATTTTCTTGAAGAAAACAATCAACTCAAAATACTCTTAGAAGAAAGTAAAATACTCTTAGAAGAAATGAAAATAACCATAGAGATTCTGAAAAGGCAGTATGAAGAAGCAAAGAAACACATTGAGAAATTAGAATGTGAAGTGGTAAGTCTAAGAAAATATTTTGAGAAAGAAAAGACTCTGAATCTTAGATTTTCTAAAGGATTTGAAACCTTAAATGATATTATCAAGGTACAACGCTCTCCTCTTGTAAAGACAGGTCTTGGATATACCAGGGAATCTTCTCAGGCTTCAGCACTAAATTATCTAAAAGTAGCTACAGCTGGTTTACAAAATTCTGCCACTCAGCAAGGGAATAAATAATCTTTACAGGTAAAGCATGATCATCTCAATTCAAAGAACACTAACAGGAATATCTTTCAAAGAAACACCAATCAACAGGTAAATTCAAGTAGAAGATTTCATGATCGCAAAAATTTCTTCTTCAATGGACAATGTTTCTCATGTCACAATTTTGGTCACAAAGTTGTTCAATGTGTTGCATATAAAACCATCATGACAAGAGAAGCGAGAAAGAAAAGGATTGATATTGAAACAAAGAAGAATACCTATAACAATTTTTCTCCTCTTCTAAATGAAATGAATGTGCTTATTGCAATAACTTTGGGCATGAAGAATCTGAATGCAGGATCAAAGTTTAGCCAAGAGAGCATTTTCCTTCAAACTCCAAAGTATGGAAAAATAAGGAATTACAGGTTGAAAATTGTGGCATAGCGTTATTTGCAGAAGGTGAAGAAAATCAATGGTACATTGATAGCGGATGCTCAAGACACATGACAGGTGACAAAACCAAACTTCGTGCATATAGTACACTAGAAAAGGAAAAGAAAGTTACTTTTGGAAATGATACTCCTATTGTAATTAAAGGAAAAGGGTCTGTGTTTCTAAAAGAAAAGGTGAAGGCTAATGATGTCATGTATGTGGATGGATTAAGGCATAACCTGTTAAGTGTAAGTCAAATATGTGATCAAGGAACTGAAGTTGTCTTTAGTTCAAAATAATGTGTGGTTTGTGATCTTGATATAGGTAAAACAATTATAAAAGTAAAAAGAACTCCAAGCAACCTATATGTTTTGAAGAACTGCAAAAAACAATGTTACTTGAGTAAATCTTCAGAAAACTGGCTATGGCATAGAAGGTTGGGGCATCTAAGCTTCTCTCAAATCAACAGATCAAGCAGACTTAATGTTGTTCGTGGTCTTCCCAATATTACTCTACCTGAAAGTATCATATGCAAATCTTGCCAATTCGGCAAGCAGACCAGAGTGCAATTTAACGCCAAGGAAGGATCATCAAGTAGGCCTCTTGAACTCATTCATACTGACATATGTGGACCTATGAGGAAAAATTCACCTCGTGGTGAACAATACTATATCTTATTTATTGATGATTTCTCTAGAATGTGTTGGATTGGGTTGCTTAAGCACAAAGATGAAGCATTTGAGAAATTTCAGATCTTCAAGGCTCTGGTCGAAAATGAAGTAGATCTAAAGCTCAAATGTCTTAGATCTGATTGAGGAGGAGAATATACTTCAAATGAATTCCTTGAATTTTGTGAACAACATGGCATAAAAGACAATTTTCTATAGCTGGAACTCCACAACAAAATGGCGTAGCAGAAAGAATGAATAGAAAAATTCAAAAAATGGCTAGAGCTATGCTTGATGATTCTGGAACACCTGACATATTTTGGGGAGAAGCAACACATACAGTGGTAAACATTTTCAACAAGGCACATGTTCGTGTAAATAGTGACAAAACTCCATATGAACTCTGGTATGGTAATTCTCCATCTGTGAAGCATTTTAGAGTTTTTGGAAGTAAATGCTTTATCAAAAATAATGATGAAAAACTTGGCAAGTTTGAACCTAGAGCAGATGAAGGAATACTTCTTGGTTACTCCTCTACGAGTAGAGCATATAAATGTTACAATAAAAGACTTCGGAAGATTGTTGAATATATTGATGTTGTTATTGATGAGTCTCCTGCAGCCCCAAAAGAAGAAAAACAAACAACAAATGAAGACGATGGTGACATATGTCCTTCTACATCAAATAGCAATGATATAGACAGTGAACCCAATGAAGAACCTGAAGATGATTTATCTGAAAAGGCTCCATCCAGATATGTTCAAAAGAATCATCCAGAATCTCAAATTTTTGGAGATAAGGGATCAGGTGTACAAACAAGAAGGACTCTTGTGGGATCTTCTAGCTATCTGGCATTTATATCTACTATTGAACCTCACAATGTCAATCAAGCTAGCAAATATGAATGTTGGGTTCAAGCCATGAATGAAGAGCTTGATCAAATTGAAAAGAATCACACTTGGGAATTAGTACCAAGACCTCATAACAAAATTGTCATTGGAACTAAATGGATATTCAAAAACAAGTTAAATGAGAATGGGGATGTTGTAAGAAACAAAGCTAGACTTGTTTGCAAGGGGTATACTCAACAAGAAGGTATAGACTTTGAAGAAACTTTTGCTCCTGTAGCTAGACTTGAAGCCATAAGAATGTTTCTTTCCTTTTCAAGCTTTAAACAAATCAAAGTTTATCAAATGGATGTTAAATCTGTATTTCTCAATGGTGATCTAGAAGAAGAAGTTTATATAGAACAACCAGAAGGATTCATTTTGGGAAATGATGAAAATCTTGTTTGTAGACTTAAAAAGGCTCTATATGGTCTCAAACAAGCTCCAAGGGCATGGTATTATCGTCTCGACAAATATCTTCATCAACAAGGATTTTCAAAGGGGTCTGCTGATAGCAACTTATACACAAAAATTGAAAATGATAAACTTTTGATTGTGGTTGTATATGTTGATGATATCATTTTTGGAAGTAGTGAAGAATCTATGAGTCAGAAATTTTCTTATGTCATGCAGCAAGAATTTGAAATGTCTTTACTTGGGGAACTAACATTATTTCTTGGTTTGCAAGTGCATCAAACTACAGATGGTATATTCTTATCACAAGCAAAATACCTTAAGCAAATTTTGAAGAAGTATGGCATGGAAGAATGCAAACCTGTAAGTAAACCAATGATAACCGGATGTAATCTCAGTTCTCATGATGATTCCCCCACGGTGAATCAACCAGACTACAGATCTATGATAGGAAGTCTACTTTATCTCACTAGGACTAGACCGGACATTATGAATGCTGTTGGGATTGTGGGATGATTCCAAGCTAATCCAAAAGATTCTCACCTTCAGGCTGTCAAAATAATATTCAAATATCTACAAGGAACTCAAGACTTTGGACTATGGTATCCAAGGAATGCTGATCTTACTCTCCATGCTTACACTGATGCAGATTGGGTTGGAAATGTTGATGATTGGAAAAGCACTAGTGGTGGAGCATTATATATGGGGCCCCGGCTAGTATCTTGGTTCAGCAAGAAGCAAAACTCTATTGCCTTATCTACAGCAGAAGTAGAATATGTGGTTACCGCATCATGTTGCACGCAACTTCTTTGGATGATGCAAACCTTACAAGACTTTCAAATCAAGTGCTCACCTCCTATCTCCATTATGTGTGATAATACAAGTGCCATCAGTATTTCAAAGAATCCTGTTATGCATTCAAAGACCAAGCACATTCCCATCAAGTATCACTTCTTACGTGAACAAGTGCTTGAACAAAAGGTGAAGCTAGAATATGTTCCCTCCAAAGAACAAGTGGCTGATATATTTACCAAACCTTTGCCTAGGGAAGCGTTCGAATACCTCAGACAGAAGCTAGGAGTAGTCTCTGCCATGCAGAAGATCTGATCTGCTTAAATTCAGAAGATTAAATTGGATACACGGGTTTCCTGAAAGACAGTCGCGTATATACGCGAGTTTATACAAAGAAAACCGCGTATGGTTAATTGCTGGCAAATTTTACTTGGGTTCAGCATTCTCCAGCACATCTACAGTGCTTTTTGGTATCTCTGATGCTATTTGGTATCTCTAATGATGTTTCAGCTCTTATATTTCGGTTTCATTCTCTGATATTGGGTGAAGATGCCTTGATGATTGGTTGTTGAAAGTGTTCAGGTTGCACAAGCTAAGGAGGAGTTTTGGTCATATGGAAATGATGCATTGGATGCACAATTTCAGGGGGAGCATTAGCCTTGCTGAATGTAATGCATTGTTGGCATTATGATGATTCTGAAATATGATCTCTTTCTTGAGGTCCTTTTGGTATTTTTTGTAAAAGGTCATATTTGTAATTTGATGAAAAGGTCATGTTGAGACCTATGATGTAAAATTGTAATATTCAGTCATGTAAGGACTGGTTCAAAATGTGTAAACCCACTTGGTTGGGTACTTGAGTAACATATGTAAATCCACCTGGTTGGATCATTGATTGTAAGTATAAGTCCTTGGTGATAAGAAAGGTCATAGAGTCATTTACTTCAATGAAAAATATGTTTGAAGATTCAGCATGAACTCAGGGGGAGCATGGTAACTTCAATGCACATCAAATCTGCAGAGCTCTTCTTTGATCCACCCTTTTCCCTTGATGACAAAGGGGGAGAGCATCATGGTGTTTTCATAATGGTTATATTCAATTTATCCATCTGATGTGGTGATCAAACACCATCATGGTTGCCATCAAGTCCAAAGGGGAAGATTGTTGGCATGTGTTGTCCTTGATGGTAACCTACTTGATGAAATAAGACTGTTGGCGATATGATGCAATGTGTTGTCCTTGATGGCAACCTACTTGATGAAGTTGTCCTTGATAGAAACTGACTTGATGAGTTGTTAATGATGTAACTCTGATGTAGCAGAAGAAAGGAATTCAGAAAAGTGCTAGAATAATGTTGAACAAAGTATGTCACAATGCATACGCAGGTTTGATGAGTAGAAGTAGCGTATGTACGCGGAAAAGCACGTTCCAAGTTGCGTATGCCTTTTTGCGCTCCAAATTTAGAATACCAAGGGGTGTTACCATGGTATTGACCCATTGTATTGAGCGTTGGATTATCTATTCGATCCCGTCCAGGAATACCATCGGAAGTGGTGTGGTTTTGGCTCATGGTATTGATAAAGGCTAAACCTATATAAGGAGAAGAAGATCATTGTGCAAGGGTGTGCATGTGTCTGGGTATTGAATGAATACTTCACTTTGAAGTATATCTGCATGATTGAAATTTATTCTTGATTGATAAATTTGAATCTATGATGCACCCGTGGATGTTTCAAAATCCTTAGATCTGATGATGATGAACGTCTAAGATGACCTGTAGAAGAAGAACTGGTGAAGATCTGGTGCAAAGTCTACTGAAGGTAATGAAGAAATCTAGGTAAGTTTATAGATCTAGTCTGTTCTGAAAAGCTTTCATTTATATATCTATACGCGAGTTTGTTGTGGAAAAAGCACGTGTATACGCAGATCTGATCTAATAAAAGCACGTATGGGAAGTTAGGGTTTATTGAAATAATGCACAGATGTATACGAGGGTTCGTTCAAAGAAAAGTGCGTGTATACGCGGGTCTGATTAAATAAAATCACGTATGGTATTTGAACTAATGGTTGCTCATGGTTGAATGTGTTTCTGCATATCTATTCTGAAGTCTGGGTAATGTCTGATATTCTGGTTACAGTGGTTTCACTGTTCTGTTTGAAGCTTTCGGCAAAGTATGTTTATTGAAAAATGAAGGAAGCTGTTTGATCCAGTATGAAAATTGATGAAACGTGGTCTGCAGTGGTGTTGAGGGTCGAGCCTTTAGTGAGGGGGTAGTGGCTCCCTTCCAGTGGTAGCTGGTAAATGAGTGCAGGGGGTAGTGACTCCCTTCCAGGAAAGGTTGGTAAACGAGAGCAGGGGGTTGTAGCTCCCTTCCAAGAAAGGCTGGTAAACGAGAGAAGGTTGTAGCCTTCTGCAGGTGGGTGCCTGCGTGCTGGTATGAGTCTGCGCTAGTACATGGTTGTAAGATGTTTTCTTTACATAATAAATATTGAATACTGAGACGACGGCAGCGGTGGTTTTCTCCCAAATTGGGTTTCCACATTAAATCCTAGTGTTCATGTGTGTTTCTTATGTATGATGATTTAATCTGTTCTTACTGCCTCTGTTTACTGCTTACTATACACCTGATGAATGAATAATGCAATGATCCAAGTTAAGAATTAAATGCAATAATTATATCTCTGGACATACGCGAGTTGTATGAAGGATATCCGCGTGTATACGAGAGTTTTATTCAGTAAAGTAGCGTATGGGTTGTAGAGAAAGAAAAATTTAAAAAAATTTCAGTCTGCATTTTAAATACTGATTCACCCCCCCCCCCCTCTCATTATTTTTCCCAACAGGGAGGCTTTAACACATAGTATTAGATTTTTCTATGCTACTGGAACATGAAAGGTAAAGAATAATGACAACAACATGAAATGGAAGAAGCACAACTACAACAATATGAAATGTAAGCAAACTAAATACAACACTTGAAATGGAAGCAAACTAAATACAGCGAGATGAAATGTAAGAAAATTAACTACAACAACATGAAATGTAAGAAAACTAACTACAACACTTCAAATGGAAACAAACTAAATGCAGTGAGATGGAATGTAAGCAAACTAACTACAACATCATAAAGGTAAACAAACATAAATAAGAGAGACTAAGGCCAATGGATTGGGCCCTAACCCACAAGCTTAGTTCCCTGAAACTAACTCAGTGAAGAACAAAATAAATACTCATTTTATTTCATAACCAATTCTGCTACATAGCATATGCAATCACAAATGTCTATTACAAGAGCTAAGATTGCTCTATCTATCTCCAAAAATTGAATCCTAATGAGCTCTTTCTCTGCCCTATTTATCCTAAAGGGTGGCTATCAACAACTCCCTAAAAAGTGGGTGATTTTTCTCCTTGGAACTTGAGAGAAGTGGAGCTTGGATCCACTTGATCTTCCACTTGCTTGGCTACCTTTGATTTCAAGTTGATGGAGGAGAATCTCGAGGATCCCTTGGATGCCTTTAGGAGTTAAGGAGGTGGTTAACCCCCTAAAATCACTCCTAGTTGTCTATTGAGAGCCCTGATTATGCAATATTCAACAAAAATGGCATATTATTTTGATTTTCCTGCATTTAAACCACATTAGGCATTCGAAGTATGACAACCCTCAATACACCATCTACACTAAGCAACATATATGTTATGAAAATAACTCCAAAAATAGAAGAAAAGATAGATCAATGCCTTAGAAATAAGCCACTTCAAGGGGGAAACCTCCTTTATATTACATAAATGAATAATTATTGGATGATACAAATGAAAAAACCTCCTTTCTATATATAGGAGTCTATGGGGTCATAATATAATCCTAGCCGACCTAACAATAATATTGTAAGGGAAAAATAATAATAATATGGGGGCTACATGGGTAAAAAAATAACAATAAGGGGGGTACACTAACAACAATAAGGGGATACACTAGTATTACCGAGACCTAACATGCCCCTCTCCTTCAAACAAGTGTTGCCCCCAATGCTTGATTATTTATCGATGCTTCTGTATAAAATTCTCATCCTTCCATGTGGAATATTCAATGGGTAAGTTATTCCACTTGTTCAGATACTCTGAAATTGATCGATTTTGTATTTCTCTAGTTCTTGTTTCTATGACTACTTGAGAACTTCTTTCACTGTGATGTTGATCTTCCTTTTGTTTCATTCGATTTTGCACCAAATTTAGGTTATCATTTGAGAGTTGAAGAACTTGTTGTTGATGCTCAATGTGATCTTCCACTATTTTATCATCCATATTAGCTTTCATTTGATCCTTCAAACCATCCAACTTAGCCTCCATTTTTGCTTTTAAACCATCTATGTCACCTTTGATTTCTCATTTTAAGATCAAAAATTGTTGCACTTCGTATCGTAATTTTGATATCTCATACTACAATTCTTCCTCTTCATGCATCATAGTAAATCTTTATGAGGGATTAATGGGTGTGAAATTATTTTTGGGAGGCATTATAAAACCCAATACTGATAAAAATGCTTCAATATTCCCTTGGAATCACTTCAAACTATTTTTTCAAACAAGCGTTATGCAATTTTAGAAAACAAATACACATAGTTTTCTTGCTTTTTAGGAGGTCGATATTAAACCTAAATTATCTCTGTGATTTCGGACCTTCAATATTGGAAATTTGGTCCTGTAGTAGCCCTTTGAATATTCTTTTGAATGCCACAGGTCTTAACCAATTTGGATGCTTCAAGGTAAATTTATACCCAATCTCCCACAATCACCTAATTATGGACTGGTTCAGTAGAGTGAACTTGTACGACGTGCCACGTGTCATTGTTTCCTCCTACAGCTTTGAAATTGATACACTGGAAACTACAGTCCATTTAGTTTCAGCTAATTTTTGCAGAATTCCAATCTGATGCTCAAAGAGAGAGAGTTATGATTATTTTCCCAAGGTCACCTCTTTTACATGAAATTCGAGAGCCTGCAAAAACCCTAACTTCCACAGATCATATCTCTGGAAATATTGCGAACCAAGATCTAAAATTTAGAAAATAATTTATAGAAAAAATGCCACGATGACCAATTTGGAGAAGCGAAACCCTAGAATCCAAAGCTCTGGTACCAAATATTATGAAAACAGCTCCAAAAATAGAAGAAAAGAGAGATTAACGCCTTATAAATAAGCCACTTTGAGGGGGGAAGCTCCTTTAAATAACATAAATGAACATTTCTTGGATGATACAAATGAAAAAACCTCCTTTCTATATATATGAGTCCATGGGGTCAAAATATAATCCTAGCCGACCTAACAATAAAAATGTAAGGGAACAATAATAATAATATGGGGGTTACATGGGTACAAAGATAACAATAAGGGGGATACACTAACAACAATAAGGGGATACACTAGTATTATAGGGACCTAAAAATATCACCATAATGTAATTAAATGTGAGAAAGAGAGACTAATAAGGCTAAAAAGGTGAAAATTAACCCCTTAAATAGTACCTAATGATGGTGCTCATCATCACCCCCCTACCACATGGTTGCTAATCGTCTGAGCAACTTAGTCCTCTTTATTTATCTCTTTTATTGCCTTAGTGGCTTCTCTGACATCCCAAGGAATTAGTGAAGGAGTCCCCTTAGGGGGATAGAATCCATAATTCTTTTCTTCCTCCTCCCATTCTCTTTTTTCTTCAGCTTTGTCTTTTCCTTCACCCAGCCCCAACAACAAAGGTGGACTGAATTTCAGGCCAAGCCATTGAATCATCATTATCTGCATTGCCTTCTTGTACATGGGTGCCCTTTCTAGTGCATTTCTCAATCTATCTGGAGTATGATAATCCATGTTTCTAAGGCTAAAAGGGAGGCCATTCCATCTCCTCTGACTTGCCATTACAAATTCTTCTCCCAACAGTCTATAAATGTCATCAAAGTGTGCAATGGCTTGTTCTTGGGTGTTGAGGTTTTTATCTACAAGGCTTGCATATTTTTCTATCATTAGGTGATTGTTAATGACCCCTCTAGGGTTGAATAGTTCTACCCTGATATGGAGAGGCTCCATTCGTTCTCTTCTCATCACCCTTTTTACCTCCCTTTCCCTTTCCTCCTCATTGGTCATCCAAGAGGCTAGGGTCCTCAACTGCATATCCCACATCCTAGGGTTAGGATCCCAAATGTTTAGATCAGTCAAGATAAGATTATGCATATACAATTCTGCTAAATTGGTGTTATCTTTTATGTTGGACTAATTGCAAAAGTCAATAAACTGCCTGCAGTTTTGGAAAGGTAATGATCCATAGGAAGCTAGTGTTTTGATATGAAACTTTGGCCACTATTACTTCAGGTAAATGTCATAAGAGTTTGAAGGATGTATATTTTGTATTTTCTCCATGCACAACTCTGCCATGGTGGCAATCTGCTTGTCCTCCTACTGTAGTTGTCTTTGTAACCTTGCGTTTTTTGCTTGTGTTTTTTGCGTTTTTTGCTTGTGTTCCCTGATTCTGACATCAACCAAATCCCTCCCCATCTCAATGAATTTTTCTTCCATGATCCCTACATCTGTCACACCCTTTTTTTGGCAATTTGCATCCAGTGACATGTGCATACTCTCTCTTGCTCTAGATGATAAAATAGGGGAACTGAGATATTTTGAGGGATCAAACTTCCTCCTTCAATGAAAGTGTAGTATGATCTTAGATTTGGTTATGGACTAGGATGTGTAACTGCTGATATGTCTTTTGGAACAAATTTTGGAGAGGTTGGCTCCCCTTTGGGTTCTTCCTCTTCCTTTCCTTTTACATAATACCCTTCAATTTTTGCCTCTTTTTCAACATCTTGGGCCTCCTTCCCTTCCAAGGGTACCTTATATTCTTCCCCCATGACCTTCTACTCTTTTTGTGACACATTTGGATTTTCCTGTAGCATTGACACAGTTTCTTGTAGAAAACTCTGTTTTCCCTATAGAAAACCCTCATTTTCTTGTTGTCCCTTATTTTCTGCTTCTTTAAGTTTTGTGGTGATTGGTACTTATTTGAGGGATGCTAGACTTGAAGAATCTCTCCTAATATAGGTTACATGTGTCTTCTCAGGTGATGTGACCTCTTGAATTTTTCCCTCTTCTAGGATTATTTTGTCTTTCTTCTTGGGTGACGCTTCAATTGTTATTAGGCTTTTGGTTGGAGTCTGGGGTCTCCCTTACTTCACCCTGCCACTCTTTCTGGTCCTGAAGTGCATGAGGGTCTGTATTTTCCTCTATTCCTTCACTGGTGTGCTTAGGGTGGCTAAGGCTGCCGCCACTTCCTTTTTCTGAGGTTTCAGGTGATAGGTTGGTCTGTTGGGGAGAGATGTTAGTGCTCAACATGGGGTCTAGTATCTCTTCCTCTCTTGTATTTCCTTCATTTTCTTTCTCTTTATCTCCCCCCTCCTTTTCATCTCCTTCTCCTTTTTCATCTTTCTCTTCCTCCTCCCCTTTTACGTCCTTTGTTTCAAGGATTTCTGTGTGTTCTGCTTATGCCTCCATCTCCTCTTCTTCCTCTATTCCTTCAGTCTCTCCTTCTTCTTCTTTCATACCCCTATCTACAAGACTAGAGGCAGGGGTTTGTCCAGGAGTGATATCTTGTGTCCCTATGAATTCTTCCCTATCCATATCTATGAATGTGGACCAAGGCACAGGGATGTTCAACCTATTGAGAACATTTGCTACCATAAGTTTGATGAGGCCTTGGTGAGATAAGTGCTAATACTTCCTTTCCTTCATTCTTTGGCTCATGTCTCCGATGGAATGTAGGAGGAAGTATGGAATTCTTAGTATCTACTCTAGTGGTATATCTCCTCTAAATCTAAGCTCATGTAATAATATGAAGTGGTATCAATAAACCACACTCAATCTTACCTCATAGAAAATGTATTTCATGATGTGATATGCCACTTCATCCCATGGGTAAGGGAGGCTTTCCCTTCTTACTCCATTTTAATCCTCAATGTACTCCTCATTAGGCCAAAATAAGCTCTTTTTAGAGGTAGTGTTGGAAAATCTATCGTCTTTGTTCCACTTGACTCCTAGAGGCAAGGTTGTGACTTTGCTAATAAATTCATGGGTTATGGTGATGGCTAGTCCTCTAACCAAAGTGGTGGCCCTATCATATTATTGTGAGTGCAAAACAATAGCAAATTCTTGAGCCACTTCATCATAAAAGCCCTTTAGGAGCTCAAAGAATCCTATCAACTGATGATTTCTAAAAATATCAACCACCTGAGTGTGTAATATAATTCTTTTGATATCTGTGGGTTCCCTTTTGTTAAAACCTCCCCCCATTTTATGATTGTGTTATGGAGATGGTTGGGTGGTTTTTGTCTTATAACACTTTTGATATGGGACTTCAGAACTCAATTCAACACGAACTCATATTTTCTTGACCCTACTTCCCTCAACAACCTCTTAAATTATGAATTATTGTTGTGACTATGAATAACCTTTTCATGAAAAATTTCATAACATAGTGGGTTGACATCCACTTACCTATGTTGGGTGTCAATACCATATATGAGTGGCTCTTGTGGCAATTTTTATCACTGTACAACCTTCCTGTAGATTTCCTATAGCATCAACATAGTTCTTATAGCACGGGCTTGCATGCAAACTTTGATCTTAGTGCGAAATTATTCGATGGCTCTTGTCCCTCTCTTTCTCTAAATATTTTTGAAATGCACAATGGAATGAAGGAGTGTGAGCCAAAACACGTTTTTATTCTAAATTGAGTGGACTTGTAGAAGTGGTGATTTGGATTTGGCACAGGGTTTCCTCTTTTAGACTTGTTGGCCCTCAATTTTGGTCAATTTTACTTATTAAAATCCACCTAATTTCCATTATTTTCCATAATATATCATCCAAATATGCCTTATTTTGACCTTATTATGCATATTCAGGTAAATAAATTATTTTTTCAATTTTTAGACATTTTTGTAAAAAATTGGGTTTTAAGAGTATTTTTGGACAGAACTGAAAATTCCTGTAATTTCTTCATGGAAGTCATATGTTCAGGACACCTAGGCATGAGCTGAGAATAGATTTGGAAAGCTTGGAAATCATGTATGTAAAATCATCTATTGGTTCGGTCAAACTGAGCTAAAACATGCCCGATCAATGTTGGTCAAACATGACCTGTTTTTCAAAAATCCCTAGGAAAAAGGGCAGAATTAGTATTTTTTGGAATTTTTCTAGATTTTGTGTAATTAAATGGATGAGTTTGACCTAGATGGATGGGATTAGGATGGATAAGGTTGCTAGAGACGTTTTAGCTTAGTTTTTTTATCATTTGTCTATTTAAACCAAGCTTATGAACCATTCAAGCATGGAGAATTTGTATAATTTCATATTGAGACTTATGAATATTGTGAGTTAATTTGAGGAACCAATTCCACCTTCTTTTTTCTATTTGATTCTGTGGATGATTGATTGAATTTTTAGTAGCTGAGAATTTCTTTGATTGTGCAAGGCAAGGGTGGAGGCCCCCCACACCAAGCTAAGTACACTTTTTGGTTAATTTAACTTAATTTTCATGAACTAGTTTTGCTTCAGATTTATTCAGTCATTCAAATGTATGAATATTTCTTATGTTTTCTGATGAATCTTTGTTTAATTATAATCTTCATATGAAGGGAAAAACAAGAGTTTAATTTAAATTCTCCTTCTATCTGATCAAAGAATAATAACTAAAATTCATCTTCTTTTCCTTGTTTGAGTTATTTTCTGAATTTCTAGCTTTAATGCAATGGTAACAATGATGAATAGAATTTTAAAGAAGGACAACATGGACCTCCTCAATTAGGAGCCTCTTCTCCTACTTTTTATTCATCATAAGCTATTTCCCATTAGTTATTTGGTTTCTCTTCGTGAAATTAGTACTGTGGGGAAGGACAAACAGGATTTCCTAAGTTAGGAGCCTCTTCCCTCACTTATTACATATTGAATCAAAAATTACTTAGTTAGATTTTATATTTCTAATATACATTTCCTTAAATCTTAGAATCTATAATATATATGTAATATGCATTTCTTTCAGTTTATGTATTTTTCTTCTAAAATTGACTACATCTGAGATCCATATATTTTGGACATGCTTCCAAGTTTACAAACCCAGATTGATAATTAAATACTTGTGTTAGCTTACCCAGTAAATTGACCCAACATTTTTGGCACCATTTATGGGGAAGCATACATCAACATAGTCAATTAGGAGGATAAACATATATATCTATTTAAAAAAAAAACACAACAAAAACAACAAATTTTAGTTTTTCTTTCAGTTATATTTCTTTATGCCTAGAGAAAGAGATCAGAAAGGTAGAGTTACTAAACAAAACCCCCCAATAATTCAACCATCCATACAAAAAGTACCATCATAAATAACCACACCAGTTGTTGGGAGACCAACTTTAGAGGAATTAAAAGAAAAACAAAGATCAGGACAATGATTGACTCTTATTGAAAGACAAAACTTGTTAGCCTATGAGGTGAAAAGAAAACAAACACCAAAAGAAACCCCTTTCATAGAAAAAAAAAAGGAAACAAGGAGACCAATTGTTAAACAATTAGAGAAACCAGTTCTTGAAATAATCAAGATAGTTGAGGAAACACCAATTCAACCTCATATTAAAACATTACAAACAACTTAAGAGAAAATGAATGACGAAGGAGAAGGATCTAATATACCAGTTATGACTCTGGAACAAAGACTTCAGTATGAGAGGAAACAAAAAGAATGGCAGAGAAAAACAAAGGAAGGCAGGAGAATAGAAGAAGAGATAAAGAGAGAATAAGATGTAAAAAGAGAGTATGATAAGAAAAGACAAAATGATATAGAACCAAAAAATGATCAGGAAGCTACATTTGGCTTCCCAATACGAGACACAAGAGCAATCCTAGGAGAAGAAGTGAAAATGAAAAACATTCCACCTTCTATTTTGCCCAATTTTTATGGAATGTCAATTGAAGATCTTGATTCATTTATGTTTGACTTTGACATCTATGTCATACTTATGGCTACACAACTGACACACATAAAATTCATCTCTTTCCTGCTACTTTGAAAGCAGAAACACTAAAATGGCTTATGGGATTAGGAGAACATACCATTGCTTCTTGGGATGACATGAAGATAAACTTTCTCAAAAAGTATCAAGCCTATTGTACGCCTAGAGACTCAAAAGAAGATATTTTTAGAATGACACAACAAGAAGATGAAAGTGTTGGGTATGTGTTATATTCTTTCCACAACTAGTCACGCACGAGGGGAGGGGGGTCAAGGGAACTACAGTTATGTTCTAATCCAAGGTTAATGGATTGGGGTTTATGTATGCTTTTACATTTATATATATGCGTTGTAACACTAAAAGGAATATAATGAAAAATCAAGTTGGTCGTCCCGATTTGGGATCTAGGGGAAAATATTTGTGTATATATGTTTTATGTTTTATGCTCTTGCAATTGTTTATTTTCTGTTTTTAAGATTTGTTTGCAGATAATTTATGTATAGGGTTAAAACCTACAGAAAGTTTGGAAGAGTACTTGGAGAGATTCCTTTATAATCTACAAAAATCCAAACAACACTCTTTGAATCCTGATACAATACACACAATTTTTCTTAAAGGTATAAGAAATGAATACCTTGATATTCTTAATTTGATGGGAAAAGGAGATATCTCAAAATTTCTATTTGATGAGATTGTTGAACTATGTCAAAAATATTCTATGGGAAGAGAAAAAAGTGGAAAAAGAGATGTTACATCAACAGCTTCTAAATCTGCAATAGGAGGAGTAACAAGAGCAGAAATAGGAAGTTTGTTAGAAAATTTTTAAAAATGCTCTTTGAGCACTTTAGGAGCACAAGCTGATGTTTTGAAAGCAAATAAAAAGAAATAAGAACAAGATCAAATATTATCAGTCTTTTGTCCTAAGTGTAGGAAGAAACATCCACTAAGAGAATGTCCTTTGGATAGTATTCAGGTGTGTGGAATGTGTACAGAGAATCATTCAACTAAAAATTGTTCGAAGCTTAAAGAATTGCAAATGGAAGAAGTACATGGGACATATTCTCTTTACTATATGGCACCAAGGAGACCTTGGAAACCAAGGATTCCTCAGCAATTCCCTTAAAAAATCCCCCAAAATTATCAGTATCCTCATAATTTATGGCATTATTCGATGCCATGGCAGGGTTGACCTCCACAACAATACCAAAACCAACCTGCACAAGGTTGGAGAGGATATAGCTATGGAAGCCAGCTGCCTCAACAAATGTATCCTCAAAAATACCAACAACCATATCAACAGTCATATCAACAACCATTTCAATATCAACAATTCCAGCAACATCCTCAACCAATGCAATTTCCACAACCAAATCCTGCACCATTACTAACTCAGCCACATCAGCTTCATCTTCCTTCTAACCAACCCCCACCTAGACCAACTCAATTACCAACTCGGCTAGTAGCAAATCTAAATAACAAGTTGGAGAGACCAGCATAGAATGTGGAAGAAGCAACATATTTTCCTACATAATCTATTATTCCTATACAATATGTCCACTTAGGTCTGGGAAATTATTACACAAATATTCTCCACCGATCATAGAAGAAAACTGAACAAGGATAAAAATATGAAAAATCTCATCTAGGAAATCAAATTCAGAAAGGAAAATCTATTATGACTCAAACACCACCTTATCCGAAGAGGTTAGAAAATTCCAATACCTCTTCCTGAATTTGATATTTTGGATGAGTTGAAGAATTATTATGTCAAAATTCCTTTGTTTCAAGCTATCAAAGATATTCCAATTTATGAAAAAACAATAAGGAGTTATGTATTTGTTTCAAGCTATCAAAGATATTCCAATTTATGAAAAAACAATAAGGAGTTATGTATTAAGAAAACTGGTAGAAAGAAAACATATCCACCCACAATCCAAGTCATTGGAAAAATAGCTAGTCTCATGTCTGCAAAAACAATAACTGAAAAATATATTGATCCTGGGATACCTATGGTTACCATTTCAATCAATAATTTTTCAGTTCCAAATACTTTTATAGATCTGGGAGAAGCTATAAATGTCATGACAATAGAAACTATGAAATATTTGAAATTTCCCAATGTTCGACCTACTAACTACAATTTTGGAGCTAGCAGATAGATATAAAGTTGTACCAGAGGGAATATTAGAAGATATCATTGTTTCTTTGGATTCATGCGAATATCCTGTAGACTTTCTAATCTTGCAGCCAAAAACAAATCTAGGAGGCCATCCTTTAATTATAGGCAGACCATGGTTAGCCACAACAGATGCCTTTATTGGATGCAGATCAAAACATATGATCATAGCACATGGGGATGAAAGGAAACATGTTGCACTCTATCCTCTAGCACAATCTCCTTATTTATTCTCATGGTTTAATCAACAACAACAAAAAGAAACTCAATATGTTCTTAGTATTAATCAAGTATTTAATTTTAGAGAAGAGGAAGAAAAAGAGGATCTATTATATCTTTCATCTCAAAACCTGATATTTCAGAGCAGCTAATAATAACACAATATGAAGCTGCAAGTCATCTTTTAAATCAAAATTTTCAGGAAAATTGTACAATTCAATCATTGCAAAATTCATTTGAAAATATTTTTCTTGTTAACTCAATTACCAATTCACGAAGTAAAATCATTGAAATAAATCATGGAATGAGTTTGAATATTGGTAATAATTTACAATCATCACAGGAACAATAGGTAATTTCATTATTACATAAATATTCAAAAGTTCTTGCCTGGGATTATACAGACATGCAAGGAATTCATCCAAAGACATGTATTCACTACATTTATACTGATGATCATATCAAACCAATGAGTCAGCCACAAAGAAGAATGAATCCTATGATGAAAGAGATAGTGAAAGAGGAACTGCAGAAATTGTTACATGTTGGATTCATCTATCCTATTTCTAATAGTCAATGGGTTTCTCCCTTAGTTGTGGTGCCAAAGAAAAATGGAAAGTGGAGAATATGTGTAGACTATAGGGAATTGAATAAGTCCACATTGAAATATCATTTCCCATTACCATTTATTGACCAAGTACTAGATTCATTAGCTGGAAAGAAATTTTTTTCTTTTCTTAATGGATTTAGTGGATACAATCAGATTAAGATAGCATTGGAAGACCAAGATAAAACCACATTTACTCCATGGGGAACATATGCATACAATTTTTCTCCCTTTCAATTATGTAATGCACATGCTACTTTTCAAAGATCATTCCTTGAAATATGTGTTGATCTAATTCATCAGTGTGTAGAGGTATACATGGATGATTTCACTGTATATGGAAGAACATTTTATGGTTGTTTGAATAATCTTGAATTTTTCTTGGAAAGATCTATAGAGACAAACCTATCCCTCAGCAATGAAAAATTCTTTATGATGTTAACTGAAGGAATAGTGTTGGGAAACCACATTTATTGTTCAGGAATCAAGGTGGACCCAAAAAAAATACAAGTCATTGTGAATTTAATGCCACCAACAACACAGAAATAAGTAAGAATTTTCTTGGGATATGCATGTTATTACAGAAGATTCATTGAAAATTTTAGTAAAATAGATCTACCTCTATTCAAGTTACTTGGAAACAATGTTGCGTTCCAATGGACAACAAATTTTCAAAATGCATTTGAAATATTAAAATAAAAATTGTTAGTTGCACCCATTATTCAAGGACCAAACTAGTAATTTCTATTTCATATATCTAATTATGCATCTGACACAGCTATAGGAGCATCACTTGGATATAAAGAAAATCAGTTGAATTATGTCATATACTTCATAAGAAAAATTTTGACACTGTCAGAATTGAACTATATAGTCACAAAAAAAGAAATGTTAGCTGTTATGCATGCAGTTAATAAGTTTAGGCATTATATAACAAGCTATCAAGTATTCATTCATACATATCATTCAACCATTAGATACTTAATGAACAAAGTCATTAAAAATGGAAGAATCACTAGATGGTTGTTATTAATGCAATAATTTAACATAATTGTTCAAGATCGACCAGGTAAAGATAATTCAGTAGCATATTTTATATCAAGGCTTCATTCACCTGGTGATCCAAATCTTGTTTCAGACCATTTTCCAAATGAAAATTTATTTGCTATAACAGCTAAAACCCTATGGTTTGCAAATGTAGCCAACTATTTATCATCTGGAATATTACCATCCCATTTCACCAATAAACAGAAAAGAAAAATAATCAGAGAAAGTGCTAGATATAGCTGGGTCAATGGTGACTTCTTTTATACTAGTTCTGATCTATTAATAAGAAAATGTGTTAGAGAAGATGAAATTCTAGATATTTTGAAAGCATGTCATGACGATCCATGTGGTGGCCATTTTGCAAACAAGAGAACAACATACAAGGTGCTCAAACTTGGCTACCACTGGCCAAAAATCTTCAAGGATTCGAAAGCCTATGTTAAGTGATGTGATAGCTACCAAAGAACTAGAAGACCTGTAATATCATATGAAATTCCATTGAAGCCACAAGTACTCATAGAGCCATATGAGAAATGGGCTTTGGACTTTATGGGACCAATTAACCCACCTTCAAACAGAAAGAAGTACATTCTAGTGTGCACATATTATGTTACAAAGTGGGTAGAAGCAAAGGAAGTGGCAAGAGCAATAGAAGAAATAATGGTTTCATTCCTCTTTAAGGAAATCGTTGTCAGATTTGGAGTTCCAAGATATATTGTTACATACCAAGGAGCACAGTTCACCTCCAAAATTGTCTGGGATCTTATGGAAAGGTATAAAATCAAACACAAAAAATCTACTCCGTACCATCCCCAAGAAAATGGACAAGTAGAGTCCAATAATAAAGTCCTGGAAAATATCATGACGAAAAAAGTGTAAATGAATAGAAAGGATTGGTTAGAAAAGTTAAGAGATGTACTATGGGCATACAAAATTTACATGGAAGAATACAACTGGATTCAGTCCATATCAGTTGGTATATGGTAAGGAAGTATTTTACCCATTGAATTTCAAATTCATACATATAAACTTGCAGCAGCATTGGAATTGGAACTATCTAAATCACAACAACAGAGAGTCATGAAATTAAATGAACTAGATGAAATAAGACAGCAAGCAGTGGAGCATACAACACTAGTGCAAGAAAAGAGAATCAAATGGCATGAAAGATTCATTAAAAATAAAAAAATTCATAAAGGAGACTGGACTTTACTTTTTGACTCCAAGTTCAAAGATTTCAAAGAAAAGTTTACAACTCATTGGCTGGGGCCATATGAGATAGAAGAAATTTTTGACAATGGAGCAGTTAAAATAAAATAAAAAAAAATTGATGAAGCAGCAATTTCATTTTTAATCAATGGACATAGACTTAAGGTCTATAATAAGCCTATCAATAAATAGGACTTTATGAAAAGAGTCTCAATAGAAAATAACATGGAAATAATGGAACAGCATAGTGATATGCCTTCCTCACTTCCAGAATAAATAAATAAATAAATAAAAAATAATAAATAATAAAAGAGTTTGGTTGTGAAAATCCAGGAAACTGGCACAATACAAATGTAATATTCTCAAATGGGAAAATGTAATGTTCCCACTTAGCCTTAGCTAAGAGGAACATTCAATTTTTTTTTAATTTATGTTTTATGAATAAATGAATAAAGGAGGACATGTAAAACTCCTAAAAAGTCTAAATAAATCAATGCCCATGTGAACAAAGACAAATCAGGGTTATGTAAATAATCACTTGCAGGTGTGAAAGAGGTTTGAGCTAAAGACTGGGTCAACCTTGGCCAAATCAACAGCACTGTCTAGGTTCATTGCATCTCCAAAAGGGACAGCATAGTTCTAGAAGGGAGCCTCTAATGTGAAAAGGGCTAGCTCATCAAAGTGGTTTAGGGTTTGCAAGAGCTTTCTCATCTTATAAAAGGAAAAGGAGGGCAGCAAGAGAAGGTCATTGATAGATCATATTTCTGAGTATTTGTCTGCTTATACAAATACCATTCTCTGTTGTTGAGTGGAGGATTGTATCTGGAATTCCTATGCAGGAGTTTCATCTCTTCCTTTGATGATTCAAGGAGGAAATTTTGTTGAAATGAACCACTATCAAGCTTGAGGCCAAGCTCCTACTTACATTAGCAGCACTGATCCATTGAGGCTTTTGCTGTCTCTGCAAGCTGCAGCAAGTGGTGATCTAGATCTGCAGAGATCTGGTGTATTTTGAGAGCCTCTCTCCATGGAGTGGGTCCTTTGACCTCCTGGAAGAGTGTATCATTTCTTGTACTTCAGATCTGAAATTATTCAGTAGTTTTCTGTGTCTCTTGAGCTACAGCATTGTCCCACTGGGAAAAACTGCGTTATTTATGTATGAGGGTTTGCAGGTTGCTTTGCTCATAGTTTAGATCAAATATCTCTTGTGTTTGGCTTTGCCTCCCACTTGGTGATCCATGGATTGGCTTTCTGATCTATGTTTTGTTCAGATCTGATCCATTGTAATGAAATTCTATATTCAAAAATTTACTGCAATAGTTTCCATATCTGCAACGTTTTTCTCAGATCTACTCTTATTCATGCATGCTTTTGTCAAAATTCCAAGTGGATCTTGTAGAGAAAACTATAGAGTTTCCAGATCTGATATAGATCTGATATTTTGTCCATAGATCTGCTCTAGATCTAATTTGTAACTTACATCTGCTGAACCTCCTGAAAAATAATGCTGTTGAAGCATTTCTGTAAATTTGCATGTGCTCCTGCTCTCTTTTCTGAAGATTTAGTGTTATATTGGCTCATGCTTTCTACTGTATAATCAAATGGATTTGTTATAATGATTATTTGCTGCTGTAATACTGAGATATCAGTTCTCTTTCTAATCTCCACTGAACATTAGCTAAAACTACGCAATTCCTGAAGTAGTGCTTACATTTGACTGCAGCCTTCCCCTTTGGGTGCTTTTTAGCTAGTCTACTTTTTGGGAGATCTGTTTAATGTGCCTAAACTGATTTTTTTTTTATGAAATTCCATATATAAGTCACATACAACATAAATGAGGGGAAAGAATCCCTGATCTGCATTATTTTTGTACATTTTTACTTATACAGCGTTTTCCTTGAACACCTTGTTGAAATTCCTGAAAAGGGGTTATTCCAAGTTCTACGTACAGAGTCTATAGTTGGCCAGGTAGCCTCTGGATCTCATCCTTTCTTTGAAAGGTGAAATATCTATTAAATTCCTCTGTATTCCATCTCTGAAATAAAATCTTGAGAATCCTAAAGAGGGATATTACAGAAAAGCAGAAATATAGAAAAAAATGTTGGAATAGTAATGTAAAACATCACATCAAAGCATGAGACCTGTTAGACTCCGTCCTGTCAGTCTGCTGCAATCAAATTCACCAAGGTTCATTTCTCCTTATTTGCAGTTATTAAAGAGTAATTCTGGAGTTCAGGGTTTAGTCTTCAGAGGTAGGCTAGAGGAAGCTTCAGTAAGTCTTCATTTCAGGAATGTCGTCATAAATAAGGCGAGATTGATTCTTCTTCAAAACCCTGTTTTGAAGAAGAAGTCATCAAATATGTTTTTATGATGAATATGTAATTTGTCAAAATGTTCCAAAGATCTACAGTTCTTCAAATGGCAACAGTTTCATCAGCGCCTATCTCTGCATTCAAACGAAACAAAAAATTGGCATTTACATAAAGGGCTTACAGATGCATGACAGTGGCATGTATACATGCGGGTGCTTAAAACTGTGGGCACAAGGAAAGATTTACATGAACCAACCACAAGCATGCTACGCAGCTTGCACTTGCAGGCAATACAGCAAGAGACCAAGACATTTGCATTACAGCAATTTTATACCATTGCCATGGTCTGAAACAACTAGAAACATGCCATGTACCTGCCAATGGGGAATAATCAACAAGCAAGGCCTCTTTAAATCCTTCTTTTCCTTGATGATTCATTGGTGAACAGGATGCAATCAGTTTGGTAGAGTAAGAGCAGTCATTGGCTTCGAAGGCAGCACTATTGATTAATCAGTTACTAGTCAAGAAGCACTTTACACAGGGGAAGCGTTGACAGAGTCTACACCTATAGGAGGTCCGAGCTAAAAAATGTTGGCCAACTAAAGGCCTGAGAATGGGACTAAGAGATCTTTCAAGAATTTCATCTATCTTGCAGTTTCATATTGTGGATGAACATATGCAAGGGACATTTAACCCGTTGTGATTATTCTAACTGTAATTCCAATATAGCCTCAAGACTCTTATGTCAGTAACTCCAAGTAACACTCTCAATTTGTGGACAATATGACTCCATTTTAGAGCAGAACTGTGAATTTGTTGACTTATTTGATAACATGACATTATCTAGATGTCGGCAAATTTCTATAGTTGCTGGGTGGGAGTCACTGGAAATTCCCTCTTTCTCTACTTTACTCGAGGCTGGGAGCTTCAACTTTCCACTGCATATCCAGTGTTGAGACTTGGATTCGACGATGGGACTACTTGAGTGCGTGGTCATGATGTTCGAGTCTCTAGATGGGACTAAAACTTTTGAAGGTGATAAAAATTGGCAACTATGGTTAAATGATTCAAATAGCACAGATTGTCTACGAGGTGCTCTTTCAACGGTGTTTACATATGACATATACTCAACAGCAGTTCCACTGATAATAACAAATAGTGTCATCACCAAGTACATTTATTCATTGTTCTGGGGTTTTCAGCAAATCAGCACTCTAGCTGGTAATTAAGTCCCAAGTCTTTTTGTGTGGTGTTGTTTTCAATGGGAATTATTGGACTGGGCCTATTAATCTTTCTGGAGGAGACATATATGGTGAAGAACTGCTTACGTGGTGCCTCGAGCACATTCCACTACAAAATGAACAGAACGATTATGGATTGGAAAAGTTATCTAATTTGGAATTTGTAGATCGAGGATCTTCTATGCTTGCTATACGACTATAAGGGGTGCGCTGCCCACTTGAAAGCTACATCCGGTGCAAATTTGGGGGCTGCGACCCACTTGAAACGGGTGCGACCCACTTAAACCAGCTGAGACCCACTTAAATCAACACTCAGAAATTCTCGTTTTTGCGCCCAGATTTGTATTAAATCAGCTCCATCGACTTGCAAGGGGAAATTAGTGCGTTTGATATTTGTTGTTTAGTAAAGATGGAGGCATGGTGAGAAACTATACTCAGCCAGTGGATCTCGAGAAGCATCCTTCAGGCATCGTTCCCACCCTCCAGAATATGGTGTCCACTGTAAACTTGGATTGCAAATTGGACTTGAAAGCCATTGCTCTTCAAGCTCGAAATGCAGAGTACAATCCCAAGCGTTTTGCAGCAGTTATAATGAGAATAAGGGAGCCCGAAACTATAGCACTGATATTTGCATCAGGGAAGATGAACCGTCTGCAGATGACTTAAAGATATCAGTAACGTGGCAATCGTTCCAATATGTGGGCATTCGATTCATCTAAAAGAGCATATGTGGCAGTTTGACCCATTTTTTAGCAATTTTCGTAGAGTGGCAAAGCGTATCTCCAGAAATTTGAGAGCAGTTGCAAAGTGGCATTCATAGGTTCGTTTGCCTATTTCTGTCTTCATGCTGGAATAATGGAAGGCTTTCTATCTTTTGAGAGCAAATGGAGGATTCGTTCTATTTTAATGGCTTTAGTTGAAACAGCGCCCCTGTTTTGGGGGTCGATCTGTTGTTTTTTTAGAATAGTTTATTTAATGTATTAAAATAATCATTTTAAGAGTCAGGGAGGGGAATTCTGAGAGCTAGTGTAGGAGAGAGAACAGAGCTTCATTGTATAGATTTTGACAGAGATTTTAATTAAAAATGCAGCTCTGACCCCTGAGATTCCTGTGGTATGAGATTTAACATTTGTGTCTTCTTTTGTTTCATATGTAGCCTGTTATGTGTTTATGTCATTTCATGATCGTTTCCATTTGAACAAATGAAGTGTTAAGGTAGAATTCATAATTTATATGCTCTGCCTTTAAGTTTGTTCAAATTTAGTGTTTTCTTCTGTTTGACAAGGATTCATCCTCTATGCCCTTGTCAACTCCTCAGCAGTCTAGCCATTCCATTCAATCTCAATTTGATGTTAAACTTCATGCTTACCTTGCCTCAGGAGATAATCTGTGTTTTTCATTTGATCTCTGCTCTTGCTGTCTTTGCCCCACACAGCCCAGAAAAACCCAAACATTTATTAAAAAACCGCATTCATATCTCTTTACTAGCCTAAGATCAGTTTTCCTTATCGGTCGTCTCAGCCCTTTTGAAAATTTTCCGCCGAGATAGACCCAGAGAGAGCCCTCTCCTGTCCTCGTAGGGCTAGCTACGAGGCTAAGGTTGGTTTAATGTTGCCTCGAGTGTTGCCTTCCTCAGCCTGAGGCAGATTCGAGCGCTAACATAGTATGTATTGCAGAATCTTCATGTTTTTCAGGATCCAATGGCAGATTTGTTACAGTCAATAGTGAAAGTGATTATTGCAGTGTTCAGTGATGAAGGAGATCATGGTCAGCTATGTTTTTGGATGCCCAGTTATCAGTTTGTATTGTTGACCAGCAGATCTGATCAGGGAAATCAGTCAAGAAGCCATCTACTTGATTGGTTACATTGGAAAGCCAATTATACATGATTGTACATATTTCATTAGTATGCAGGTGGTTGTCATCATGATTCCAAATCTTGATGGACTGCTGCCTTTTTTCCAAAATCTTGGTAAAGTTTTGTTTTAAGTCAGTCATGAGTCATTTTTGTTTGGTCTGTAGAGTCAGTTTTTCAAGTTATTTCAGTTTTCCATCGAGTCGGTTTGAGTCAAGTTTCAGTCAAGTTTCAGTCAGTTTTCAGTCAAGTTTTCATTCAATAAATGTGTCAAAGGTTTTGTGTTATCCGTTCAAATAATGATTCCATCGCCCAATGGATGAAGGCACTGTCTGACTCCCCCAGAGATCTGTCGTTCTTGGCATCTCCATGGAGCCACCATCCCCATTGGAGCCAATGTTAGAGTCAGCCTTTGCAGCCTTCCTCCAGTGATCAAACATGCTCTTTCAAAGTGATTTTAAGGTGTCAAGGTCAAATTTTGTCGTTTCAATGAGTCTTCAAGCAAAATTTGGTCACTAGGCATTAGGTCTAGGGTTTATTTTCACTCTTTTCAAAGTTGTCCAAATGTCAGTCCATGTCACCATTCATTTGAGTGTACCATCATTCAGAGGGTTGTCGTCATCATGTCAAATTCCATTGGGTCATTTTACACATTGTTCATGCTTCAGTTGTGCCTTGGTAAGGTCCATTTCCCTCTCCTAGGGTTTTGGAGGTAATTTCTCTTGGATGGTCAAATCATCGGAAAAAATTGTATCCTGATGTTCACACACCTTCCCCTATCCTTAATTTACCTTATTAAACACTTCCCATCACTGAGATCCCCCAAATTCCTCATTTTTGCACAAACCCTAGTTTCTTGCCACAACTTGGCAATTTTCTAGGCTAGGCCTGTGTTTTTCCCTTTTGGACCCCTTCCCCTCACTAAATCTCAGAGATTCCACTTTTCCCTACTTCCTAACATCCCTCCCTACTTCCAAAAATTTCCCCGAGAATTTAGAAGCCCCTTATCCCCTTCATTTCGCTTCATTTCGACAAAATCCCTTGTTCCACACATCGGGATCGGTTTCACTCAAAAGATGTTTCAGAGAAATAAAAGATGAATTTTGGAAAAATGAGAGTTTTTTGTCCAAAACATCCCAAGGAAGAAAAACCTCCTTCACTTTTTACACAGGTATAATGGTTTTGAAGAAATGTCAAAAATACCGTTGCCTCAGGAGAATTGAATGCACATCTGAAGTGACCTTGGGAAAATCAAGTTTTCTCCTATAATTTTTGGCCAAATGACTTTCTTGATGATTCAAATGATAACTAGACACAAATATCTTTCCAATGAGCTATCATGAGCTCAATTTGGAGTTGAGGAAGACCTTCAAAAGTTGACTGCAACAGCGCTCTGCCTTGAGGCAGCCTCATTCTTCTCATTTTGACTAGTGTTGGTAGATTTGGTTTTTTACAGGGTAAATGAAATCCAAATTGCATAATTCCACTTGTTTTGGAAATTAGACTCCAAGATCTTTCCAACGAGCTATCACACGCCCGATTTGGACACCGGGAAGGCCTCCAAAAGCTTCCTGCAAAATGCACTATGTGGCAAGAGGCATGCGACCCACTTGAAACGGGTGAGACCCACTTGGCAGATGCGACCCACTTGTGCGTTTTGGCCAGTGTAAATTTGAACGCATGCGACCCACTTGTGGCATGCGACCCACTTGAGGGAGATGCGACCCACTTAAAAACAGAGCCCAGAAAAGTCATATTTACGCCCAGATTCATGTGGAATCGACTCGAGCTGCTTTCAAACAGGTTTTCAATCAATGCTCAGTAGATTTTAAATATGGTTGTGATGTCTTGAAGTGGGAAAATTGATTTATTTGAATGGAGAGGTGAAACCCTATATGCATAGCAGATTTATTCCTTAGGGTTTCTAAATACATATGGATGGTTTTATGATTATTTTCCCACCTTATATGATTGATATATCTACCTTTGCATGTATTGTCAAAGCCCCACTGCCTTCACACTCGTTATACCACCGTTGTCATCATTATTGTTTTACCACTGTCATGGCTTGGTTTCATGGTGATCATTGTCATATTGTGTCTCACTTCCCATTGACAAACACAATCTTATACTCATTGTTCATTTCCCATTGACAAACACAGCCTTATACTCATTGTTCCCTTTGACAAATTTTATCCAGTATTCTAAAGGCTGCATGCTACCATTTGTCAAATTTCACTTGCAATTAAAACAGAGACTGTGCTTTTATCTCAATCCACCTAAAACAGAGGTGTTATCATTGTTTGTTTCCTTATGTTACTTTGACAGTGGGTGATATTTATTGGGTGTTGAAACATACACGGTGTTTTCACTGCATTTATATCAGTATACATATTGCCAATATTTTGTTCAAAGCCATGTCAGAGACGGATTCAGTTTATGAGCAAGGATATGAGCGGGACAGTGACTCAACCGTTGAGGTTGATGTACTGAGATGGAGCATAGCAGTGCGCCAGTAGTGGTAACATATCAGAGAGGCCACAGAACTTTGTTTGCAGCATCACGACGAGTACTATCTCCACCCGGGGTGGAAGGGGTCTCGTTGACTTCATCAGCAGCGCGAGTACTATCCCCACATGGCGTGGAAGGGGTCTCGCCTTCTTCATCAGCGTAGGTACATTCACAGGATAATGATAGAGACAAAGACATTCTTCGTCACATGAAAGGACATTATTGGGCTCGCATGCATGTCTGCAAAGTAAGAATGAAGATTCTGAAGAGGAGGTTGCGCGAAGCACTAAGACGGCGGAAAAGGCCTAATCCACTTCGGATTTTGGCTGAGGCTTCGTTGACTGAGCAAGATACATGATGGAGGACCTTCGCTCCGAATTTGAGCGAATTCGGAGAAAATTTTGTCATTTTGAAATTTTTGGGTCTAAAAACAGGTTTTTCAGTTAAGTGGGTCTCGCACTCATATGCTCACTTTTTTTCGGGACACTTGCTGAAGGAAATTTTTGCATTTTTGGATTTTTCATGGATAGTTATGCATCCTCAGACATTACCTAAGCATTTCATCAGATTCTGGATGGTCAAAGAGCTCAAAAACACCATGAAAACCACCTTGCTGCCACCTTTTGCACCAGCAGGAAGTACTTCTGGGAGAAAGAAGTTTTGGAGGGTCAAATGAGCTCCAAATTGGAAAATTCCACTTGGGTTGGATAGTCAACATCCAGGGCTTTCCAACGAGTTATCATGAGCTGAATTTGGATGCCGGGAAGTACTTCAAAATCAGGCTGAAAAAAATGCGACCCACTTAAATTTTTGCTGAATTTTCAACTGCCAGCTCAGATTTTCGGCTAGTTTGGACTAGTTTTGCTTGTGGATGGAATTTTTGGGTTTTTATGATGTAAATTTATGTTTGGCATGTAACTTTGGCTTATTTTTATCTATTCTAGAAGATTCACTCTCAAAAAGGTAAAAATCATGTAAATGGATCAGTTCCCACTCTTTTAGAGGCAAGTTGTTAGCTGCCTAGATTGTAGTTCCATGAATAGAATTGGTTGAAACTGATACCTGAAGAGGGAATTCGACCCCTAGAGGTGGGGAAATGTGTTAGAGTGATCTATATATTGTAATTTCTGAGACATTCTACAGGTTGGACTCTTGGGAGACTTTTGATATCATTGTACATATTATTTCATATTTTGGCTAAGGAAAGATCAGAGGTTTTGCGGCACTTGTTGGGATCCTTGTGGTGTTCTGTTCTTGATGGTGTTTCCTCTTTGTTTACTATAAGTTTCTTCATGTTTAAATGTATGCCATCCTTTCATATGCTTCTGAACTAAATTGAATGAGTAGATGAGGTTGAATCCATTGTTTACAGTGCTCTGCCTTTGAATTCAGTTAGTTCTATATGTTTTCGACTGTTTGGAGAGGATCCAAGTTCTTATTTGCCCTCTTCAGCTCCTCGTCGGTCTAATCTGTCCATATATCCAATCAAAAGCATTAAGACATTCACCTACCTCGCCCCAACTCGAAATCTGCAAAGGTCTGACCTTATCCCCGGACCCAAAATCTGTTTTCCCATTTCTCCAGCGAAAACCCAAAAAATCAAAATCAAACATACCTATCTCTTTACTAGCCTAAAATCAGTTCTTATTGTAATTCATCTCGCATCCTATTGCTCATTTTCTCGAGATTGACGGAGAGAGCCCTCTCCTGTCCTCGTAGGGCTAGCTACGAGGCTGAGCGTGGTTTGATGTAGCCTTGAGTTTTACTTCATTTCAGCCTGAGGTAGATTTGAGCGCTAACAAGACCAATATGGAGCCTTTCCATTAATCATAACAGCAGAAAAATAGTACATAATAATGGGGCATAAACCATACAACAAGATACAACAAGCCTCCAATAAATAAATCCCTCAAGAATGAGGTGTTGCTACTATCTTAAAATGTCAAAAGAATGCTACAACACAGTCATAGGTGCACTACTATAAAAAATGAATACAAAAAATATAGATGGTTTTTATATGCCTCAAAAGATACAATAACTGAAGATCTAGGCCCTATACAACCTCCAACAAAGAACCCAAAAGGGGTTTCAGAAATACACCAATATAGAAGATGGGAACCCAAACCCTAGGGCTGAAGATTCACTGCCACAAATAAGCTAGAAAGATGTGGCTGATTTGATATGAAAAATAATGTAGCCTCCTCCAATAGATCCTCTTGATGAAAGTTTGATCCCTCCACTAGAAAACCTCCTCTCCAAATGGTGTACTAAAACCACCCCTTCAACTCCTCCCTAAAATAACACAGTCCAAGACAAAAACTGCACTGTAGGGGAAAATGATGATGTGGCCTAATTCCAAATGCTGAAATAAGGCTCAAGGGCCTTCTGTACTAGCCTACCAATGAAAATAAACCTTCCTACACTAAAAAACAAATCAAAAAACACCTGAATGTATTCTCCACTTCTACACCCTGCAACTCAGCACATTTCTCAACAAAAACTGTGTTGTACCACAAGACTAAAGCTTTGGCATAATGCCTAAATGTGGAATGATAGTGCAATACTCTTCCTTTGAGGCTCCTTAAGGATAGAGGTGGTATTCCCACTCAGGAACACCCGGTGCTAAACAGCACTGCAATCTTAGCTAAATAGCTAAAGAGAGCAACAAGTCTAAACAGACCATAATATCAAAATATCATAACATAACATGAATGAATTATTGCTGCCATCCTCTTCCTTATATAAGTGGTAAACTTCCTCACCCTTGGCCTCACTCGTTAAAGGAACTATTTCCATGCATGGATTCTCCCTCCAAAACTGCGTTGTCCCATAATGAATGCCACTCCTCCATGACAATGTTGTTGATTTGGTCAAAGTTGACCTAGTCTATGTGCTCCAGCCCCTTTTCACACACAAGGGTGCTTAAAAAAACTTCTAATATGTCCTCCTTTCATGTTATTAGTGATTTTATTCATATTAAGGAGATTTATGGGTCTCCATACCCTCTTATTCATCAAACAAGGAAGAAAAAACAAAAATTAATATTCCAACTAGCTCATGGCTAATTGGGAATATTATAGTCCTCCCCTCGCAAATGTTGCTTGTCCTCAAGAAACTGAAAAGGTGAGTGCTACAAATCTTCTCTCCTCAATGTGTGAAACCCTGATGTGATAATCTTCTCTCATAAGCCAAGTTTCTCCCAATCCATCCCTCCATGAAATGCTCCTCCCAAGTTCTTATGAGCGGAAAATGATTCATCTCACAAGGAATAAAAAGACCCAATGAAGCAATCATGGTTTGCCCAATGTTATCCCTGAAACATGTAGCATAAGAAACATGGATAATATCTCTCCCAAAGGGCACATCCAATCCTTCCATCCTCCCTCCAATCATTCCCATAAAAATAATTAGAACATCATCAATGTATGGGATCAAAACGAAGTACATATAAACAACCATATGCAAAAATGGGCATGGATTATAGTCCCACATGTGGAACCAGAGCATTATATCTCCTAAATGCATCAGATAATGATATGGTATGTGGTTTTCCTACCACTTACTTGGTGCCATAGTCTCCTCAAAATTCTCGAGAAAGTGAGAAATTTTGGGTGCTTTTGGAGTGCACCCTGAATGGTAAATCATCTCCCTATATCCTCCTAGGGAGTGGCCATGCTCAAAAAAATTTATGGCCCAAAGTTGGCCATGAATTTTATATGGAAGAATGCTCCCTCTTGGTGCAATGGATTGCACATGTATGGTAAATGAATTCAAATAATCATTAATTAAATCATTATTCACATAAACATGATCCTTACCATAAACCCTGCTCATACAAATGGAGTGGCTCATAGATAGATCCCCTCTCACTCCCAAAGAGGAAAGAGGTGTTTGTGATAACTCCTTAAAAAATTTATGTATCTTGTCCATCTCCACATGGTCCATGCATCTCCTCAAATGTTGATATATCTCCTCTTCAAATCCTTCCCAAGTATAACCCTCCATGATGGTGTGGTATGATCTCATGGAATAAGTATGGATGAAGATAAAATATTCATGTGCTACTTGTAGTAACATCTCCTTGAGATTGGAAGCTATAGATAACAAAAACTTACCATGATAGTAGATGACCTCATCTCTGACTGAATATCACTCCTCTATTAGTTGGTCTTCAAGTATCATACAAGTAAAAATATCCTTGGAATAATCCACCAACAGTTGGGATTTCCAATATGGATCTATCCTCCATAGTGACAGCGCTGATGATCTATCACATAAGGCATCTGTCATATGGTTTTCCTCCTCTTTGACATCTTCCATGAAAAATTTACATAATGGAAGGTTGTTATCCTCCCTCTGCTGCTCCTTTCTCATCTCTAGATCTAAAATGAGAGTGGGTAATGATGATGTTGGGAGAGTGTCTCCCTCCTCCTTGAGTCTACCCAAGGCTATCAACATTGTACCATGACCTCCCAATGCTCCCACTCCTCCTGGATCTATGAGTGGTGCACCATGAAGTGAGACATCCCTCACCAGCTCTAGATTAGGTGGCCTCCCATTTGTTTTTCCACACAATAGTGAAGCCTCATGGACCAAAGTCATATGCATAATAGATGGGACTACCATGTCCCTGCTTCCATTGTGCAAATCCAACTCTATTTTATGTGTGGAAGTTTCTTGATATTTGGGTACCACTCTTAATGATGCAAGAGTCCCTCTAATGGGATAAATTGATCCACTCTCACCTCCCTATTGTGGTGGATCATCTCATGCTATTCCAGCGCTATGACCCCCTTCTGGTTCTTCTTCTTCGTCCTCCTCATCATCTGAAAATACCTCTATATAGTGTGCCTTTCCTGTTGCACATCTATGACTGGGTGCCCATGATTCTTGGCATGTGAAGCAAAGATTCCTTCTCCTTAGATCTATTTGGACATCATAACTAAGAGGTACTTTGCTTTGGCTATCTTTTGAAAAATGAGCCTTCTCATATTTTCCCTTTGATGGGAAAGTGGGCTTTTGCTGAAATGTTGCCTTTTCTTTTGGCAAGGCATCTTATAGATCTCTAGCCCTTTCAGTGGCATCTTGTAGGGTAGTGGGTTTGGTATATTTAACCAACCCACACTAGTACATATGGTCAAAATTCTGACACTTTAGTTCTGACACTTTTGACATATTGTTAGAAATTTCCCCAATTTTTCTCATTTTTTTTAATCCCTCCAACAAGCGTCGCTCTAGTGATTTTTTTGGAATATCTTCGTAACAATGACGTTTAGGAAAATTGTCGGAATACCGATGTTCTAGGACAAACCATTGGAATACCGACGTTTAGGAGACATACGTCAGTCTTGCGACGTTTAGGAGACATACGTTGGTCTTGTGACATTTAGGAATACTGTCGGTCTTGCGAAATTTAGGGCCAAGTGTCGATCTTGTGACTCTTAGGAGCCAAAACGTCGGTCTTACGACACTAAGGGAAAACACATGGAAAATTGATTTGGCGGACTATTCAAATTTATTTTCTCACTCCTCTTGTTTGGTGCCAATTCCACTTGTTCGTTTTCTTAACAAAGAATGGGTTTTTGAGTATTTTTTTATTCAAGGGTTTTATCACGGAGAAAATCGCAATACATGGTTTAGGGCGTGTTATTTCAATAAGACAGATTTTGGAATTTTAAGTTTGAATAGACCCCAAATCATTCATTTCCTTGTTGGTTTAAGTTCTATAGTTGAGACACAAATTTTTATGAAGAGGGAGATTGAATCCCCTCTCATTTTTTGCTAGACACGAGTTCTCTTACTGCAGGGAACATTTCACTGTCATTTTCTAGGTTGTTATGTTGTCTACATGAGAAATTCTAGCCACTATTTGGGTGTCGCAAAGTTGCTATGTGTTGGGGCTACATATTGTATTTAGAGGTGTTCGATTTTGTGTCTATTTGGAGCTGCATTGGGATGAGAGCCTCTGCTGGAAATTTGGACAGACTATAGACTCTTTATGGTAACCAAATATGCTAGTTATACCCATCTGTTAGCTATCGGTTAAGTGTGTCTCTATACCTGGGAGTTCTGGTTCGATTTCCTGTACCTGGGCATTATCTTGGTCTTCCAATAAAGCTGATCTATTATTCAAAGAGGGTTGATATCTATTTATGTTTTTCCTATTGTTTTGTGCCACTACTTATCAGGTTCTTACTTCTGTCTAATTCACTATATACTTAGATCATGAATGTGAGAATTTTGTTTGCATATTATATTATTATTGTATCAACTGTGTAATTATTTCTAAGTTGCTATAAGGAGTATATTTGTGATTTGAGAAGTCTGTTGGTTCATGTTAGTCATTGGATTAAATTCCCATAAGTTAAAAAAATTTACAGCGAATGCCTACAACAGAGTGTCCAAGCAGACCTTCAACCAATTCCAAGGCCAAGTACAAGTCTTAAAACATTTTTATTTAAGTATCATAAAATCTGATGTGCTTTACTATGGGCACTAATAGAGCAAGCATAAATATCATTAAGTAGCCCAAACTCAATCAGTCAGCAGTAGAGACAAAATTTATGTGTAAGCACTTAAATATGTAATATTTTATATGTAGTAAATCAGTTGGTGTTATACATGACAAAAGACATGAAAAATCTACTATGTGAGTTATACAGTTTGAAAATGAACGCATCTTAATGTATCTACCTAAATGAAGAGGCCCTAATTTAATGATTTTATGTAGAGATGAATACAGAACTTCATAAGCATTCAATGGATATCTGATAGTTGGGAACTCTTTTTGATGCCCTTGTATTGTTATCATACCTTGTATATATTTTTAACAAAATCAATGGGTATTAATTTTTATATGAGCTCAAGTCATACAACAAAATTCAGATGTCAATTTCAAAATGCTGGACTAAAACTCATAGCTAGATTTGGTATATCTTGTACACATGGGATTAAAGGAAAATTCGTAGATCTTAAACAATAAACCAGTGTTTGCATTGGAACACTCCTAGGCCTCCTACTCCTACTCTCGCTCCTTTTACGGAAGACCAAAGAATAGATTTATTTCACATCGAACACTAAAAAATGCACCTACAATCATAATTTTAAAACTACTCAGACTTTCACTGAACCACCTATCAACTCAGGTTTTAACCCAGCCTCAGATCAACTCAGATACAATGACTCAGTTTTCAACTCAGATTGACTCGAGACAATTAGGATCAAATGACTCAGATTTTGACTCATTTTTTTACTGTGGCTAAGGTTCATGCTTTAGTTGTCTTCCTGGTGACTGGTTTGATTCTTGTGCGTGTGGATACATGTTTTGCACTTATTTCTGGGATCACTTGTAATTCCCCTCACTAGTTAATCGTTACCAGTTACCCTTGGGTTAAAAATTTGGTTTTTTTTGCTTCTCTGCATGCTTGGATCTAGAGGCAGGGGTAGCAAGATTTTTGGAAATGATTAATGTTTAAAAGTTTCTAGGATCTATGTTTCCCTAGTTTTTGCAAATCAAATGTCTACAATGGCTCTTCCTGTAAAAGATACAGGGCCATAAATTTGTTCCATACACAGGTGGGGATTCTCTGAAGCAAAATAATTTTTTTCCATAAATTTGTTCTATGAAGCAAAATAAACAAATTTCCCTACTAATCCAATGTCTTAAAAAAATTTAGGTGCTAATCATTGCTACTTTCATTGTTGGTGTTTTGTAACCTTGTAATAAACCATGAATATTTCTCTAAAGACTTGAAACTAGTTGCTTGATTGATGGGTGTATTTTTAATTAAATTGTGGGGTTTTTTTAAATGCCACAAGCCTATTTGGAGGTAGTCTAACTTTTACAAAATCAGATTTATCTTGTCATTGTGAGGGTTATGTTTTATTATTTTGATCCGAAATACTTGTAAGGTTTGTGGATCCTTCATTAATCACCAGCTCTTGAGGATAGTATGCATTAGTTACTATGTTCTCTTGCTACTTTTGATTTTGATGCAATCCTAGATTGTTAATACGAAGTATTCTAGAACGATATCAGGGATGGGAATATTCCTTCTTAGTTTTTGATGAAATATAAATGATTTTTATGATGCTCATGACTCTTTCTTGTAGAAACAAAATTCCTTAAACATGTAGATCCATTAAAGAGTACTCTAGATTGGTTGAGGTGAGGCCTCAATTGATATTCTGAAAAGGAGAAGTGGAAATACCCTAGAATTGTAAAGAAAAGGGATCCTTTGTAGGATGAAAAAATGTATTGGGAAAATGACCCAATGGGAATTTACTTGGATATCTGAACTACATACCCATCATTCATGATCTGCTTAGTTGAAAGTGTTGCAAGAGACTAAAAGCGAATCGAAAAAAGCTTCTCCGTTGGTCGTGGTAGACAACCCCTTCGAGCAATTTGTGAAAATATTGATGTTGGAGAATGTTTCGTTGTAGCTATCTGAAACAATGATTGGAAAGGCTCATAGCAACAAAGATAACTAGAGCTACAGACTCTTCCAGTATTTTTTCCTAGGCAAGGATTGCTACAGTGCTCATGGGAGTGGAAGACAATGGTACTGGAGATGAAATCACTACTGTTGGAGAAAAATTAAAGGAATCAACATTCATTTATGAAAGAAAATAAAAAGTCACCATGCCTACAGATTTGAAGGATTGCCTAGTTATGGGGGAGAAGGTGGATCAACATCTACAAAAGATGCAGAAGGAAAATAGAACATCCAATATGAAAGACACCCTGATGTACCTTTAAACATTGCTGCCAAATTTCTTGAGGGTGTCAATATATTCCACCAACCCTGACGGCTTAAACCCCACAAAATTCTTGCAAAACACTAGCAAGCTCTGAAGAACATGTGGGTGCATTTGGATCCTTCACATGGTGACATGGACCCCATCTTCCATCAAGGAAATACCAAACCATTTCAATGGGACCACACCATACATCACCATAAATTTGACACCTACCTAAAGGTGTTCCAAAGCTACTACAATGCACCAAAAAATCTGTGAGTATTAAACCTTGATTTATGGTATGAAACTACTTCATTTAGTGGCCACGTTTTTGAACACTTAACAAGGTCTAATGTTGTAAATTCATGGCCACCACCAAGGATAACCTATAACAAGAGGACTAAGTTCATCCTGTGCACTAGTTGTTGGTTGCATGATCCTCTTTTCATCATTGTAAATATAATATGCATGCCCGGGTCATATGTGCCTAAGTAGTCACTCTGGTCAGCCGTTAGCAGTGAATGTCATTTCCATAAAAAAACACAACCATTGATATTGTCAATGAGCTGGTATCCAAAATTAAAATAAATAATGCACCAAGAATGTTCTTTATGATATTTATTTTCATGTTCAGGCCCTTTAGGTTGTTATGAATTCGACAGAATAAAAAGAGTTATATAACATGGCATCTTATATTTTTTTTAAAAACATTGTCAGGCATAGTACTGAAAAAAATGTATAAAAAAAAATTTGACATTATGCCCCACAACTGGTGATAATGATCTTAAGTAGATAACTACTGTAATAAAGGAAATGAGATTTTGATATGTTCACTAGAATCTATTGATTGATCAAAAATTTGTTATCTAAAACATAATAGCAAGCTCAGAGTTTAACTATAGATCTTCAAACCAAGCATTAGATTAATTCACAGGAATTGCATATAGATTTTGGAGCTGCTATTAGTTATTTCATTACATACCAAAATTATTATGTTCTAGTAGATCTATATATCAAAATAATGGTTGATGAAAAAATTTTCCATCAATGGAAAACTATATAGCAAAGCAGAAGCAATGGCATCAAGAATCACAAATTGAAGCCATGTCTTTCATATTCCTTAGAGCAGTTTCAACTTTCTGCCTTTGCTGTTTCATAGTCTCTAATAATGAACTGAGCTCTGGCAACGACTCTTCACAGCAGCAATTAATATTTCCCATCAATCTTTTAATTCTTCTTAACTCTGAGACCTCTTGTTCATACAATTTTCGGTGAACTTCAACTTGATATTTTGTTACTGGTTGTGGTTTATAGTGCATTTTAAGCAGTTATGGCCTATTTATAGTTTTTCGTGCAACTTTGGAAGAGCATTTACTTTCTTTATATTCCAATTTCATATTTTCTTATGCCCTTTTCACATTTTCTTGATCTTGAGCGAGAAGTTCTTTCTGAGTAGCCACGAAATCTTGATCCTTTTTGTAGATTTCTAAATCTTTGTTTGCAACCTCCTGATTGACTTTAACAAACTGTTGTCCCTCAACCAACTCAATTTCCTTAATCTATAACTCTTTTTCTAAGAAGCTTGAATCACCAAAGAACAGTTCAATTAATACATATTTTGAGCATCACTTCTAATAGTCATCTAGAAAGACTCAAGTTCGTAAAGTTGACCTATTAAGTAAAAAAAACTGACTACAATTGAACTTATGCTTATGGACCCCATCATAGAAAACAACATACAAAAAATCTAGATTAACTAATGAGACTAAGTTACCATTAATACTCTTTTGCATCTTCTGTGTCATCATATCTTCTAAATAGAAACCAACAACTACCGCAAATCAGAGCATGTGCTATGCTCTACTAATTCATGTGCATTTAAAACCTTGCAATGCAAGGCCTTTAACCTTTTTCTCTTCGTGCCATCCATGAAAATGATTACAGATTTGAGATTTTTCTGCAGAGTATCTTTGGATTCTATGTCAGATGCATTTTCTAATCTTTCCTTCCAAAAAGGAAATAGATCACACTTTATGGAACAAACAGGGCACAAAAATTCACAATCAATGTTTCACTCCTTAACAACTCCTCCAAATTTTTCTTTAATGGTGCATTCTAAATGGAAAATATGATAACAGGAACACTTTATATAGTTCCATTTTTCATTTGGATGAATAGATAAATTACAGATATCGCACATGCAACCTGGACAAAAATTCATATTTAAAGAACAAGATTTCAATTACAAGGGCCAGTTGCCATTGTCACCCTGTGTTTTACACTGTTGTTATCCTTAATGTCACTGAGACATTCATTGTCCAAGAGATTACCCCTACCTTGTTCACAATCTCCAATATCAACACTAAGTTTTAGGTCAACCACATCACCATTGTTTACATGTTGAGGAGTAAATTATGTGTCTGTAACTATTTGACCAAGTATACCCACTGATTCATGATTTGAAATATCCTTCTATTTTCTATCTGCTTCATTGTACATATTTCCACAAGAATGCCTCCTTTCACTTATGTTGGCAAGAAATTTCTTTTCAGATACTCTTTCCATATCAGGAGTCCAAAAAAATAATTCATTATTCTTCTTTTCTTCTACCATCGTACTTGAATGAGGTATAAGACACTCTCCCATATTAGGAGAGTCAATGCTGGTAGCAACTTGTCTTTCAAGCCCTTTTTTATTTCCTAACTCATTTCTAATAAAATAATTCAATGCATCTTTAATTTTCATATATTTCCTACACTCTTTACAAGGCTTATTCCTGTAACATGGACCTTCACGTTGCCCAACAATGTTCAATGATTCTACGATGCCAGCAACTTTAAGTTTAGGGTTTGTTTTAGGTACAAAATGAGCATTGGAGTGGTTATCAGCATACTGACCTCCAAAATATGGACCAACTGCATAAAAATATTTTCCAACTTCTAATTTACTTTGGCCTGTGAGAGATTGATCAAGTACACTAGTATCACCTATGAACTTTTCAACAACAAAGCAAATCCAATGCTCTTCCAACAAGCACCAGAAGTGCTTGTATTTGCAATACCATTTGGTACAAAGCCTAAAAAGTTCCCTCCTTCCCAGTGCTAGCAGTGCTTCTTCATTTCTCATCAGTAAGACAACAGTGTGAAGGAAATTTTTTGGGAATTCCTTAATGCTCTCTCTAGTAAATGACTGACAGAGTAAAGTTTTGCACAACTCGTCAACCTAAACTTCACTGTTTTCCTTCATCTCTCCTGCCTCTATCAAAAACTTTCGTAAGACCTTTGCTACCTCATCAAGACATGATACATGGTTTGTAACAGATTGACTATCCTTTATACCATTTATCTCAAACAAACTACTTGAAATATTCTCACCATCAGGAATTTGAGGATTGGAATTATTGTTCACTCTGTCTTTCTGCTTAACAATTGATCCATATACACAATTTCTAGCATGATTTCCTTTCCCATGGTGTCCTGCCACATGATGTCCTGCATGTTCTAGTGGACCACAAAATTTACAAACCCGTGACAACACATGATGATAGTGAGTTTCGAATAGAAGCACCCCAAATTGTGAGTTTACATGGATGTTCTTCGTTCCCCAAATTGTGAGTGATTATGATTATGGTATGGCCGAGTTTGCTACTATTTGGGGAGCACACTTTTTCCTATACATTGTTGGCTGAATGCATTTCATAAGGGATTGAGTTTAAAGTGCTTGCTTGGTTGAGTTAGACGCAGATACCAAGACACCCATTCCTGTGCGTATTTATTAGTCCACAAGTTACACATTTTCAAGGAGTGTTGAGTTTCATCGAGACACTGTATGACTGCTGCTTCACATAAAGATATAACACTGATGGGATCTCTCTCTTGCAGCATTTACTACTAATAATACTCAGACACTGAGTGTATTCTGAAGAATTCATAGTTGAGCCATTTATACCAGGTTCCACTGTGTTATTTTTCCAAGTTGTAATTATGTCATGTATTCAATTATCATATGGTTGGGAATTATTATTTTTTTAAATAATTTTTTGTTGTCGTCGGTATTTCGACAGGTAGTTTTTTTTTTAAATATTTTGTTCCATCGGTATTCCGATGGCTAGTTATTTTAAAAAATAATTTGAAACCGTCAGTATTTCGACGTTTCACTACATTTCACCTAGTCGGTATTCTGACGTTTCAATACACTTCACTACCGTCGGTCTTGCGATAGATTTTTCCCATTTTATAATGTCAGAAGAGAGATGCTTTGGTTCGTCGGAAGAGCGACACACACTTGGTAACGTCGGAATAGTGACGTATAGTTGGTAACGTCGGAAGAGCGATGACCGTTTGCTAACGTCGGAATCGCGACGATCTTTCTAACGTCAGAATAGCGATGCTAAGTACGTAACGTCGAAAGAGCGACAATCGTCTAGAAACGTCGGAAATGTGTCGCTCTTCCAACACTTAAGTGAAGTGTCAGAATTGCAACTCTAGGAGAAACCACGTTTTTCCCCGCCTCAAAGTGTCGCTCTTGGGATGCCTATGTGCTGCAAGAGAAAAATTTGGCCATTAGAAATTGGGCCAAATGTGTTATTGCCATGAAGAGGTTCTTCTATCCCATCAATAAAGATATAGACCCTCCTTGTTGCAGATAAATCAGGAACCATAACAAAAAAATTTAGAAATTTAGAAATATAATTTTATGGATTACCTAATTGTTTGAGTTTTTCTAGCCCCATGAAAGGTGCCTCTGGATCTCTTTGGTCAAACCTCTCCACCAACCTCCTTGTGAACTCTGAATGTGCAGTCACATTGGCATGATCCAATGTAGACAACCCATGAAACTAACAATCATGTGCCTCACCCTCAAGGTGCAACACTGCTATTTTGATGGCCTCCATCTCTGGTACTTGGTTTAGCTGGAAGTAGATGTCTAGCTTCTCTACCCATGATTTGGCAGTGAATTTAGATGACCCATCAAAGTTGGGTAAGAAAAATTTGCCCAAATTTTGGTGTAGATCATGATTTTGAATGAATCCTCCACCTATATTGTGATGCCTAGGTCTCCTATTGTCCTTGATCTAACAAAATTCTTGAAAACTCAAGTGATCCTTGAATATCTGAGATTGAGACTCATACTCCATGAAATAGTATTCGAGAGTTTCTTTTTCTTGAAACCCTCCATTTCCGACTTATAAGAATGTAGGCATTGTAGAGCGTTGGGAAACTTGTTGCTACTTCACTGGTTGATCACTCCAGTGATGAGAATTGTCGGAGCTTTCACCATGTAGAAAACCTTTAGAGGATTCCTTGTATCTATCCATCTCCTTTATTTCTCTATAAATGTCTTGCATAGTTCGAAGAAGAAGCTTTGGATACTCCTTCTCCTCATCTCTTGATAAAGGGGTTTTACCCTTGTCTTATTTATCATCTATATAGTCATGCTTCCAGGTTCTTCTTCTGAGATACCTCTTCTCTCTATCTGTGAGATGATCTCCTTCTTCTGATGATATATTGGGTTAAAATGCACAAGCTGAGCCAATATTATGCTTTGATATCACTGCAACATTCCCAAATGGGAAAAGCAGAAATATAGAAAAAAATTCTGGAATAGTGGTGTAAAAAATCACATCAAATTATGAGACCAATATGGAGCCTTTCCATTCATCATAACAATAGAAAAATAGTACATAATAATGGGGCATAAGCCATACAACAAGATGCAGCAAGCCTCCAATAAATAAATCCCTCAAGAATGAGGTGTTGCTACTATATCAAGATGTTGGAAGACTGCTACAGCATAGTCATAGGTGCACTACTACAGCAAATGAATACAAAAAAGATAGATGGCTGTTATATTCCTCAAAAGATACAATAACTGAAAATCTAGGCTCTATACAACCTCCAACAAAGAACCCAAAAGCAGTTTCAGGAATACACCAATATACAAGATGGGACCCAAGCCCTAGGGCTAAAGATTCACTGCAACAAATAAGCTAGAAAGATGTGTCTGATCTGATATGAAAAAGAATGTAGCCTCCTCCAATAGATCCCTAGATGAAATTCTGATCCCTCCACTACAAAACCTCTTCTCCAAATGGTGTACTAAAACCAACCTGCAACTCCTCCCTAAAATAACGCAGTCCAAGATAGAAACTATGTTGTAGGGGAAAATGATGATGTGGCCTGATGCTAAATGTTACAATAAGGCTCAAGGGTCTTCCTTACCAGCCTCCCAATGAAAGAAAACATTCCTACACTAAAAAATAGATCAGAAAACACCCAAATGTTTTCTCCATTGCTACAACCTGCAACATAGCACATTTCTCAACAGAAACTGTGTTGTACCATAAGAGTGAATCTTTGGCATAATGCCTAAATTTCGAATGATAGTGAAATACTCTTCCTTTGAGGCTCCTCAAGGATAGAGGTGGGATTCCCACTCAGGAACACCCTGTGCTAAACAGCACTTCAATCTTAGCTAAACAGCTGAAAGTAAAAACAAGTCTAAACAGACCATAATATCAAAATACCATAACATAACATGAATGAATTATGGATGTCATCCTCTTCTTTATATAAGTGGTGAGATTCCTCACCCTTGGCCCCACTCATTAAAGGCACTACTTCCATGCATAGATTCTCCCTCCAAAACTGTGCTATCCCATAATGAATGCCACTCCTCCATGACAGCGTTTTTGATTTGGTCAAAGTTAACCCAGTGTATGTGCTCCAGCCCCTTTTCACACAAAAGGGTGCTTAAACAAGCTGCTAATATGTCCTCCTTTCACATTAACAATGATTTTATTCATATTAAGGAGATTTATGGGTCTCCATACCCTCTTATTCATCAAACAAGGAAGCAAAAACAAAAATTAATATTCCAACTAGCTCATGGCTAATTGGGAATATTACAACAAACTCGAATTCATATCAGAAATCCAACTTGTTTGGCCAATATAAATTCTCAATTTAGTTTTACTTTTACTTCAGTTTGATTTTGCAGACATAATCCTCTATAATTCCAAGACTTGAGGACAAGTCTTAACATAAGTAGTGGGGGGGGGCGCTCAAAATGAAACTATGAAAATAGTTTGAGAAGTTGTATTGCAAAAGGGACCTGAAACATCATTCAAAATATTATTGCAGAAGGGACCTGAGTAACATCATTGAAAATATCATTGCTGAAGGGACATGAATCAATATCAAATTCAAAAAGAACATGAAACAACATAATCTATATGAAGATGTTCAAATAAGCAATTAGAAGTGTCTACATTCCATCTGAATTCATATTTGAAGAACCACAATCATTAAAATGAGTCAAGTATGGACAAACCAGTAAATGTCATCATCAACCAGTATTGACATCAAGCTATTTTGCGAAAGTAAAAGATGTACTGTAAGTGTAAACAAATGTTCTTAAAACCTTTGATTTTGAAAAAAAAATAGAATTGTTAAAACTAATTTAACTTGGATATGCATCATGTTACATTTATCATCCTACATTCTACATTCATCATATTACATCCTACATTTATCCTACCTATATTCCACCAACCTCATCCTACCCTCATCATAATGGTATTACACTCATTATCCTACCCTCATCATAATCCAATTATAATCCATTACCCTACCATAAATTCTACATTAAAAATTTCATCCATATAAATTTCCTACATTAATTCCATATACCCTACATTATCCTCCAATATAAACATAAGCATTTTTTATCAAACATTGAGGTTCAATTTTTTTGCCCATAAGGAATTTTTGCTTTCCTACAAAACCACAAAGAGTTAGTGTCATTATAAGAAAATTTGATTTTGAAATGACCTATCATATGGTCATTTCAAAAAAAAATTAAGTAATGAGAATATAAAATGACAAAGACTAATGTATGAAATGAAACAGAAGAATATAAAGGCAAACCATATGAAATGCAATATACAACATGAAAAAATGCGGAAAGGATGAAAATACATATGTATCATTGAAAATACAAACAAAAGTGGGCATGCAACGAAATGAATGAAGCCATGAATGAAGGATGAACTTCATAGAACGTGGGAAATGTGGAATTACGGTGATAAGATAGGAATATACATCGTGGAAGGAGGAATGTACATGAGGCAGAAGAACACAGTCAAAACAGATACACATGGGCAGCCACGAGTACACAAGTCAAAGTGTGAGCTAGAGTGGTAAAACAGTCAAAACACATTCAAACAAACTCTGTGTAATACTATTTTTATCTTTCACCATTATAACGCAAACCAAGCTCTGTGTTAAGCCTTTATTCCACCATCATAGCTAGAATTAAGCTTAGAAAGAGGAGAATAATATTGTGCACTCACATGCACGCATACAACACCCTTGTGGAAGGAGGAAACAAGTAATTAAAATGAAAACACTAAAGAGAGGGTTGTGTAAAAGAGAGAACAAGTTGCATAATAAATAGGCGAGGAGATAAAATAAGTTTGTGGAGAAATAAAAAATAATGCATCGGTTTTAATGAGAGGACTAAAGGCTGAGATCTCCTATTTGCCAAGTTGACCAAGCTTACGAACAAACTCCAAAAATTCTGCAAAGATAAAAGGTAATAAATCACTTCCGAATTTCTATCAGTAGTTGAACGGATTTAAGGGGTAGTTAAGCTCGAGATAGTGGATGATATGTGTCATTTTATAAGGAGTTAAATTTCAGTTATGAATTTGAAACCTTGCCACCATTAAACCAACTTTTCCACCTGTGTAATGAGTGAATCGTTGAAGATGTTGAAGAGGAGTTCTAATTAAAATGACATTGTTAAACACAGGAACACGAGTTATTAACTCGGAGACATCCACAATATTGCTTCCAGATCAGGTAATCGAGCTCGAATCATGAATTCCCTCATGCATAATTATGAAATTGATACATATGAAAAATGCAGAGTCCTATTTTTCATACACACAGTGAGCAATTTTTTCATTTTCATATACAAAGTGAGCAAAATTTTCCTATTCTCATACACAGTGAGAAAATTTGTCCTATTTTCATATGCACGGTGAGAATTTTTAAAACAAAGAAGGGATTTTTGAGAATTTTTTTGGCAAAACAGAGATTGAAGCATGAGTTATGGAGCAGTAGAAACATTGTTAAGGTGTTTTTATGGTCTTTGTACACAGAGATAAAAAAATTTATCAGTTTTGAAGAGAAGTGGACTCCTTTTTGCAGCAGAACAGAGGAGTGAAGAAGACTCAAGCAAGGCAATAATTTAATTTCTTTTAAGGAGCTTCAAAGAACAGGTAAGCCTAATTTCCATGATGATTATCCATAAATGAAAATCGCATGAATAAAAAGACAAAGGTATATATATACATGTATTTGTGTTGATGATGAGGATGTTAATTGTCCAAGGGTACATTAATTGGTATACAGAGCACATGGAAAGCAAAATAGAGCCAAAGGAATTCAAGATAGAGAACTGGGGAAAAGAAACCATAGAGAAATTGTATCAAGCACGATTGATAGGGTTCCTTCATAAATTTAATGGGCATAGTGACAAGATTACACAAGAATTCATAAACCATTATGAACAGGGAAAAAAAATAGTGGGTGACCTCTCAATACCACTAAACCCATAATTCCTTTCACAAGCTCTAGACTTTCCATTAGCAGGAGAAGAATACCACAAAGGCTTACATTTCAAAGAGAAAGGTTGGACATTATTTCTAGAAAACAGAGAAAAGGGTCTTTTGATAGAGCAAAAGGAATCCCAAGGGACTGGTTGAGTGAACCATGGTATGAACTAGTATTGATCATCCAAATATATTTTACAATTGAAAATCAGTTCAATGTAATCTATCTCTACCACATTAGGCTACTTCAACACATGAGAGGAGAATCCAATATTAATCTACCATATTTCTTCTCAAAGAGTTTGATAAAAATGATAGAGGGTGTTAAAAATAAAACTGAAGCAAACGAAGCACACATATATCATAAAGGGCTTATAAAAATACTTGTATAACATCAGGTGAGAAGCAAGGGGTTGATTTGGAGAGAATTTTTGGTTCAACATCATCTTGAGGGACAAACTATAGAAGAAAATTTTGAGAAAATGCATGTGACTAGGAGCATTATGAATTCTCCAATGTATCCTAGAACTAGATCCAAGAAGAAACAAGATAGTGTCATGATTGAGAAAGAAATATCCTTCTTATCTGCTCCTAGGAAGCCTAGGAAGAAAATATATGAAGAACCGAGTGAAAAAGAAAAATATCCAAAGGTGGAAATAGTTGAACCTCCAACATCATCTGAACAAATCAATGAAATATTGAAAATAATAGAAAGAGATACCAAAGCAGAGCCTTTAGAGAAGGATTCTTACTTTGAGCATACACGAGTAGGAGCTGCTTCATCACATTCATTTTACAAAGAGACTGTGGGAGAAGAAAGAGAGTTGCAACAAGAAGGACACCTCAAGAAGATAGAAGAGTTGACAAGGGAGTTGGAGGCCAACAAGATTTTGGAAAATCACTTGAAGAAAGAAAACAAAATGTACAAAGAAAACAATAAAAACTTAATCAAATAAAATGAGAAGTTGACCAAAAATATTAGCAAGCTTGAAACAAGAACACTCTCATTTCCAAACAGACTTATAGATGGTTGAAAGAGAATAAAACATGGCAATATAAATATGAGAGACAGAAGGTAAAGGCCACAATCTACAAGGAAGGAAGGTATGAGGAATTGATTGTATTATTCAGGCTGCACAACAAGAAACTACAGGATCAGGGACAGTGGGCACATCAACACTCAGAATATCAAAGAGGAGAACGCAAGCATGAGGACATGCTTGAAGAACAGTAAGGGGGAGATGTTGGCCCTCAATTTTGGTCAAATTTTATTATTAAAATTCCACCTAATTTCCATAATTTTCCATCTTATATCATCCACATATGCCTTATTTTGACCTTAATATGCATATTCAGGTAAATAAATTATGTTTTTCAATTTTTAGACATTTTTATAAAAATTGGGTTTTAAGAGTATTTTTGGACAGAACTGAAAATTCCCGTAATTGCTTCGTGGAAGTCATATGTGCAGGACACCTAGGCACGAGCTGAGCATATATTTGGAAAGCTTTGGAACCATTAATGGAAAATCATCTATTAGTTCGGTCAAAATGAGCTAAAACAGGCCCTGTCAACGCTTGTCAAACATGACCTGTTTTTCAGAAATCCTTAGGAAAAAGGGAAAAATTAGTATTTTTGGGGACTTTTATAGATTTTGTGTAATTGAATGGATGATTTTAACCTAGATGGATTGGATTAGGATGGATAAGTTTGTTAGATACATTTTATCTTAGTTTATTTTAATCATTTGTCTATTTAAACCAAGCATATGAACCATTCAAGCATGGAGAATTTGTATAATTTCATATTGAGACTTCTAAATATTGTGAGTTAATTTGGGGAACTAGTTCCACCTTATTTTTTCTATTCAGTTCTATGGATGATTGATTGAATTTTTAGTATCTGAGAATTTCTTCAAGTGTGAAAGGTAAGGGTGGAGGTCTAAGTACACTTTTTGGTTAATTTAGCTTAATTTTCATGAATTAGTTTTTCTTCAAATTTATTCAATCATTTAGATCTATGAAGATTTCTTATGTTTTATGATGAATCTTTGTTTAATTATAATCTTCATATAAAGGTAAAAACAATAATTTAATTTAAATTCTCCTTCTATCTGATCAAAGAACAATAACTAGAATTCATCTTCTTCTTCTTCTTCTTCTTCTTCTTCTTTTTCTAAATTTCTAGTTTTAATGCAATGGTAACAATGATGAATAGAATTTTAAAGAAGGACAACATGGACCTCCTCAGTTAGGACCCTCTTCTCCTAATTTTTATGCATCATAAACTATTGTACATCTATTATTTGGTTTCTCTTCATGAAAGTAGTACTGTGGGGAAGGACAAACATGATCTTCTATGTTAGGAGCCTCTTCCCTCACTTATTGCATATTGAATCAGAAATTACTTAGATTTTATATTTGTAATATGCATTTCCTTAAATCTTAGAATCTGGAATATATTTGTAATATACATTTCTTTCAGTTTATGTATTTTGTCTTCTAAATTGACTACATTTGATATCCATATATTTTGGACATGCTTCCAAGTTTACAAACTCAGATTGATAATTAAATACTTGTGTTGGTTTACCCAGTAAATTGACCCAACAGGATTGTTGGCCCCATTGGAGCCAATCATTTATACCTACCTCGGAATCACCTCCATCTCCTTGTGATCTCTTTCTTAACTAATTTTACAACCCATGTGGCATGCAAAACTCCGCTTCTCCTTCACTTTAAATTTACAAGCGTGGTCAAGTTAACTAGCCACATTTTTTCCTTTTTAACTCTCTATCCTCGACATTAATTCATTTTAGCATTATGATGCATAGCAAGAGGGTGAGCGAGACATACCCAGGCCTACCCGCTGCTAAGGAGTTGTAGAATTTCTTTGATGCAGGGAGCTAGAGTCTGGTGATAGCCATTAATGTTTTTTTTCTTTGATGCATTTTTTTTACGCATATTTTCTAAGTGAGAAGCTTATTTCTGAGTGAATTGCTTATTATTTTTGTATTTTGACTATTTTTTGTAGGTGTTGAATGGATATTCTTAGGTGATGTTTCTGGTGTGGCATTCCTCCTGGATTCCTCTGGTGATGTTTCTGGTGTGGCATTCCTCCTGGATTCCTCTGGTGATCATCTGGAGCCATCTTCATCAACCACCCCTTGCATTTTTGGCTTGTTGTGACCTATACTTGATTGCTACAGGAAGTGAACATATTCTTATAGTAGTCCCCTTTCTACTGCTTTGGAGCTCCACTTAGTTGAGAAATTAGAAGGAGAGAAGGGATGCTAGAGATTGATTTATGGAGTGAATGGAGTGGTGGAGAGATGAGGGGAGAGGCCACGTGTACAGGTTTAGCTAAACTAGCTCACAGTGGAAAAAGAGAGGGTTTAGTTAGTGAATACTTATACATGGAGTGGAGTGATGGTTAGGAGTGGTAGATATGGGTAAAAGAATTGTTTTAATGTCTTCCTTGAGGTTTAGGTGTTCTTGAGTGATCTTGTTCTCTCTCGGATGACTTTCCTATAGTAGTATAGGGTTTCTTGTAGCACTACAGGAAATCCTGTAGCAACCTAGGTTTCATGTAGCACTGCAGAGAGTGAGAAAACATGGGGTTTTTTCTCCCCTGGAGGGAGAAATGGATGTATGGATGCATACTAGGGTTGATTGTGGAGTGGTTAGGTAGAGGAGAGAGAGAAGAGAGAAAGAATGCTTCTCCTCTTTGTCTCAGTTGTCCTTTATCAACAACCTGCAAAATAGAAATAGGTGAGTGCATATGTGATGTTTTAATTTTTCCCTTTTTTCCTTTTTCCTTCACCCCCCCCCCCTCCCCACCCCCGTTTTTTTTTTTTTTTGCTCCAAGATCCCATCATAGAGGTTTTCAACCCAAGAGTTTTCATTGGATGCCTCAGTGATGTTTTCATCCATGCCTTTTTATTTTTACTTTTTTCTTTTTCTAAAAAGGTGAGGGGCTATAAACTATGGAGTTCCCAATGAAATTCACCTCCTTGTTTATTGAATTTATAAACTCAACCTTATACATGAGCTTCTTATCATTGACAAATATGGGGATCCCCTCCTCATCTATGGTTTTGATCTGAACAAATCCATTTTCATAAAAAATTTCTACTTGATAAGGTCCTAGCCACCTTGTCATCATTTTTCCTTTAAATTCCTTAATTATGGAGTCATAGAGCAGCACCCAATATCCTTCTTGAAATATCTTTTATTTGATGTGCTTTTCATGAAAAAATTTCCTTTTCAACTAAATTACTTCTTTGTCAAGGAGGGCATGCATTCTGAACTCATCTAAACCATTTAGCTGTAGCAACCTTTCTTGTTGTGCATTTGTGATGTCCAGGTCTAATTGAGTTTCCATTCTCAAGGTGTTGTACTCAAACTCAATGGAAATCAGATATTTCTTCCCATAAAATAAATCATACGGAGTAAACCATATGGTGGTCTTCTAAGTGGCATTTTAAGCCCAAGTGGCTTCCACCAATGTGTTTTCCCAATATTTTCTGTTGTTGCTCACAACCTTGGTGAGGATGTTCTCCAAGGCTCTATTTCTCACTTCCACCTATCCATTTGTTTGAGTATGATAGGCAGTGGAAGTCTTGTGCTTTATCTTGTGTTGATTCAAGAGTTTTTCAATGAGATGAGATGTAAATTGAGCCCCCTTGTTGGCGAGAGAACAGGTCTCGCAGGGAAGACTCGGGTTCCGATTAAGGGCCAACAAGGTTTTCCGCAGTAGTTTAGCTTCACACCGACATTTTCACCCAGCTCCAAAGAGCCGAGAGTCTCACCCGAGGCGTGCCGCAACCTTACTATGATAGGGAGTCGATTGGTATCATAACAACAACAACATTGATACAGTGGAATCAAAGTTAAGTTAGAATAATAAACATCCATAACACAACATTCCATAACATATAGCTCTCTAAAATGCGTTCAGAATTACAATAAATAAATTTTTAAAGGGAGCTAGCAAAACCATTTATTCAAACCTGTAACAAATACTCGAAACAACACTTCTGATTAGATTAAGCATCGGCCATCAGTGGAAAACTATTACAAGGCTCCACTGCATGAGCATGCACAGAATATAATACAAGAAGTCCTATTGGACAAAGAGAAATACAGAAACACAGAGGAGCAGAGAATAGTACAACCCAGACAGAGCTCTCCTGTGGCTCCCTATTTCCCGTTCCCGTCTGCCCCAACCTTCATATCCACTAGCTGACTGCCTATTTGTTCTACTACCAGCGCAACTGACAGTTCCTCCTTTCCTCTCGCTCGACTGTCTTCTGTTTCTTTTTGTTCATTGAGAGTTCCACTGCTCGTTCCCTTTCGCACTCTTCTGCCATCTGCGCTTGCTCCCGCAACAACTACGACACCTGTCCTTTGCTCCTTCGCAACCTTCACATATTTCTGCTTACCGAGGTTGCGTTCCACAACGTACTCGCCGCAACTCAAAATCTATTGAATTTCAAAACAGGGGCCCCAACAGGCCCCAACCACATCCTATTGACTCGTCCCAAGTCAATTGATCTGCACTGTCTCTACTTCCATGGGTCTGCTCGGCTCTGCGCCCTACTCTGCCTACCTCCCTTCTCCTAGTTTTCCAAAAAAGGGCCCCAACTCTGGGACCTTGTTTAGCGCAGATGCCTTAAGTTCGTGGAAGGTTGCCATGGCCTGCTGCCACCCTTGCATTAGCTCTTTAGTTTCGGCTGTGATTTTTGTGACAAATTCTTCCCCCACATTCGGCGACAGGGCACCAAACACGGTGCTGATTTGAGTGTTGGCCTCAAATGCCAATTGTTTCATTGTCTGTGCACTAATTTTTACAGACTGCTGAAGCTCTGGGATGGCTTGCTTGGCCACCGTTGAGGTCTCCTCTATTTGTTGTATCTGTAACTCTAACACATCCGCCAGGGTGTAGAGCTAGTCCAGTCCAGTTGGGTCTATGGCTTCCTGGATTTCCCTTGATATCTGTTGAATTTGTAGCGAGACCGTTTTTGCCCTCGGGGTAAGGGCTATCAAGCATTCCTGTAGACCCTTCAGTAGGTCATATGCTTCTCTTCCTAAATTACTCAAAAATTCTTGCATTTTCATTACTTGGCCCTGTCTTTCTGATATCTGTGCCTAGTACACAACTGTTGGGTCGGGTAATGCGGGTCAGGCTGCCATTACTGCCTAGAGTTCCACATTCTCCTACTGTAGATTTGAATATGCCATGCTGAGGTTGATCGCCTGCCCGACTACATCAGTCTCCTATGTTTCTTCTGGCAAGGGGCTATTGCTAGCCATTACTGTAGGCCACACTTCCCTGAATACTCTGGTTACTGTCTTCAGTTGTTCCCATAATTGCTCCTTTTCCATCGTCAGTTGTTCACACTGTTCAGTAAGCTTGCTTATCTATTGCTACTGATGCTTGCATTTCTATTGGAGCTCTGAGTGGAGTCTCTCAGCTTATTGGGCCGCTCTCTGGATGAAATGGTACATTTGGGCTGCCCCCCAAGTTTCCATGTTTTCGGTACCGGAGATACCCTAATCTGGCATTCGTGCACAGAGTGGTTGTCCGCTAGCGACAGATCTCACTGACTGGTCTTGTGGTGATTATGGCGGGGTTTGGTTCTGTAGCCGGTTGTTGGAGTCTGCCATCTGTTGATCTTGTTGCCCTTGTTGACCTACTAGGTCAGCTGGGTGGAGCAAAGTCTGCTCGGGGAGTGACCCAGCTATTTCTTCCATGGACTGCTCTAACTGATTCATGAGGTTGGTAAAATTAGTTTGTGGGATCATGATTGGGTTAACTGGGGGTACCCCTTCTATACCCGAATTAACCTCCATTCTGTGGTCCCCATTTTTTATTATTTTGATGATTGGATCAGACACGGTGGCTGATGAAGTGGATGGTGCGCAGTTGTGGGGTTCTCGAGAGATGGATGAGGTGGTTGGTGGTAGTCTGCGGGTGTGAGGTGGCCATGTGCAGATGTTTAAGAAATCAAGGGGGGATATGGGGTTGTGGGGTGGTAATACTCTGGCCTCTTCACGATCAACTGTTAGCTCTTCTTGGATTGGCACCCCTACACTCAACTATTGAGGTGGATCCTCCCCTGTGAGGTCGACCACCGGGCTAGATTCTGCAACCTTTTCCCTTTTTGCCTTCGGTGCCGCTGCTGGTTTCGCAGCTTTACTCTTTCCCACCAGCATTGTAGTCGTTGAGGGAGGGGAATTAAACAAAACATTGGGTATGGGCATAAATATAGAGGTCGTGCTAGCAGATGGATTAGACTGGGATGCCTGAAATTCTGAAAATATTGGAAAGGGAGTAGCATCACTTGCTAGTACTTGAACTACTCTATTGAAGCTTTTTACCTTGGTGTTTAGCTGCTGAATAATCAAGAAGAGCTGTAGGTTTGACATCCTGTTCGCTACTTCCTCCGAAGTTTCTCCTGGTAACATGTTTGGCAGCATTCCGTCAAAGAATTACATGTACACTCCATCCCTGATCTCCATTGCCACTCCTGGCCATGAACAGACCTCCGTGTGGAAGGCTGCTTCGTCAATCTGGAATTTCAAAGGCCTCATCTGGAACGTTGTTTCTGGTACACATAGGCCTGAGAAAAGTATGCTTATGTGTGACTCTGAACCAAACCTGCTCACTACACCCATCTAGTAGATTTCTTGGAATCCTTTTTTGACTCATTATGATGTCAACCATCTGGCCATACCAAACTCTGAAGGCTTCTGCATTCACTTCTTTTGTGCTAGGGTCTCTAGACACCTTCCTAGCACAAATATCATTGCCACAGGTTGGTCTTCTGCTATCTCTTCTAGTATATTGATGTTGGGGAAGGTCCACTTCCACATGGCCAGTGCCATGATCAAATATCCATAGATGAACCCGGTCGCTCTCTTGTAATTTTCCTTACAAGCTTCGAAAAATTATTTTAGCAGGAAGGAGCATCAATTCAGCCTTGTCCCTTGGACACAGTGCTCCGCAACTGAAATTGTATCTAACGTGCACTCCCCTTTTGTATAGTGCCTCATTTTCTTGCTAGCAATTAGGTAGGAAGCGAACTTGACCTCCAGTCTATTAATCAGCTCAATCTTTGCTCCCTTCCCTCCTCTTCGAGTGCCATAATTGGCATAATAATCTGTGTCTCCAGCCTTCTTCGCCCTCTTAGATATATTTTTGAACGCTGATGACACATACCTTCCCTCCTATGACAGTCCAGTTAATCTGTGGATGTCTTTGGCATGAATTGGGATTTCCTTTCCCAGCCATAGAGAGCTGTTCTGAATCCTGCTTAACATAAATTTGGTGCACTGCATCGCAGCGCCTGTAATCCCAAATACTGGTAAGTTCCTTAAATTCATTATCGTGGATTGTTGGATACCCCTGAACTCAGGCAGGACTCTTGCTGCTGCTCGCCCTGCTTCTGTTGCATAATTATCGAAGTACACCTGCCTTTTTAGTGCACGAAACTCAAAAGAATCCATAAGGTCTATGTCGATCAGGGTCGCACTATCGTATTTTCCCACCAGGGACTCCATTTTCTGAATTCTGCTGTCCATCTCCTGTTCCACAACTACTGGGCTTACTCTTGTCATTTTGGCTCGTCGATGATATACCTGTAAAAGAGTTCTCTCCTCTTTCTCTTTAATTCCTTCTTTTGGATGCCTTCTCTATTCTGGTTCTGGTTCAGCTTACCTTGCTCTTTTGGAGGTTTCTAACTCTAACTCAAATTTTTCCAGCATTCTTTCTCTTCTCTGCATGTGGGTTATGTAAGTAACCAGCACGGGTGAGGTTGATGAGAACCCATAACTAATTAATTTTTCCCTGGCTTCTCCCGCGGCTACAATTGTGTGATTAGTTAGCTGCTAAGGTGGGTTCTGACATTTTGGACTGTGGTTTTGGGATTTGACAGGCGCAACGGCTGGTGGTTATGTCTAATTATAGAAAATTTATTATAGTATGGGTGATGCTAATTATGGCAATTATTTCCAAATCTTGGTAATCCTACGGACTGACACTGGTACTATGCCTAATGATGATGGGCTGATGTTCGACACGCTTTTATGTCTGACGTGGATGACACGCTGGACACTACCCCTCCCCGACCACTATTGGTTGCGTTGCGGTCTCCGCAACATAAATGGAGTTCTTAACCCTATTCTACCCTACTAAATTCTCTCAGTTTCGAGAGTTATTGAAAATGAAATCATTATCTTACTCTTGGTAGGGCTTGAGGCGTGCACCGTTGACCCATCCCTGTAGAACTTGGTCGTTCAGTTGTGCCAATTGAAATTCTCCTGACTGTTTGATTTCTATGACATGAAATGGCCCTGGCCAATGAATCTGCAGTTTCCCTAGAAATTTCTAGTATTTACTGTCATAGAGTATAAATTTATCCCCGACCTGAAAAGTCTTGTGCTTAATATGCCAGTCGTGCCAAGCTTTTTGTCTCTCCTTTTGTACTGTTTGATGAAATTCCACAAGAAATTATCCTTCTTCAAGTTCTTGCAGCTCCTGTAACCGCTCCTTTAGGGATTCTTCTTCAGATAGTTGTAGGTTTGTTGCGATTAGAAGGCTTGGTACGATGAATTCCACTAGGACTACCGCTTCTCTTCCATAAACTAGCTGGAATGCGGTTTGGTTGTTTATTCGTTTTACTGTTGTTCGGTATGCCCACAATGTTGTTGGTATCCATTCATCCCAGTCATCGCGTTGTGCATTGCATATCTTCATCAGGCCTTTCTCTAGTATCTTGTTGAATGCTTCCACTGTATTGTTTACCTGTGGTTGATATGGACTTCTTTTATGGTGTTTTATCATGAAGCTCTCTAGTAGGGACTTAATGGTGTCATTGATGAAGTGGGTACCCTGGTCACTGGTCAAGATTTTTGGGCACCCAAATCGGCTGATTATATTTTCAAATATGAATCTAGCAGCAGTCTCTGTCGTGCAGTCCCTTACCAGCGCTGCTTCTGCCCAACACGTCAGGTAGTCTGTCACCGTTATGATGTACCTTGCTTTTGAGTACTGTGTAGCCGGTGTAATTGGTCCTACAAAATCGATGGCCCACTTTTCAAATGGCTGCAGTACAGTTATCAGATTAAGCGGTAACTTATCTCTGTGAGATGGTCGTCCTGTCCCCTAACAAACATCACATTTTTGAATAAATGCTTTGTTGTCCTTGTGTATTGTTGGCCACCATAAGCCTGTTTATAGTACCTTGCGTGCCATCAGTTTAGCTCCCATGTGCCCTCCCGCAACTCCACTGTGGCTTTCCCATAGTACAGCTTCCCTTTCATGGTCCAGGACACATCTTCGAAGAACATGGTCTAGCCCCATCTTGTATAGATGTCCCGCTATCAGCTAATACTCCGCAGCGCGAACTACCAGGTGCCTCTTCTGTGTCGAAGTATATTCTTGCGGACACTACCCTATCGTGAGGTAGGCTACTATCTCGTTCAGGTAGTCTGGGATGGCTTCTACTCTGAAAATATTAGCATCTGGCAACTGATTATATAGAGATCCTCCATTTTCTCCATTCTCTAGTCGGGAGAGGTGATCAGGTCCTACGTTAAGTCTTCTAGGCTTTACAATTACTTCAAAGGTGAACTCCTAGAAAAGTAGGAGCCATCTGCAGACTCTTCCTTCTAAGACTGGCTTTTTTACCAAGTATTTCAATGCTAAGTGATCTATGAAAAATTTGAACTTACCTCCCAACAGGTAGTGTCAGAATTTCTGAAGAGAGTACACCATTTCCAATGCCTCCCACTCTGTTGTTGTGTATTTCCATTCTGCTGTTGATAACTTGCAACTGGAAAAATATATCGAATGATCAACAGAGGTGTCCCCAAGTTGAGCCAAGACCGCTCCGAGCACAATGCTGGAAGCATCAATGTGTACATGAAACTGTTTATCCCAGTTTGGGTGGACTAGTATTGGTGCACTCGCCACTTTTCCTTTAGGGTGTCCAGGGTTGTTTTGTAGCTGTCCGTCCACTGGAACTGTTCTGACTTCTTCAATATCTTTTCTAATGGCGTTGTTATCTTGGCATAGTTGCGAATGAAACGTCGGTAGTAACCTATGTGGCCCAGCAGTGACCATAGTTGTTTTACCATTTCCAGCGCCTCCATACTGACAATCACTGCTACTTTGGCCGGGTCTACGCAGACACCTTGATTACATACCATGTGCCCTAGTAGTGTTCCAAACGGTACAACAAATATACACTTCTTCAGGTTCAACGAAATCTGTAGTTGTCAACATCTATCAAACATTACCCTCAACAAGCTTGCGTGATCCTTTAGTATGCTATAAATAGTCTAGTCATCCATATAAACTTCTAAGAACTTGTGGATGTATTCCCAGAATGCGGCTATCACAATGTGAGAGAATATTGCAGGTGCATTCTTCAATCCCAATGGCATCACATTGTATGTGAAAGAGCCCCATTTGGTGGTGAATGTTGTCTTTCTCTTGTCTTCCTCCGCTATTCTCACCTGATGGTATCTTGAGAACCCATCGGTGAATGAGTATGCCTCGTTCCCCGCAATGTTGTCGAGGACTTCGTCACTGAATGGAGTAGGAAACGGATCATGGATACAAGCATTGTTTAAGCTTCTATAATCTACACAGACTCATATCTCCGATTTCTCCTTTTTGTTCTGTATAACTATGGAACTAACCCATTCTGCTTCTTCTACAGGGAATATTAATCCGGCTTTCAACATTTTGTCGATATCTGCTTTCACCTTTTCCTTTACTCTTGGGTTCAGACGGTATGGTCTATGTTTCACAGGCCTTGCATCAAGCTTTAGTATTATCCGCATTTCCCCCATTTCCCCTTTTATTCCCTTTAGATCTGCTACTAATGAAGGAAACAAGTCCTTGTATTCCTTGAGTAGACTAAATATTTCCTTAGTTGTTTGTTCATCCCAGTGGTCTCCAATTTTCGCCAACTTAGGTTTGTCTTCTATTCCAAGGTTTACTTTATTGGTTCTGAGAGGTAAAAGATGGATCCCTTCTGTCGTCGATTCTTCTTTGATGTCCCTCTCCCCTTCTGTTTCTTCAAAATATAGGTGCATGAGATCCTCCAGATTGTCATTGTCCATCTCACTATTAATTTTTGGACATGTCATCTTTTGTCGGATACCCTGGTATTGACATGACTGCTCGTCCGCTTGTTGAATATCTGGGAAGAACAATGCCTTCTTGATTTCCTGCAACGCTTGTGTAACCAGCTCGGTCTTTCCTTCAAATGAGAAACACTATCTGAAGTTGTCCACAACTTCCTGCAATTTGTGGGTCCCTCTCCTTCTTTCCTCTATCAGGTACTAGGCCTTTGGAATTACGTCCAGAGAGTGGATAAACCGGTGGACCCATAGTTCTTTTGGGTATCCATTGGTTCTCCATTAGGATTCACATTTCTCTAGATGGTGTCTGGGGTCTGAGTCCCCTTGGTACTGGTCCTTACCTCCGGGTTCTTCCTCCTCCTTAAATCTAGCTTTCAGTGTTGCCGCAACTTCGTCCCATTGCATCAATGAATTGCGATGATTACTCCACCATCTTGCGGATGTGGATTGTAATGCCATGTCCATCAATGGTACTCTGTAACTTTCCGGTACCATAGTTTCTATCTTGGCTATGAAAAGACTCACAACCTTCATATCAGATAAGATTGGGTATTCCTGAATCTTAGCCCCGATCCAATTTACCCTTCCAACATTGGTGCACCTCCTTGTATTTGTTTCATACCCTCCTTACTGCCAATCATCCCAAGCTATTTATGATCCCAATTCTAAGCTTTGGATGCTTCTCTAGCTTACTGAGCCTTCTGTTGTTGGGTTAATGTAATCTTCTCTTCTTCCTGCGGTCATTTGATAGAGATGGTCCAGAAGCTAAGCATCTTCCCTATTATCCACAGTCTCTCTGTATCTCATTCCTTTGTATGGGTTGAGTGGTTGAGTGACTCTAATATCCCCATCTTCGAAGATCATCAGCTCTTTCTTCATATCTATTATTTCATAATTTTCAAAAGCCCAATCAATTCGTAATAGTGCAGGGTACGGATCTTTATCTCCCATGATGTCGATGACTTCAAAGTCTGTAAATGTCTTTACTCCCGCAATGTCAACTTCAACCTGCTCCAGTCAGCTGATGGGAACAATGCAATATTGGTTCACCATCCAAAGTTGAATCGGGGAATATGTCAATCTTGGCTTCCCTAATGCTTCCCAAGTTTTTCTTGGTAATATGTTGACATCTAATCCCAAATCAAGCATGGTGTCTTTAATTTGGAACCCTGCAACTTGTGTGTTCACTCGGAATTCCTTTCCCAACCTTCGTTTATTTCTCTTTATTCTCTGTATGTACTTTTGGTCTGCCTTTGTTGATTCACTTGCTCCTGTTTTCTTGTTCAGCACCCCTTCCAGGTTTTGCTTTAGCCATTCTAGCATTGGTCCGTTGTTAACAATTTTAAGGAATAGATGGAACCACTCCTAGATCAAAGCTTCAGAATTACTTTGGGTTTCATTGTCTTCTTGAGTTTTCTGTAACTCAATTCCTTTGTCCCCCCCCCATTTGGGCAAACACTTCTGCAGCTTCCTGAAAAAATTGTTTCTGTCGTTCTGGTTTGATCAGGAGCTTTGGGGATGTTGGATTGATCAATTTTATTGGGTCCATAGTACGCGCATCTTCCCCCGTTATTTTTCCTCCTTTTGTTACTATGGCCACGTTTTGCATTGTTTACATTCCCATTAACCTGGGTTCTGCATTTACTAAATTTTTCCCCCTCTTTCTAGCTCTTTCCTCCCATCTTTTGATAAGCTCCGGGCAATCTTCCGTTGCATGTGTGTTAACCCAGCACTGAGAAAACCAGGGTCTTCTAGGGAGTGGGCATTCCCTAGCTACATGTCCTTCCTCGTCACAGTTTTAGCATCTTACTGGGCCTCTACCTCCTGCTCGGCCTCCCCTCATGCCTCCTCCTCTTCCTTGGGGAGCTTCATTCACTCTATATGAAGGCCGGTCCAACCGCTCCGCCAGTGCATCCAGTGCTCGGCACTGCTCTGTGCTGTGGGTGGTTGAGGCACAGAACTCACAGTATGTATTATTTGGAACATTGGAATATTTTTGTAAGATCAGACACAAGCGAGGTTGATGGCCCATAATTTTGCATATCTCACAGTACTCATTGGTGGTTGGAATTTGTTGTACAGTGAACCCTGTGTATTGCTGTTGCGGTGAATATATTCCCTGGGTGTTTATTTGTGCAACCTGTCCTAGTGGTGGAGCCCCATGTGCCCCTGTGGCCGATGTCCCCACATTTTGGCCCCGCACCCGGGGACATTTTGTTGCCACATGTCCCTCCATGAGACAATTTGTGCACCATACATTCGGTCTCGCTAGTCACATTGGTTGTAATTCCTTGACTTTCTCTATTAGACTGGCTATTTGATGTTGCAGACCCATTATAGAGGGGTCTTGTACCGCTGCTCCTCCCTTAAAATCTTGCGGGTAACCCTCCATGGCTTCTATCTTCATCACCTGCTCTAGTGTGTCTTGCAACGTCTCGATCCTTTGTTGAGTCAATGGAGTTCGGGTCAGAGGTAGTAGAGCTTTAATGAACTAGTCTCTCTGATGGTTTGGATCAATTGGATAGCTAATTTTTCTGATTGCATCCTTGAATCTCCGCATCAAATCCCAAGCAGTTTCTCCTTCTCACTGCTTGATTTCCCACATCTCTGACAAGCCTTATTGGTCTGTTTTGGGTAGTTTGAATTCCTTAATGAAATCCCTCTTTACATCCGCCATCACTGGATTTGGGTGGGCTTCCGACCATTTCATAAAACAGCGTAGGGCTCTCTCCCTTAGGGTGGTCTGAAGTTCTATCAACTTCCCAACATCTAGTGTTTGTCGTGCCCTCCATATGGCCTCGCAGAGGTACCAGTTTTGTTCGACATCGTCATTACCCCTCCCAGAGAATTATGGATATCGGGTAAGTGATCTCGCCATGTTCACTTGATTAGGCGTTACTAAAATGAAACTGTTGGATCTTGGTTGTGAGAGTGTGCCACTAGCAAACCTACTGCTAGTATGTGTTACTGTTGGAGACTGAATACTATGCAACTGACTTAATTCACGCAACTTAACAAAAATTTCACTTATGGGCTTATAGAGCACCAGGGGAAGGTTGGGACTAGAGCTACTTTAACTATGGGGGTTAGGAATACCTTGAGATATGGAGGCTGACCTTTCTTGAAATAGTTGCTCCATTGCAACGTGTGTTTCCACATTGGACACCTCCTCTGGGCGCGCGTCTCTGCCTTCTTCGTCAGACTTCTTTCCTTTCTCCATTTGGGCTGGACTCCTATAAACCTACCGTACTTCTTTAATGGCCTCGCCTCTATCATGGGGACCCACCTGACCTTCCACTCCCTTTTTTATCTGAGGCACCTCCTTTTTGTCCTTCCAACCACTTTCCTATCTCTTAAACTCCTTTATCACCCTCTTTCACCACCTTTTTGCAATCTGCGCCCTCCGATGTGCTCATCGCTCCCTGAGCCTATTGGCGGTCTCAACATCCATAGTCCTACTCCCCCTTTTCACTATTCTTGTAGCATCTCTCCCTTACTCCCTTCCCCCGGCACCGGAAGTTTTACGCTTCCATCTCTGCTTTTTGAAATCCCATCAGTCCTTCGTCTACCATCAATGCCTTAATCCACAAAGGAATATCCTTCAGCAACTTCCCCCTTAACCTGGATCTAAAGGTGTCTTCTACTCTTTAGAAAGATTGGTAGCACTCTGCTGCAAACTCCACTATATATCCGTCCAAGGTAGATTCCACCCAAAAATCTACTGCTCGAGTTAAATCAGTGTTCAGCCAATGAAGGGCCACCAGATCCTCGTGCCTCCACTTGCGATTGATCTTTCACGACTTTTCCTTGACAACCTTGGTCTGAAGCCTCCGCAACGAGTTATAGAGTTCTTCTGAGAACTTTCTCCAAAATATTTCGTAGGTATCACTACCGGAGTCGGAGAATAGAACTAGGTTTTTAACCATTTTCTCCTTCTGTCGTCTGAGTTCAGCTTGCTGAGCAATGAACTAATCTAGGTGGTTCTCCCACCAGCTTCGTATTTCTCTTTCGAAGATCCAAGATACCATGATCTAGCTCCCAAATAAATTTTTCAGGTCCCAACAACGGAACCATTTGTTGGCGAGAGAACAGGTCTTGCAGGGAAGACCCGGGTTCCGGTTAAGGGCCAACAAGGTTTTCCGGAGTAGTCTAGCTTCACTCCGACATTTTCACCCAGCTTTGAAGAGACGAGAGTCTCACCCGAGGCATCCCACGACCTTACTATGATAGGGAGTCGATCGGTATCATAAAAACAACAAAATTGATACATCGGAATCAAAGTTAAGTTAGAAGACTAAAAAACCATAACACAACGTTCCATAACATATATCTCTCTAAAATGCGTTCAGACTTACAGTAAATAAAATTTTAAAGGGAGCTGGAAAAACCATTCATTCAAACCCGTAACAGATACTCGAAACAGCACTTCTAATTAGATTAAGCATCGGCCATCAGTGGCAAACTATTACAAGGTTCCACTGTGTGAGCATGCACAGAATAGAACACAAGAAGTCCTATTGGACAAAGAGAAATACAAAAACACAGAGGAGCAAAGAATAGTAAAACCCAGATAGAGCTCTCCTTCAGCTCCCTGTTGCCTGTTCTTGTCTGCACCAACCTTCCTATCCACTGGCTGGCTACCTATTTGTTCTACTGTCAGTTCGACTGATAGTTCCTCCTTTCCTCTCGCTCGGTTGTCTTTTGTTTCTTTCTGTTCATCAGGAATTCCACTGCTCGTTCCCTTCCGTGCTCTTCCACCATCTGCACTTGCTCCCGCAATAGCCGCAACACCTGTCCTTTGCTCCTTCTCAACCTTGACATATTTCTGCCTACCGAGGTTGCGTTCCGCCACGTACTCGCCACAACTCAAAATTTGTTGAATTTCAAAACAAGGGCCCCAACACCCCTTATCAGTGACTACCTCTCTGGGGTATCCAAAATTGTAGAGCACATTCTCTCTCAGAAAATTAGCTAACTTCTCTTCTGTTGTTACTTTTACAACTCTTGTTTCAGCCCACTTGGTCAAATATTATGTGCAGACTATGATATACCTTTTTTGCTCGGATGGTGGATCAATGGGTCCAATGAAGTCCTTTCCCCACTTGTCAAATGGCTCTAAAGCCACCTGAGGGTGTAAGGGAATTTCATCCCTTGGTGTAGGTCTCCCCATCCTTTGGCACTAATCACATTTGCTAGTGTATCTCCTTGCATCTTGGTGGAGGGTAGGCCAATAGTAATGTGCTTGCAAAGATTTGAAGGTTGTCATCTTAGCAGCAAAGTGGCCCCCATAGGGACCATAATGAAATTCCGAGAGGATGTCAAAAACCTCTTCTTCTCTCTCACACCTTCTGAGAATTTGGTTAGGACCCAACTTGAAGAGATTTCCACCAATCCAGGTGAAAGGGGTGCTTTTTCTGATAATCTTTCCCTTCTCCCTAGATGAAAGGTTCAGAGGGAACTTTTCAGCAACCAAATAGTTATCTATGTCATCAAACCAAGGAGAGAGTGTTGAGATAGCGAAAAGGTGTTCATCCGGAAGCTGATCATCCACCACCCCTTCCTCATCTGCGGGTAGAGTTAGCATAGATAAGAAATATCCAACAACATTCTAATTTCCTTTTTATCAACAATTGTTAAATCAAACTGTTGTAATAACAACAACCGTCTAATTATTCTAGCATTAACATCAGGTTTTTTCATTAAATATTTGATGGCTACATGGTCAGTGTGTACAAAGGTTTGATAACCAGTAATATAATTCCTAAAGTTGTTTAAGGAATGGACAATGGCTAGAAGCTCACTTTCTGTGACAAAATAATTAATTTAAGCTTTGGACAGATTATTGCTAATGAAATAGATGGCATAGGGTAATGTGTCTTATAACTTCCCCAAGGATGCCCCCACACATTTTTTGGATGCATATATGTGGATGTGGAAAGGCAAAGCCTAGTTTGGACCTCGAAGAATGGGGGTAGTAGTTAGCTTTTCCTTAATGAGCTAGAAATATTCTTGACATAGAAGAGACCAGAAAAAATCGAAATCTTTTGCCAACAACCAAAATAATGGAAAAGCCACTTTGCTAAAGTCCTTAATGAACCTCCTATAGTAGCCAGCCAAGCCTAGGAAACTTCTGACATCTCTCTACTTTTGAGGAACATGCACCCTTATTATGATGGTGATTTTGTTTGGGTCTACATGTATTCATGCTTGTGATATTGAGTGGCCTAGGACTATCCATTCTCTTTTTAAGAATTTACACTTTTCTGGATGCAAGGAGAGATGTATTTCAATGCACTTTCTCAGCACGTTTCCCAAATTGGAGAGAGCCTCCTGTAAATCATACCCATAAGCTGTGAAATCACCCATGTATATTTCGACAGAGTCATGGAATAGTTCAGAGAAAATGCTCAAGAATGCTCTCTGGAAAGTATTAGGGGCATTTCACAACCCAAAGGGAAGGACTCTATAAGCGAAAGTGTCCCAAGGGTAGGTGAAAGTGGTTTTGTCCTGGTCCTCAGGGCTAATTTGGATCTGGTTATACCCACTGAGCCCATATAGGAAAGAAAGAAACTTCTTCCCTGCAAGGCCATCTAGGACTTGATCTGTGAAGAGCAAGGGAAAATGATACTTTTTAGTGGCTTTGTTTAGTTCTTGATAGTCAACACAGATTTTCCACTTCCCATTCTTCTTGGGGACTAGATCAAGAGGGCACACCCACTCACTGTCTGATATGGGATAGATGAAACTTGCATCCAAAAAAAATTTCAGTTCATCCTTCACTATGTCATTTAGAGTTGGGTTCATCCTCCTTTTGGGCTGGTGCACTGGATTGCATCCTTATTTAATATAAATATGATGTTTTCACACTGAGGGATGCACCCCTTTCATGTATTTATAGTCCCAAGCGAATGCTTCAAGGTTTTAGCTGGCATAGCTTCTCTTCTTCTTTGGCTGAGAGGGATGAGTTAATATTCAAATAATTTGATGGGACAAATTCCACAGCCTTGGTGGTTTCAGAGGTTGAATCAACTGAGTTCAGCTCCATCCAAGGGTAGCTTTCAAATTCTTTGACTAGGTCATTGAATGGAATGTCATTGGGGGGTTGGTTTTGAATGATGTGGTCAATGAGTTCATCCTCATCAGGTTTCCCCCCTCTAAGAACAATATATATGGTACAAATGGGGTAGGGTGTGGTATTGTATACTTCATCTTCTTCTTCTTCATCATCCTTCAACCACAAAGGTAGGTCATGGTCAATGGAAGGCTGGGCAGGAGCATATATTACCAACAATTTAGTCAAGGGCCCATTCTTTATAGTCATGTTTCTGGCCCTGTAGCTGATATAAGCATTGGCAATGGCTAACCAAGGTCTTCCTAAAATAAGAGGATATCCTTTAAACTTTTTTTTTTGGCTAGAGGACTAGGAAATCTATATGATACTCCCAAGAGTCGATTGAGACCATAATATCCTCAAAAATTCCTTCTAGAGCTATTGTGGACTTGTCTACAAGTTGTAGAATAGTGGTGGTATTTCTCAAAGCTCCTTTAAGGTTGAGTTTAAGCATATTTTCCTTGGTCATCAAATTGATGGCAGTCCCGATATCAATCATAGTATTGGGGACTATGACTCCATCGAGATGTACATCTACTAATAAAATTCCAGGGTCCAAGTAATTCAAGAATATGACCCTTCCCAACATTAAGTCGGATAGTTGTCCCACTACATTGATGGTTGGGGTGTCTTTCTTCTTTCTTCTAGATTTCTTAAAGCATTTTTCTTTGATGAGCCTGTTATCACTTCGTAATTTTGAGGCTGAATCAAAACTACGGTAGAAACATAAAAACTACTTCGGGCCTAGGCTTTAGCCTCCTAGACCTAGAGAGGGATCTCTCTATTAGATATATCTTTGTTTGAGTTGGCATTTTAGGCTATTTATATTGGTTCAGAGTTTGGATTTTGAATTTGGTTTGGTGGGAAGAGCAAGGGAAAGCCATTAGGAAAAGGATTCAAAGAGGCTCGAGTGATTAAATTGCAGAAATATCAAGCATGAGTGAAACAGGGCAAGATAGGTGCACTACCATGGATCCTTCAAACTTTTAAATGGATTGTGAAAAGAAGAAATGTAAGGATAGGTAGAGACCGAGGAGTAGTTAATAATTCCTCAATCTGTCCTAGGATGTAAAGTTCAGCAGAAATCGAGGAGAAATTAAGAATTCCTTAATTTGGCATCAGTAGAAAACATAGACTATTGTAAACACAGCCAGAATAGGGTGATCTAGATAACAAATCCTATTCGTCACAGTTTCTATTTTATAATTAGATTGAAGAAACACAGAGAAAGATAAATATGGATAACACACAAAAACAGGAGAAGACTTCACCATTTTAGACACCACATGAATCCTGAACAAAGTGTGTTGTATTACTCTTTAAACAGTCACTTGAAATTCAGTGAACAACATACAGAATGGGATTGTTCCTCATTGCATATTTCCCCCCTATAATACTTTGAACAATGAAGTATTTATGCTAATCCCACTGACTGATTACAATCAATGCAGTAACTAACAGTTACTTTCTTATTAACTACATAACAGAGAAGGACTAACATTATTTGGCATGTGTAAAATAAAACAGTTGGGGTTATGAAGGACATATGAACATCTCTATTTTTATTCCTTCGAAACACTCAGTTGGATCAAATCCCCATCTTATTTCTAAAAATAGAAAGACTGTTATAAAAATTAATGACACATGTATAACTAATTATCAGTCTTTAAGGAAGTGATTGCAACAAGGGTGACATGTGTGAAACTTCTTCCTTCTTCTCAGGGTGTTGTTATTAACAAGATCTTCTTTTCCATTCGAGATATGGACAACATATAAGAATAATGATTTGCATTCAGTGTTTGATCTTCTTGCTATATTGAGGTCGAGTAAGCATTGGGATAGCTAGAAGATACGCTTGTAAAACAACCTTAAATATGCCCTATTACCTATTGACCTGTACTCTGTAGAGTTTTTCAAACTTGATTGTACTTTTAGTCTTCTGCACGTAGTTATATTTTTGGTAGATTATGTTATTGCACTCATCTGCAAGCCTCAATGTTAGAGGTAACACCGTCTACATACTCCTTTAGTTTCACATATGGACTGTAGTGGAGTTACGGTAGCGAGAGCGGGTAGGTGGACATGGATCTGAGGTGGCGGGAGCTGGTAGGCGGTATCAGAGCAGAGGGGGTAGCGGAGCGATAGGAAATATCGGAGCTGGGGGGTGCAAAGTAGCCATGGGGTGCTACGTAGTGGGAATGGCGGTAAGAGATACCGTCCATTTTGGACTTCCCCATGGTTAAAGTTCGAAGGCAGAGGGGCGTGCGAAATGCATGGAGATCGTTAGATGGAGAGGGGAGGTGCGGAGATGATGGAAAGGTGCGGAGATTTTAACAAGTGGATGTGATGTGGGATGTGACGGCTGGCCCAATAGATATCGCAATTTAGCAGTGGAAATGGGAGACATGGGAGATCGCAATATCACAATTCCACATATTTACCTCATCGCATTAGGGGATTTGTGAAATGTAAAACGAATTGACATGGAATATTTGCGATTTCCGATTGTGAAAAGGTAAGGAAGGGGTCCCACATATATCGCATCAGGAGATTCCATGAAACAAAAACATGACACAATAAGAATGATGGAGAAATTATGATGTGATATATCGCATATCACAATCGCAAGCTGGAGCGGGAACACAGATGGAGCGGGGCTGTAAAAACATGATGGTGTGATTTTGCGATAATGCGATCGAGAGAAAATGTGAAAATTTGATTGCCGAGTAGGTGATGTGGCGGGAAGGGTCCCACCATATCACAATGATGGTTCAGGGGAAATGAAAAATGAATGTGGTGAGGTCCAGAAATCAAAAAGAAGGGGTCCACCATGTAATGCGATAATGCTGTAAAGTCTCAGGTCTTGAGGTTAAAAGGTTATCTAAGTGCTAAGCCATGGATTTTGTATAGTTGGCATAAAGGTTTTTGCAACAATTCCATGAGAACCTTTATCCTATAATGGGGTTTCCAAAACCTTAGAATAAACCTTCTTTTCCCTTTTGACACTAGCTTCATTATTGGAAATAAATGATAGCCATGGAACATTATTGACAATATGAAATATCTGAAAAGAATAATCAATCATCTCATGATACTATGGATTATATGGTACTAACAGAGCCTATTGTAAATAGGAACATCCTTAATGGCCTAGAGAAGGGGTTATTTCACACAAAAATTTTCAGTTCTCCCAGAAGTTTAGTCTCTTTTAGGGCATGTTGGCTAGAGTGGATCAGTCACTCAGGAAAAGGAGGTTGTTGGATCTGAGTGTTTCTTTCTTCCTTTTCCTCCTCAACCTTTGCAGGTAGAGATGGAGGATGATTGTCTGGGAGTACTCTTCCTGACCTGAGGTTGTTCTCATGTATATCCACAACATAATCAAGATAGGATGTTTACCCACTGTAAACCTGTTGTACATGCTTTTTTTTTAGGTTTGGATTGGGCTAGGTAGGCATATGAGGCAAATTAGGTGGAGAAGAATGGGTGAGATTAGGTTGATTTTGGGGTGGAGGAAGTAAATAAGGTGGTTGATTGTGTTGGGGCCTCCACCCTTGTGATGGGTTGATCCACTGAGGTGGTTGAGGAACATATTGTTGGAATGGTTGGTTCACAGGTTGAGGGTGAAATGGGGGGTTGTAAGGCCAAGTAGGAGGTGTAGGCCATGATGGAGGAGTACATGCATACCAAGACTACATAGGTGCATTCTGATTTGCATGATAGTGGGAGTAAGGTGCACCTTGCATACCCTGCTGATATGGTCGAGGCCCCTGAGGCCTCCTCTGATTTATGAAATAGTTGCTCGTGTCCTCCTTCCCCACCTTGGTATAAAAATTTGAGCCCGGGTAAGGAGGGACACTTATCTGTGGCATGATTCTCTTCACAGACTAAGAAAACCTAAATGACATTTAGTGGAAATTCATTCTAAGGATGTTTTCTAGTACATCTAGGGTAGAATATAGTGAAGTCCCTCTTTTCTTCCTCTTGCTTCCTCTTGATATGAATTGTGTCCATTTGCAAATAAAGGTGTGCAAAATCTCACTTTTTAAGTTCTCCAACATATTTCCAATCTCATGCTTGATGGAGGTGGAAGAGGAAGATGTGTTGGTCATGCTTTGGCTAGCTCTACCTTTCTTCCTAGCACCCTTGAGTGATTTCTAATGACAGTTTTGATGTCCTCATAAGGAATCTGGTAGATGTCTCCTCCAGATAGAATATTAAGGGTTTTTATCACATCTTCCCTGATCCCTCAGAGAAGTACCAATTTAAGTGATCCGGGATCAAGGGTGCAGTTGGCTCTTTTATAGCTGAGTTGGAATTTTTCTTCATAATCCTCCAGGGATTCATCAGGTCCCAGAGTCATCCTAAATATGTCCTCTTTGGTTTCCTTGGACCTAAAATATATTCTATATTTGTTTTCAAAGGACTCTTGCACTTGTGCCCAGGTAGTGATTTTTTTCCCAAGAAAACTCATGAACCAGCGCAAGGTTTCATCCTTGAGGGTGGATGGGAATAGTTTTAGCTTCTGGTCATCTGAGGCATAGCCATAAGTCCTATAGACAACAACGAACTTGAACATGAAGGTGTTAGGATCCTCAAAAGTAACTCCAAGGAAATTTGGAAGGGTTGAGGGACTGATGTTCTTCATTTTAGTTTCCCTATCTGTTTCCCTAATGGGAAAGACTCCTTGGCTCCCATTCTCAGCCATGACTTGAATTGGTGAAGTAGGTTCCTCAAGTGAATAAATTTCTTCTTATTCTCCAATAGGTTCTTCAAAGTTTTCAAGTGGCTCACCTATGGTGTGTTCAACTTCACAGACATTGAAGAAGAGTGCAGGGTGACTGTGTGGGGATGTGGGGGTTTTTGGTAAAAAAATTCCTTGGTTATCCCTATGACTACGAGGCATGAAAGTCAAATTGTTTTTTTATTTTTCAATATTTTGGAACTAAATACAAAAGAAAAGCGGAAAAGAATGCTAAAACATAAACAAAGCATATACTTAGACACCTCCCTGGCAACGACGCCAAAATGTGGTGAGCCTTCATATTGCGCCAAGGGTGCTGCAACTCCCAGAGGCTACTCTACTTTACTTTATCAACCCAGGTTTCGTAAAAACTTGGAGGTGATAATGCTATATAAACAACATATGCATTCTACTCATGCCATCCTCTTCTCAGTTCTACGAGGGGGTGCTACAGCTAGGGTTATTGTTATGATATGAAGTCTGTCACACTTCTAAATGAAAACTAAGACTAAAAATAGCCCATGGTCATTACTCTATCAACAAGACAAGAAACATTTCTAGATCATAAATACTCATCTAGCTATTTTCAAGAAAGGAAATCCACACTTAACCTAATGCAAGAAATAAAGTTAAACTAAGTGGCATTCAATATTTAAATTTTCGAACTGAATTTGCAGAAAGGGAAACTAATCTAGACACACATGCTGAACCAAATGACTGATTGGAATCTATCTACCTCATGCTTTACTTCTATGTTTAACAATGCATCTATCAATGACCTAATTATAACTCTATTTTGCAGCAAAAGAACGAGGCACTAATGTGACCTAAGAGGGTTTTGGGCTCATGGTTTCAAACCTAAAGGTTTCTTGGAGGTTGTGCTAGGTCTAGATGAGGTGAAAGAGAGGTTTTGGGCTGAAGAAGTGACTGAATGATGCTACTATGGGATCAACTACATGATTTATTGTAGTGATATAGGATGTCCTAAAAAGCTACAGGAAACAGGTCGAGAGTATTTTGAGGCCAGAAATGGTGAGGAAAGGGGTAGGAGAGGTGAAATGAATGTGGATCTAGGTGGATGGAAGGTAGCCAACCCTTTTGCCAAGCTCAAAACTTCTCTCAAAGCCTATCTTGCACCTCTAAGGTGGCTCTTGGAGTTGTGGTGGAGATGTCAAAAAACAAGGCTGAAGGTGATTTAGTTGGAGGTTGGTTGATGAGGGGTGGAAACTGAAGCTAATGGTGTTGGTGGAGTCCTCCTCTGCTGCTCTACTCAAACCTGCAAGAAAAATACATGTTCATGTAGTTATCATTTACAAATCTATTATGAAAATGGTGGAAAAGATTATTTGAATTTAAGTAGACCTACCTATGGACTTAAAACAAAAAATAACTCTACATCTACAACATGTTCATGATAAAAAAAGAAACCTGTATAACTTTTCCAAGAAATCATAAACTGATAAAAAATTTGGGTCTATGATGAAGATGTACCCTCCTCAAACCTTAATGGAAGAGGTGAGAAAGGGAGGCTTTAACACACAATTTTAGAGTTTTCTATGTTACTGGAACATGAAAGGTAAAGACTAATGACAAAAACATGAAATGGAAGTAACACAACTACAACAATATGAAATGTAAGAAAACTAACTACAACACTTGAAATGGAAGAAAACTAAATATAATGAGATGAAATGTAAGCAAACTAACTACAACAATATGAAATGTTAGAAAACTAACTACAAAACTTGAAATGGAAGAAAAATAAATACAATGAGATGAAATCTAAGAAAACTAAATACATCAACATAAAAGGTAAAAAAAAATACATAATAGAGATTGAGGCCAATGGATTGGGCCCTAACCGAAAAGCTCAGCTCCCTGAAACTAACTCGGTGAAGAAGAAACTGAATACTCATTTTATTTCATAACCAATTTTTCTACATAGCATATGGCAGTGACAAACATCTATTACAAGAGCTGAGAGTGCTCTATCTATCTCCAAAAATTGAATCCTAATGAGATCTTTCTCTGCCCTATTTATCCTAAAGGGTAGCTACCAAAAAATCCCTAAAAAGTAGGTGATTTGTCTCCTTGGAACTCGAGAGAAGTGGAGCTTGGCTCCACTTGATCTTCCACTTGCTTGTCTACCTTTGATTTCCATCTCTTGGAGGAGAATCTCAAGGATCCCTTGGATGCCTTTAGGAGTTAAGGAGGTGGTTAACCCCCTACAATCACTCCTAGTTGTCTACTCCGACCCTTGGTTGTGCAATCTTCAGCAAAAATGTCATATTCTCTTGATTTTCCTGCATTTAAACTACATTAGGCATTCAAAGTACAAAAACCCTCAATACACCATCTACACTAAACAAAATATGACCATAATGCAATTAAATGTGAGAAAGAAAGACTAATAAGGCTAAAAAGGTGAAAATTGACACCTTAAAATGTACCTAGTGATGGTTCTCATCACCAAACATGAATTCCTGACTCCCAAGTGTATATGTTTGTGTGTTTCCAAAATCATATTACAAAGTATTATGATTATCCCTCAACAAGTGAGCGTTGTCGGAGGCCACACAACTTGAATTGTTGGTTAAACTTCTTATTCACAATCCAAGTGCCTTTACAAGACTGGCTTGTAGAAATTCCAATCCTCAGAATAAATATATTGCTTATAATTAGCACAAATCACAACCAAGTATGCAAGGATCATTCACTCATTCTATATTCCTGGTGTAGTGGGCAGCATTTATTTAAGTGCAACTACCTCAAGCTAGCCCAGGTAATATCGTTAACCCGTACCTAAACTAATTTATCATTACATTATGCCTTTCAAATGATGCCAATGCCCTTGTACTAAACCAAAACTCTAAAATTATGTTTCCCTAGGGTTAATGGCATATCAACAATACAAATGGAGGTGGGTACACCAAATAAGATACCCAAATGAAAGATGGTCATATGGTTTGTGAATCAAAATACTCTGCTATATAATTACAAAAAACTATACCACCACATTCTATTATATGCACTGATTTTATCAACCTAAGTAGAGCCTCCTTTATTGGGCATTTAATCCACCAATCCATCCTTTATTTCAGTGACAGGATAACCCTATTCCTTCAAATAAAATATAAATTAAATGAACCAAGTTTAGTTCAGATAGGTGTTGGCCCTGACTGTTACATGCATTTGAGTTGACTTACTTCAAAATTATATTCTTAGTTTTATATATGTATAATCCAAAACATTATTTCCAGAATCAATTTTGGATTCTAAAACAGGTCTTAGATTTCACTCTACTAATACCCCATTTTGGTACCGAGTGTCTTCATTTTGCTGGGTGCTCTTCTATCATACTGTCAGAGTATCAATCTACAAAATTTTGGAGAAAATTGATTTGATGGAGCAGAAGGTGGTGGACTATTGCACACTATAATATAATAGGTCCCAATATCCATATATCATTGTTATACCCATATACATTTCCACTGATACACTCTAGCGCCATATATTTATAGGTGTCAACAAAGGGGTCACATTGTTCCATAGAGTTTGCAAAAACTGCACAAATACCAATTTATGTGATCTTTGCTTCACCTTGATGCTTCACCAACAGATTTGATGGTTTAATATCCCAGTAAATTATATGGTGTTCATGGTTCAAATACACCAAACCTTCAACAAATTCTTTACATACAAAAACAATATAGGGTTCAAATATAGTTTCTTTGCTTGCTCAATGACATTTTCAAGAGAGCCACAGTCCATGTATTCCATAACTAAGGATATAACATCATTATCACATATGCCATGGCGACATACTACAACATATAAGAATTTCAACATTGTTGGCATTATGGCTAATGTGTTTTCCTTGATGGCAACCTACTTGATTGAAATTTCAACTTGATGGTTATACAACTACTACATGTGACATGAACAATGGAATATTAGTTCAGATATAGGTGGATGGTAAAGATAAATTATGAGCAAGTATACGCCAGTCCTGTGAAGAAATACCATGTCCATACGCAGGTATGGTGAAGAGAAGTCACGCAGGTTCTTTACCATAGTATTGGCCCATAGTAATGAGTGCAACAATGGATATTTGACCCCGTAAAAAAATATTAACGATATTACTAAGGTATTGGCTAAGGCTAAAACTACATAAGGAGATGGAGATCAAAGTGTTAGGTGTGAAAGTTTTGAATTGTTTATGAATTATTTGATATGAGGCAGGTGTGCACCAGGGAACTTGGAAATTGGTTAGATCTCATGGATCTAAAACAAATACTTTTTGGTTAGTCTGTTTTGATAGATCCATGATGATGGTATAATAATGTGTGACTGTAATGGTGTGTATGTAGAGATTTGGGTCTGACTGATGTTGTGGTTGCAAAAAAGGTACGATTCTGTGATTTCAGATATGTACGCTATTCTTCCTCTGAGAAGTCATGTACAAACATGTATATGCTTCTAAATAGTCACATATATATTCTACAAAAGTTCAAAATCCATACGCAGGTGTTAATAATGATAAGCACATACATAGGCAAATGCACATTGTAAAATTCACATATACATGCTAGGTTTTTTGCAGTATGTGATGTTGATGATATTCGATCAATTATGTTATGTTTGCTAATGTCTTTCGATGACGACTCTCTCATAATAATATTTTCTTGACAGTAATGGTTCGGTTGATTTGGGTATGAAGTGAAATGTTGCTTACTGATGATGCTACTGTATGGTGACCTGTATTTTCTTCAGTGATATGTGATGGATTCAACATAATATTCAGTGATTGATTTAGTGTTACAGTGATTCAGATTTAGTTATCTATTATTTGAGATATGTACACAAGTCTTATTCATGAAAAACACATACACACGCGAGTATGTTGTAGGACAATAATGTATACCTTCTGAAATATTTTTGATCAAAACAACATCTCATTTTTGTGATGAAAAATATATGGTTTGAATGGTTGTTTAATGATGGATTTATAAAATAATTGGCTAACTTGATTCAGTGACTGATTTCAGAATCATTATTTGGTATTGGGTTTTAATATTAGAAGTGGATATAGTTTGAAATGTTCTAAAAACTGATCCACAAGGAGCTGAGGATAGAAGTTTTCAAAAAGGTGGTTGTAGCTTCATTCCAGTAGGAGCTGGAAAATGAGAGAAGGTTGTAGCCTTCTGCAGTTAGGAGCCTGCGTACTGGTTAGAGTCTGCACCAGTACAAGATTGTAAGAAGTTATTATTTTAATAAAAGAAGAAGACAAAGATGAAAATAATGGTGGTTTTCTCCACATTGGGTTTCCACCTAAAATACTAGTGTTCATGTGTGTTGATATGGTTTTTGTGTGTTGATGATCTCTTTGCTTCTTAATTTCTCATGATTACTGATTAATTGATGAATAATGAAGTAATGATGCACTGATTAATGTTGAAAAGATGATGAAATTAATGATTAGTTAAGTTATTTGGATATACTATTTTATTTTATAATAGTAGTGTACACAAATTAGAATAAGAAATTGGAAATTTGAAGTGTGTAAAATACTGATTCACACCACCCCCCCCCCCCCCCCTCTCAGTATTTTTCCTAACAATTGGTATCAAAGCTAGTCCCTCATAAGAAGATTGATCGCTTGAATGTGTATTCACCAAGATGAGCAATCAAGAGAGAGTATCTTTTGGATAAGAATGATCTGGATTATCCACAGTGTTATAATAAATCTGTCGACATTTCGAATCCTAACGGGGATCCATCTTTAGGACTAATTTCGAATGAACGATTGAAAGAAGTTGTAAATGAGGGATAAATAGTGATAGGGCTGAGGAGAAAAACAAAAGAGAGTCGACCAAAAAATGAACCTAAATTATGCAGAAAATTTTTCTTAATTAATTCATTATAATTTTTATTTTAATTAATTCATCATTTTTTTAATTAATTCATTATTATTTTTAATTATTTAAAGAAGTAATTTATTAACAATAATTATTATTGATATTTATTATTAATAATAATTATTACTAATAATTAATAATAATAATAATAATAATAATAATAATAATAATTTGTTATTATTCAGAATTACTAATAATCTTTCTTAATATTTGTTATAGAGTTGTTATAAATATAATCATTGACCCTTGCGCCAGTACAAGATTGTAAGAAGCTTTTATTTTAATTAAAGTAGAAGACAAAGACGACAATAATGGTGGTTTTCTCCACATTGGGTTTCCACCTAAAATATTAGTCTTCATGTGTGTTGATATGGTTTTTGTGTGTTGATGATCTCTCTGCTTCTTAATTGCTCATGATTACTGATTAATTGATGAATAATGAAGTAATGATGCATTGATTAATGTTGAAAAGATGATGAAATTAATGATTAGTTAAGTTATTTGGATATACGCAGGTTTCTTTAATAACATTTGCATACATACACTATTTTATTTTATAATAGTAGTGTACACAAATTAGAATAAGAAATTGGAAATTTGAAGTGTGTAAATATTGATTCACCCAACACCCCCCCCCCCCCCTCTCAGTATTTTTCCTAACAATGGTATCAGAGCTAGTCCTTCATAAGAAGCTTGATCGCTTGAATGTATATTCACCAAGATGAGCAATCAAGAGAGAGTACCTTTTGGAGAAGAATGATCTGGATTATCCACAGTGTTATAAGAAATCTGTCGACGTTTTGAATCCCAACAGGGATCCATCTTCAGGACTCATTTCAAATGAATGATTGAAAGAAGGTGTAGACGAGAGATAAATAGTGATAAGGTTGAGGAGAAAAACAAAAGAGAGCCGACCAAAAACTGAACCTAAATTATGTAGAGAATTTTTCTTAATTAATTCATTATAATTTTTATTTTAATTGATTCATCATTATTTTTAATTAATTCATTATTATTTTTAATTATTTAAAGAAGTAATTTATTAAAAATAATTATTAATGATATTTATTATTACTAATAATTAACAATAATAATAATAATAATAATTTGTTATTATTCAGAATTACTAATAATCTTTCTTAATATTTATTATAGAGTTGTTATAAATATAATCATTGACCCTAATAATTGTTAATAATAATCATTATTAAAGTTTTTTAATAAAATTTCATAATAATAACTATTAAAATAATTAATATTAACTATTTCTTTATCTATAAACATATTAATATTCAATTTACTGTGATGAATTATTAATTATTGTTGTTTTATTATTTCTAAAACCTTAAAAAATTTATTAATTAGTGAATTATTTAAATTAATGAGGTATTTATCAATGTTAATAATAATTATTAATTTATTAATATAAATTATTAATTGTGTTGTTTTATTATTTCTATCCGACCACCATTGTTTAATGGAACAAACTTGGTTTTTTGGAAAGTCAAAATGAGAGCTTATCTAGAGTCACTTGGAGTTGGTGTTTGGGAAATCATTGGAGGAGCCTATCAGTATCCATCCTCCATTCCCACAGATGAGGCAGGAAAGAAACAATATGAGACCAATGCAAGGGTTTTCAACGTTCTTTTAGGGATCTACGCAGAATCATAATTTGTGAAGGTCATGCAGTTGAATACCACAAAGGCTATATGGGACAAGATCATCCAAAGCTATGAAGGTGACACTAAGGTAAAGAGTGCCAAACTTGAAACATTTAAAATTCAATATGAAACTGTCAAAATGCATATGATGAAAGTATTGCAAGTTTATTTCTTAGGGTAGATGAAATTGTTAACTCAACGAGAAATCTTGGTGATGAAGTAAAATATTCGATGCTTGTTGAGAAAATCACTACAAGAAAAAAAGACATTGGTGAGGGTCATGCTTGTGACGTATCTTTAAGGTCCATCACCAATGTCACATATGGCGACAATCCTTAAAAAAGTGTTGTTGTAAGTGTATATAGTGATGGTCTTTTAAGGTTCATCAACAAAGCCATTTTCAATAACACTTTTGGTGAGGGTCGTTAAAGGCCCGTCATTAATTCTCTCTTTGGTGACACTTCTAGTGACGAAATTTTAATAACCCTCACCAATCCTCGTTTTGTTACTTTTGGTGACGGTTAAAAAATGTTTGTCATCATTGATCACTCCAATGAGTTTTTGATGATGCTATGTGCATGTTAATATTTTTTTGTCAAAAGATAATGATTTAAGACCATTATTGTGGAGTCTTTCTTATAACATTTCCAATTCCATAGTGGTTAAAGTCAGTCAATTTGTTAAGAAGTAATTAGTGTGTATCATTTCCCTCAAGTAATGACTAGACAAATAGAGTTTTCCTACAAGTCAACACATGATTCATATCTATTAATTTTATTATCTAGAAAATTCCCTTTAGATAAAGTTCCACTAGTGTGTGTAGGAAATATATTATTTAATACTTAATCAAACTCTCTCAATTCTACTAATGAGAAATACCTAACAATCCTCAACAATCTAGGCACACCTCAAATTAATGCTTTGGCACATGCTAACATTTCTTAGCACCTTGCATGTCTTATAACATCTTGTCATGACACTAATGCCCAATCACATGGTGGCATGCACTAGCACAACATAGAACTCTCATATCATGTGTTGGAATGCATGTAGTCCCAAACATTCCATGGAACACCTTGGTTGCATGCATTGACATACATTAGAACTTGGCACACAATGCCACTTGGAATGTATTGGGACCTATTATTAGTGTGCCTAGCATGCCCATTTTGAAAAATATAAAGTACCAACTTATTAACCCTCTTATGTGTTCATTTCCTTGCATTTTATCTTGGTTATTCCTTTTGTTTCCTTGATACTTCTTGACACATATTGACATACCCTGTCGCCATGCACATCCTTAGCACCTGGAAATTATTGGCATATCTTGGCACTATTTTGCACATTTAATTAACACACTTTGGAACTCCCTAGCACACTTTGGCACTTCTTGGAATGCCTTGATATTCCCTAGCATGCCTTACCAATTCTTAGCATGCCTTTTGACTCCCTCTTTGGCATGACATTTAGCACTCATTAACACTGGTCCCTGGCACATGTTCCTCATATTCATTAACTTCTATGAATTTTGACCTATTGCTCCCTTCATTTTTTGTCCTAGTACTCCATAACACTCCTTAACATTCATTATCACTCTCTATCACACCTTATCACTCTTCAACACTACCTTCCACTTCATAGCATGCGTAACACTCCCTGACACATATTAGCGCTTGCCACATGTTGGCCCTTGGAAAGTATTAACATGTATGGAATATGTTGAGATGCCTTGGTATTATTTGGCATGGTTTAATATTAAATTTATTTGAGATCAATTGTTGGAAAGTAGATGAGAATCAACAAAGGAAGATTTGGCACTTAGAATGCACTAGTGACTTTTCACTTGGCACCTATTGGCGCCTAGTGTTGGTGTGCGTAGCATACCCCTATTGGAAAAAGGTAAATTGATGACTTATTAACCCTCTTATGTGTTCATTTCCTTGTATTTTAACTTTTTTCTCCATTTTGTTTCCTTGATAGTCCCTGGCACGCATTGACACACCCTTGCACATCTTGGCATGCCTTACCACTTCACACATTTTAGCATGTTTGACATGCCTTCGCACTATCTAGCACATATTAGCATTCCCTAGCATGCCTTGGTACTCATGTCCTCATAGCTAGCCTTTAATTTTTTTCACGACTTGGGGACTCAATAAAGTCCTTGGCTACTGCAGTTAATGTGAAAATATTGGCCTGCTTCAACCGCAAAAAATTGACCAATTGCACCTACTACAAGTAGATTGTGCCTTGTTCACCTAAGAACTGCCTATAACTAATCTTATGCCACTCATTTCCAAGCTCATCTTGTCCCACTTAACTAGTTACCAAGACAAGGATCACATGATCTAGCCATGGCCATAAAACAACTAAGCAACATAGCTTACACAAGAAATATTTCACATGTATTTTCGGTTCATATAAATAGTAGAACATTAACTGAGAGTTTGCAAGAACCATAAGATGCAAAAGCCACACAAGATGTAAGTTCACACAAGTCGAGTGCCCCAAAACACATACACAACAATGTAAAATATGAAAATATTTAGAATAATTTAAAACATGAGAATGTATCCAAAGTGTGCCACATCTCGTTTAAAAAAAACAGCTAAAGGAAAAACAATGTTGTGCCTAGCACAAAGTGATTTCCCTTTGTCTAAAACTGCTATGTCGAGCCTTGTATAACAATCATAGGTTTTCCTCTTGTAAATCATATTCTGAACTTCTCCTAACACACTTCTTCCTTAGCACACTTGAATTTGTTTACACTCCCTAACACACACTCTTATTCGTTCCTTTCCATGAATCTTGACCTAGTTATCCCTTGATATTCTTTGAAACTCCCTAAAACTCCAATTCAGCATGCATTGAAATTTTCTGAAATGTGTTAGCATGCCTTTTCATTCCTTTTCATGCCCTGGCCCTCCCTAGCTATCATCCCCTCACAAATACACTTACTTAATTTGGCACTTGGGAACCCAACCAAGCCCTCGCTTGACTACAAGAGCTTGACCAAGTTACGGTTACTACAAGTAGACTATGTTTTTGAATTGCATAGCTTGGTAGGTACTCAACAAGCCTAGTGAGATGGGTTTGTGTGAGTTTGTTCACAAAAGGATTTTTGGGCAAAGAAGCCAAAAAAAGGGATTTTGGACCCAAGATGGGGTTTAAAATCTAAAAGAAAATTAAAAAGGGAAATTAACATTTCCTAAGGTCTAAGTGGATAAAACCCGTAAGTTCTAGAGGGTTCGTAAGAGGTCTAGGAAAAAATATTTAAGGAGGCCATAGGATGAAGGAAAGAACATCAAGTGAGAAGGAGCTCATTTGATCAAGGGGGTGAAGAGAGATGTAGTCCTAAAGAGGCCATGATCATTAGCATGTCGAGCATTCATTAAGATTCCTCAGTATTATTTGGCCTAGTTTATTATTAAATTTATTTGAGATCAATTATTGGAAAGTAGAAGAGAAGTAGCAGAGGATGATTTGGCACTTAGAATGCACTAACACTTGGCACTCGACACTTATTTCCACCTATTTTTGGTGTCAATAGCATGCCTCTCATCGAAAATCTAAATTGATGGCTTATTAACCCTATGATGTTTTCATTTCCTTTTATTTTAACTTGTTTCTCCTTTTTTTTGCTTTGATAGTCCCTAACACGTATTGTCACACCTTTGCACATCTTGGCATGCCTTAGCACTTTACACATCTTAGCATATTTGACATGCCTTAAAAATATCTGGCACATGTTAGCATTCCTTAACATGCCTTGGCACTCATGCCCTCACAACTAGCCTTACGTATTTTCACGACTTGGGAACCCAATCAAATCCTTAGCTACTGCGGTTTATGTGACATTGGTGTGCTTCAGCTTAACAACTTGATCAATTGCACCTACTACAAGTAGATTTTTCCTTGTTCACCTAAGAACTACCTATACCTCATCTTAGGCCACTCATTTCCAATATGTACTTTACCCACTTAAGAAATTACCAAGACAAGGATCACATCTAGCCATGGCCATAAAAAACCAAGCAACATAGCTTACATAGGCAATATTTCACATGTATGTCCAGTTCATAGAAACAATATAGAATTAACTGAGAATTTGCAAGAACCAAAAGATACACAAGACACACAAGATATAAGTCAGCACAAGCCTAGTGCCCACACAACAATTTACAATATGAAATTGTCTAAAATATTTTAAAACATGAGCATTTGGCTAAAGTGTGCCACATCTCATATAAAATTAATAGATAAAGGAAAAATAGTATTGTGCCCAACACAAAGTCTCCCTCTGTCTAAAATTTCTTTGTTGAGCCCCTTATCGCAATCGTAGGCTTGCATCTTTCAAATCCTATTATGAACTTCTTCTAACACACTTCATCCTTGGTAAACTTGAATTCACTGACACTCCCTGGCACACACTATTATTTGTTCGTTTCCATGAAATTTGACCTAGTTCTCCCTTATGATGCCTCGACACTCCTTAACACTCCTCAAAATGCATTAACATTGTCCAGCATGTGTTAGCACACCTTTTAATTCCTTGGCATGCCCTAACCCTCCCTAGTTATCATGCCCTCACAACTACCCTTACTTAATTTTCAACTTGGGAACCCAACCAAGTCCTCGCTTGACTATAGGAGCTTGACCAAGTTATGATTACTACAACTAGACTATGTTGTTGAATTGTGTAGCTTGGGAGGTAATCCACAAGCCTAGTGAGATGGGTTTGTGTGAGTTTGGCCACAAAAGGATTTGTGGGAAAATAACCCAAGTGAAGGGGCCTTGGACCTGAGATGGGGTTTAAAATCTAAAAGAAAATTAAAAAGAAAAAAATAATATTTCCTAAGGTCTAAGTGGATAAAGTTCGTAAGTTCTAGAGTGTTCTTAAGAGGCCTAACTAGGAAAATATATTTACAGAGGCCTTAGTATGAAGGTAAGAACATCAAGTGAGAAGGAGCTCATTTGATCAAGGAGGCCAAGAGAGATGTATTGCTAAAGTAGGTCAATTTAGAGGGTTGAGTAAGCGTTGCTAAAGGGAGGCCATGATCATCCACCAAGAGTAAGATCATCATGTGAGGGTTCACAAGAATGTCACATACCTTAATGGGCTCAAGATAGGAAGTAGGATGGCATATTATTGGTTATATTATGGTAGATCAAGCTCAAGAGAGGCAGTTCATGAGAATTTGGGCATGTTATTTCAGTGGTGTTTTTTTGTGAAGGCCACATCAAATTTTGAAATAGTAGAGAGGGTTAAGACCCTACCTTGTGGTGGTTAGTAGGTTGCAATCTTTATGATAAAGACCAACACAAATGGAGGAGGGTCTACACTACAATTTAGGGCCACAACAGTAGTAGTCACAGGTGTAATATTGACTAAGGTAACCATAGTTTGAGGATCGTAGAGATCTAAAGTTCATATCAAGATTCAGTCAAATAAATTCCCAAAATATATGGATCCATATGATCTAGGTCGAGTCTCTTATGGCGGAAAGAGTTGTCCTTTTTGCTATGGGTGGATAGGGTGTGTTATAAAGCAATTATAATAGAAGTATAATTCCATATTTAGGTAGGTTTCCTAGCATGTTCAATCCATAAGGTATGCCATTAAGACTGTGACAAATATGCATAGAAGAAGAGGGGTTTTGACCCTTAGAGAGAGGTTAATATCTGAAATATATACCAAAAATTTGGAAGATGGTTTGCAGAAGTATGTGTGGAGATATAAAATCCAAAGGAAGGTGGAACCTAAGTAAAAGATGGAGTAGAAGAAATGTTTCATATGAGGAATGAATTGACATGAAGAGGAGTTGATTTTGGTGGACTGTCCATAGAGTTTTGGACAGAGATCTAAAGTAGCCTATAAACATTTAGTCAATGGACTATTAATAGATGATTTGTGACCCTAGCTCAATCATATAGAAATTTTTAGAAGGATGATAAGATGAGTAGTTAATATTTGTTCATATATTGGATAATAAATAAATTGGTACACAAGAATAGTGATTTTGAGAGGAATCAAATCACTATTAGGTGGCATATTTGAAGAGCTAGCCCTAGATGAGGGAAATTTTGTGGGCACTAGATCAGTAAAATAATTAACTATGGTTGGGAAAATTAATGGAAATCCAAGTAAAATTAGAGGGTTGTTATGTGACTGTCAAAGAAGAGCTCTAAGTCTTGTACTTGTGAAGGAAAACAACACTGGTAGAAGGGTAGGTGTATTGGGCCTAAGGACGTGCACACTCTGAAGGACTAAAGTAGCAGTCAAGTGGGCTAGCCAACTAGCCCTAGTTCACTGTATTGCAGAGGATTGCGTCATTGAGAAGAAGGAAAACCTCCATATCCCTAAACTTGTCATCTTGGAGTAGCAGATGGAAAAAGTGGGAAAACCAAAGAGTTGTTCACAACATATTTGTGAACAACTGCTTGAAACCCCTAAGTGTTGCATACCTTAAAGGAAAAAAGAGGTAGATAGAGGGAAAAGTTTTTTGAGCTGATTTTAGTAACCTAAAGGAGTTGAATTCATTAATAGAGTTATATTGGGGAGTTGTGTAATGGGAGCTAAGAGGACCTTCCAGATGTGTTCAATACATGTGGATTGAAAGGGCTATGTGTGGCCACCATAAAAAAGTGGGTCAAGTGTTGTCTTGTTCAAGGTAGATTGGTTGTAAAAGGACTAACACCAAGCCCTAGTTGTATTCCTTGTCTAAGTGTGATTGTAAAGGGCCGTGATCCCTAGTACAAGAGCTCTAGCCTATTCTATTATAGTTTGTAATATAAAGAAGAACGGTCTGAAAAAGTAAAAAAAATTCATGTGCACTAGTTGATTCCCTGATGTGTGTAGATTTTGTTGTGAAAAGTAGAAGTGTTGTGGCACTTGAGTGTGTTTGCATCAAATATTCTAAGACCAAACCCAGATTCTCATGTGTCATGGAAATCCTACATATGCCTTGTTCACCTAAGAACTACATGTAACTCATCTTAGAATACTCATGTCCAATATCAACTGATCCCACTTAAAACTTTACCAAGACAAGGCTCATCACATCCAACTATGGTCGTAAAATAACTAAGAAACACATTTTACATATTGACATGCCATAACACCTAACATGTCTTAAATTCCTTAGCACTATGTGGCATGTGTTAGCATCCCCTACATTCCTTGACATGCTTTTTTACTCCCTAACACACCCTAGCACTTCCTGACACGCCTTGGTATTTTAACATAAATTTGCATTTCCTAGTATATAACCTTGTCACTCCCTCCTTAACATGCCTATAACTCATTGACACTCCCTATCACACACTCTTATTCATTAATTTCCATGCATTTTGATCTAGAGCTTCCTTGTGTTTACCTAACACTCCCTAACACTCCCTAGCATGCATTGGCACACCCTAACACCTGGAACATCTTGGCATGCCGCCCTAGCACTCTAGCATTCCTTGGTACTACCTAGCATACCTTGTCACTCTCTCCGTAGCACACCTAGAGATCATTGAAACTCCCAGTCACAAACTATTATTCAATCATTTCCATGAATTTTTACCCAATGATCCCTTGTGTTTCCATAGCATTCCTTAACACTCCTTGGCACGTGTTGGTACACCCTAGCACCTAGGACATCTTGGCATGTCTCCCTGGCTACTAGCATGCCTTAACACTAACTAGCATACCTTGTCAATCCCTCCTTAGCACACTTGGAACTCACTGACACTTCCAATCACAAACTCTTATTTTTTCATTTCCATGCATTTTGACGTAGTGATCCCTTGTGTTTCCTTGTCACTCCCAGTTAACACTTCCTTGCATGTGTTGGCACATCTTGCCCGCATGCCACCCTAACACTCTAGCATTACTTAGCACTGCCAAGCATGCCTTGTCACTCCTCCTTAGCACACTTGGAACTTATTGAAAATCCTTTTCACACACTCTTATTCATTCATTTCCATGAATTATGATACAGTGCTCCTTTGTGTTTCTCTAGCACTCCCTAACACTCCTTGGCACACATTGTCACACCTTGGAACTTGGCACATCTTTCCATGGTTTCCTAGCACTATATCATGCCTTGGAATTTCCTAGCATACCTTGTCACTCCATCCTTAGCACACCTAGAACTTTCTAACACTCCCTATCACACACTCTTATTCATTCATTTCCATGCAATTGAAACTAGTCCTCCATTATGTTTCCATATCACTCCCTAGCATGCGTTGGCACCAAACCATAGCACTAGCACATATTGGAATGCCTAACATGCCTTAGAACTTTCTATCATGTGTTATCACTTCTTGGGATTCCCTACACACCTTGGAACTCCCTATTTTCCATGCCCTCATATTAGATAACCTTACTTTTTTTGCGACTTTGGAACCCAACCAAGCCATTGAAAAAATAATGTTGTGTCTAGCACAAAGCCTCCCTTTGTCTGAAATTGCTTCATCCATCCCCTTATCGAAATCATAGGCTTACCTCCTACAAGTCCTATTATGAAATTTTCCTAACACACTTCCTCCATGGGACACCTAGAATTCACTGACACTCCCTTACAAACACTCTTATTCATTTGTTTCCATGAAATTTGAACTAGTTCTCCCTTTTGATACCCTAACACTCCCAAACACTCCTTGTCATACATTAACACTAACTAGCATGTTTTAGCACGCCTTTTAATTCATTCGGACACCCTAACACTCCTTAAATGTCATGTCCTCATAACTACCCTTATTTTTTTTTTAGACTTGGGAACCCAACCAAGTCCTGCCTCGACTACAACAACTTTACCAAGTTTAATTGACTACAACTAGACTATGCCTTGTTTGCCTAAGAATGGATTATAACTAATTTTAGGCTACTCATGGCCAATATTAACTCATCCCACTTAACAAGTTACCAAGTCAAGGCTCACGTCCAATCATGGCCATAAAACAACTGGGCAACATAGTTTACATCTTGACATGCCATAACATTTGGAATGTCTAACAATCCCTTGACACTATGTGGCATGTGTTAGCATCCCCTGCATTCCTTGACATGCTTTGGATATCCCTAACACACCCTACCATTCCCTGACATGCCCTGGAACTCTAGCATGCCTTGCCATTGCCTAACATATAACCTTGTTATTCCTTCCTTAGAAAAGTTGGAACTCACTAACACTTCCTATCACACACTCTATATTTGTTCATTTCCATGCATTTTGAACTAGTTATCCCTTATGTTTCCATGGCACTCCCTGACACACATTGGCACACCTTGAAACTTTTCATATCTTGGCATGTCGCCCTGTCACTCTAGCATTCCTTGGCAATACCTAACATACATTTTCACTCCCTCCTTAGCACACATAGAATTTGCTAATAATCCCTATCACACACTCTTATTCATTCATTTCCATGTGTTACAAACTATTGCTCCCTTTTTTTTCCCTGGCAATCCATAGCAATCCTTGACATGCATTGGCACACCCTAGCACCTGGCACATCTTGGCATGTTTCCCTAACCTCTAGCATACCTTGTCACTCCCTCCTTGACACACCTAGAACTCATTGACACTTATTTTCACAATATCTTAATTGTTCATTTGCATGCATTATTTTCACCTAGTGCTCCCGTATGTGTCCCTAGGACTCCCTAACACTTCCTATCATGTGTTGGAACACCCTGGCACCTAGCACATCTTGGCCACATGCCATTGTGGCACACTAGCATGACTTAGCACTGCCTAGCATACCATGTCACTCCCTCCTTAGCACACCTAGAACTCGCTAATGCTCCCTGTTGCACACTCATATTCATTCATTTCCATGCATTTTTACATAGTGCTCCCTTGTGTTTCCCTGGAACTCGATAGCACTCAACACACATTGGCACTTGGAACATCTTGGTATGCTTCCCTAGAACTCTAGCATGCCTTGGAAATATCTAGCATATATTGTCACTCCCTCCTTAGAAAATCTAGAACTCCATAACATGCCCTATAACTCCCTGACACATATTGGCTCTTGAAAATTCTTGGCATGTGTTTAGATGCCCTGGAATTATTTGGCATGGTTTAAGATAAAATTTATTTGAGATCAATTATTCACAATTAAGAGAGAAGTAATAGAGGATGATTTGGCACTCAAGACATGCTAAAACGTGGCCCTTGGCATGTATTGGCATTAGTGTTGGTATGCCTAGCATGCCCCTCTTGAAAAGGCGAGATCATCAATTATTAACCCTCACATGTGTTCATTTATTTTAATTTTAACTTGGTGTTCCCTTTTGTCGCCTGACACTCTTTCACATGCGTTCGCATACCCTAACACCTAGCACATCTCATCATGCCTTAACACATGGCATGCATTGGCATGCCTTGGAAATATCTGGCACATGTTAGCGCACCCTGGCACTTCTTGAAATGCCATAGCATTCTCTATCATGCCTTTTCACTCCCTCCTTGGCACGTCTGACACTCCCCAACACACTTTGTTATTCATTCATTTCCATTCATTTTCACTTGATGATTTATGTTTGATGGGGTGCATGTCTAGAAAGAGTTCCTTTAAGAGAATAAAAAAATGAATGCACCATTACAGACATAAGTAATTGCGAGAGTCTAATTGAATGACATTAGGAAACTATACAAGAGATTTTAAGAATGAAATTTTTAAGTTTTTTTTATGGTGTGGGTATGGTAAGAAGTGAGTGGTCAATATGGTGTGTGAATGCTTAAAATACCTTCTCACTCCCTCCTTCGAATGACAACTAACACTCATTTCCACTCCCTCACACACCCTCATATTCATTCACTTCCATGCATTTTGACCTAGTCCTCCCTTGTGTTGTCCTAGTAATTCCTAACACTCCTCAGCATGCATTGGCACTCTCTACTTAGCGCTTTTCGACATGCCCTACCAGTTCATAGCATTCATAACACTCCCTGACACACATTGGAACTTGGCACATGTTAGTGCTTGGAAATTCTTAGCATGTTTGACATGCATTGAGATGCCTTGGTATGCTTTGGCATGGTTTAATACTAAAGTTATTTGAGATCAATTATTGGAAAGTAGATGACAAGCAATAGAGGAATATTTGGCATGTAGAGTGCACTAACACTTGGCACTTGGCACCTATTCGCACCTAGTGTTGGTGTGCCTAGCATGCCCCTCACGGAAGTGGTAAATTGATGACTTATTAACCCTCTTATGTGTTCATCTCCTTGTAGTTTAACTTGTTTCTCCATTTTGTTTCCTTGATCGTCCCTGACACGCATTGTCACACCCTTGCACATCTTGGCATGCCTTAACACTTGGAACATCTTAGCACGTTTTACATGCCTTCACACTATCTGTCACATATTAGCATTCCCAAGCACACCGCAACAATCATGCCCTCACAACTAGCCTTACTTGGGAACCTTACATTCCCTGGAACACCTTGGCACTCCCTAGATGTCCTACCCCCATATATAGCCTTACTTTTTTTACAACTTGGGAACCCAACCAAGTCATTAGCCAAACAATGTTGTGCCCAAACCAAAGTCTCCCTTTCTCTGAAATTACTTTTTCCACACCTTATAACAACCATATTCTTCCCTCTTGCAAGTATTATTCTGAACTTATCCTAATCCACTTCATCCTTGGGACACCTAGAATTCGTTGACACTCCTAGGCACACACTCTTATTCGTTCATTACCAAGCATTTTGACCTAATTCTCCATTGTGTTCCCCTGGAACTCCCTAACACTCCTCAACATGCATTGACATTATTTTCGATGTGTTATCAAACCTTTTCGTTCCTTGGCATGCCTTTGCACTCCTTATCTATCATGCCCTCACAACTACCCTTACCTTTTTTTAGACTTGGGAACCCAACAAACTCCTTCCTTGACTAAAATATCTTGACCAAGTTACAATTAATACAACTACATTATGCCTTGTTCACCTAAGAAATTCCTATAACTCATCTTAGGCTACTCATTTCCAATCTCAACTCATCCCACTTATCATTTTACCAAGTCAAGGCTCACATCCAACCGTGGCCATAAAACAACTAAGCAACATAGTTTACATATTGACATGCCATAACAACTAGCATGTTTAACACTCCCTTAGCACTATGTGGCATGCGTTAGCATCCCCTACATTTATTAGCATGTTTTTCACTCCCTAACACACCCTAGAAATCCATGACATTCCCTAACACTCTAGCGTGCCTTGGCATTTCCTAACATATAACCTCGTCACTCCCTCCTTAGAAGACATGGAACTCGCTAACACTCCTTATCACACACTCTTATCCATTCATTTCCATGAATTTTGAACTAGTTATCCCGTGTGTTTCTGTGGAACTCCCTAACACTCCTTGGCACACATTGGCACACCCTGACACCTAACACATCTTGGCACATCGCCCTGGCTCTCTATCATTCCTTGGAACTACCTTTCATACCTTGTCACTCCCTTCTTAGCACATCTAGAACTCAATGACACTCCCTGTCACACACTCTTATTCATTTCTATGCATTTGAAACTAGTGCTCCCTTGAATTTCCTTGGCACTCCATAACACTCCCTGACATGCATTGGCACACCTCAGAACCTGGAACATATTGGCATGTTTCCCTAACCTCTAGCATACTTTGTCACTCCCTCCTTAGCACACCTGGAAATCACTGATACTTCATGTTACAAACAATTATTTTTTCATTTCCATGTATAAATTTTACCTAGTGCTCCCTTTTGTTTCCCTGACACTCCCTAACACTTCCTATCACATGTTGGCACACCCTGGCAACTGACACACCTTGGTTGCATGCCACCTTCACACTCTAGAATGACTTAGAGCTACCTAGAACACCTTGCCACTCTCTCCTTAGCACACTTGGAAATCATTGACACTCCATGTCACACACTCTTATTTATTCATTTCCATGCATTTTTATGTTAGTTTCATAAATTTTAAACATAAAGAAATAAATTGAGACGTTTAAAACCGTAACCCTAGAATCTCTTCTGAGTGGTGCAGCTTTTGCATAAAATATTTATTTGGGGCACACAATAATTCCATTTGAAAGAACTATATTTAGGATTAAAACTTTTGGTTGGGCCTAGGGAATGAAATTAAAACCTCCGACTCATAAATGGCCAAAAAAAATCATTTAGGGCCTACAAATGACCCTAGAAGTTCAGGACCCAAAAAACCATAGAAAAACTTATAAGAAGATAAAGAACCATTGAGTTAGTGGAAGAGGTTGGTGGCCACCAATATCCACCTGGATTAGAGTGCCCCATAAGTTTAGGCTAGGAGATAAGGTATGGTTGCATTTGTATAAAGAACATCTCTTAAGATCCCATTGGAAGTACCCCCCGACTCTCCATTCTGATATAGGCCTTACACCAACACAAAGGTTGCGGGTGAAGATGCTTCTAAATCAAATATTCCCTTTTCTTTCCCTTGAACCTTATATTTAATGTGGGGCTACTTCAACCATATTTTCCACCTCTCATAGGCACCTCATGTTCCTACTTTGGTGCATGTGTCTCACTAGGAGCCATATTCAAAAAAAAATTCCCCACTTAATGAAGGAACTTGACACAAAATGGACCACTTATTCATAAGAGGGGACAATTGATTCAATATAATACTAGTGACCACCCACTTGTTACGTTGATTCAACTTTATTCCATGTCTTGGTAATTATATTATAGTGTTTTAGACCTCAAACTTCTGGTTCCTTTTTTGGGCATTTCCCTTGCATTTTTGGCATTTTTCATAGGCTAAAGACACATAGTATTGATTTTAATGGTCCAATAAATGTCCTAAAATGTGTTTTCAAAGAAAATGGTAGCCTGGTAGTTGATATATCTTTACAGCCTCTTGGGCCTACATTCTATTTGGAAGATCATTTCCTAGGGTTAGGTTTTGATTTTATGGTTTTTTCATCTAGGAATATCATACTATGTTAAAGGTGGTTTAATATCTGTAATTTTTCCTATTATTCTTTCATCTTTTTGGAGTTCCTCATCTTTTTTCTCTAACGCTTTTCATAACTTTTTCTGGTTTTTTCTTGCCGCTTAATATTTGTCTATTTTTCCAAGCCATTGTTTCAGCAAGTCAGTGTATTTTGTGTTTTCCTTTCTTTCTTCCTCTCGCTTCCTTCACTACTATCTTCTTTCAATCTTCCTCTTGAGTCCGTTCATTTTTTCCTCCATTTTGCCTTCATTTCTTTATCTATTCAAACGTCTCTCTCGAGCTCTTCAACTACTTCGGAGGCTAAAAATGGTGAATTGTTGGTATGTCTCTAATTTTATTTCAAGTACTGCTGAATTTAGTTTTTTCTTAACTTGCATGATAAATAAGTCTTTCAAGATTTTCATTGTATCTATCGTTATATAAGACTACATCTTGTTGATAATATTACAATGAATGACAACGCAACTTTAGACTATGCCTCTCAATACATTTCCCTCCTAAAATGATATGATTCACTTTCATTGTTTCTTTCATTAGCCTTTTTTCAGGCATGGGGTGATATTGACTGTTTACTCTTAAGAGTACCTAGAATTTATGATAAAATTTCTCTCTATATAATATTTTCAACTAAACGCTATGTCCTATATATAAAGGCAATGTAGAATAAGAGCTGCCTAGTGCACCATATGACATAAATTTTGATGTAGATTTCTTTGTCCATGCAAATACCATTCTCCAATGCCTACCATGTATGATTATTCTTGTTCTCCGAGAGAATGGACATTGTTTTCAAATAAAAAAGAGTACATTTAGAAATCAAATGTCAAGAGATTTACATTCGTATTTAAGGATGTAATCAACAGAAAAGCTTGCATTAAAACATAAATAAAGGAAAATACTTGATTGTTCTATCAGTTCTAAAAATTTATTTTTCTAAACAGAGAGTTCAAAAGGTAGTTATATATTAAAGAAACTAGTAGTTTCAATACTTGCCTCTTCAAAATATTTGTATATAAGGGGACAAGATTTCACTCTTAATTAATGATAATTTATTAGCATGAATTTCATTCTCACTTAGGCATCCATGGGTTCATGAAATGTATCGTTCTTATATTTTTCTCCATACAGCTTAGTCAACAATAAACATGACTATTCTAAAATGATATTAGTCTAGAAGTGATAAACTTTGATATCCCAAGTTAAATTTTACATAAAAACCACCATTTAGTAGTATACAGAGGTAATTCTATCCATAGTTCTTTTCACCATTCCTTATATAGACTACTTTAGGTTCTTGAGGAATTTATCGAAATATAATAATGGTCTAGTAGTCTTACTAGGCTCAAAAGTTGGTTTAGGATCCATGTGTCGAAAAATTCATTAATTTTGGAGCTGTGAGATTACGAATCAATAATAAGTAGAAGAATGTAAGAGGCAGAAAAATCATGTAGCCATGGATTTGTTCATGTATCTTTGCAATGTTGACATCACGTGTTTAGGACTGTTGTGATGAGTTAGCAGCAATCCTCTGAAATGGAATTATTTGACAACTCTTCCACAATTGTATAATTCTCATTTATTATCTTGTAGTCTATGTCTCTCATATTCAAAGGATGATGTATAACTACCACTCTTTAATATTTATTTTTTCAAATTATTTGTATTTGTCTTTCATCCTTTTGACTTTTTATAATTTCACATAATTAACTAACATACATCTTAATGTTACATTTTTTCTTACTTATTGATAGTACATATACAAAGAATTATAATATACACAATATATTGTTATTATTAAACACACTTGATTATAAAAAATAACCAAAGATTAATATGAAGTCACTATAATGTTTTTACATTAATTTGTGTAATACAATGAATTGATTATGAATAAACATTGTGTATGATTTCACTATATTGGTTTCTCACTTACCACTAATGATAAACGTTTTTATAAATAATCTTTATTATAACTCATTTTTTAATTATCACAATAGAATCAATCAATTTTAGTTTGCCTTTGTTTGCTCTTTATATAGACCAACATAAGAACCAGAAATAAACTAGAGCAAGATGTTATGAATACTAATACACCACATCAAAACATTGACTATTATAGATCAAAGTTTATCAATACTACTACCTTGTTCATTATTTATGGTATTATTCTTATAAATCAGTGTATTAGGGAATTATTATTATGCCCCTTAGTAATTAGGTTACATGTACTTACAATTTATATCAATATTTAGCATACATAAAAATGTATTCAACAATATACATGTTATTCAATGGAAATATGACTATGCATCTAGTTGGCTTTATAAAACGACCCTCACAACTTCCAAGCTACCTCATCCAGTGCCTTTCTGTAGCAAGCCATATTGGAGAAACCAAATTTTAATGCCTTTGTAGGGAGAATGAGAGAGTATCTCTACAAATAATAACGATATACAATCCTTTGGTCCTCGATATCTATTTCATCATCACCTTCTTGCACCGACGATGATCAAATGATTTGACTTCAGGTTGATCCTATTATAGACACAATCAACATTCATTATGCAAGGCATGGTACCCACCATATGAAGAAAGTGTTGGGATTAAAGCAAGTGTAGTAAGGTCGTAGTGGCTCAAAGGTGAGAAATGGAGTGATGTAGCGTAGTGGCCGGCATAGCGTTTTTGAAGACTATTTTTTATGACATTGCCTCGAAGGTGTTTCCGTGTACCCACTAGCTCAAGAAGGTCCCAATACATGTGTATGTTTATGTAAACTTTCCTGAACTATCACATATGACTCAATCATAAATAATATATCATATACACATGTATCTCAATATATATGTAATATGCCTATTTTTGTGTATAAAATAAAATGGCTTCAATATGTCTTTTATAGCCTGAATTATTCCACCCATCACACAACATAACCTCACCAAGTTTTTTGGCCTACTTAATTATTACTGTTTAACACAGAAAATAATTATATATTTTAGGATTCCTCCCCCACAACAGTTTTGGGGGTTAACCTTTTCATCAATATTTTTTCAATTATTTAAAGAGTGTAATTACATATGTTAACAATTTCTAAAATTAATATAATAGTATAATTTTCCGTTAAACATAATTACGTATATAATTAGGGAATAAATCATAGTTATAGATGTAATATATGTATGTATTCAAATTAAAAGTAAAAAGGATATCATATTTAATAAAACATCAATTAACGAAGAACTTTTTATATAATGTTCACAAGAATAATCTCTTCTAATTAAATCCACGTGGGGAAAGGTGTATGTAATTTCCTATTAGAAAAATGAAATTATTTTAATCTAATTGTTCAAAGTCAAACCTTAGTAGAGGAGAAAAGAGTTCATTCTCTCCAACAGATTTGGGTGGACTTTCCATAGAGATAAAACCATATTAGAGAATTTATTATTTAATTTTTCATCATTCATAGCTATCTCTATTTTAAATATTTTACCCTACCTTCTGTGGCAAAAGTGAGAGGTTTTGAGGTTCAATGAAGGCATATCAACCAGTGGGCACCCATTTTCCAAATTAATATCCACCCAATAATCAACAAACAATTCATTCACCTCAATATAAGTAGTAATATCACATAAAGTAGAGACAAAAAGGGGCCATAAATCAATGCTCATCAATGGTCATATTATGTAAATATATGTAGCACTGGTATCTTTATAATAGATAGTATGTTTAGAGAAATGATATTATATATACATAGCAAGAAGAATCCTCACCAATACCACCTATTCTTAGACCATAGACAAATTAAATTCAAGAATATGGAGCAAAAAAACTATATCACAATTAAAATTGTACTTGATAATCTCAAAATAGAACAAGAAGACCATGGATAATGTCAATGAGAACAGAATTTAACAGATGCAAAATTGGAATGAATTTTCCACACAAGGGAGAAATTATTCAAGGAAAGGAAGATTCATATTATTTTGAGAATGCAGACAGGGAAGAGGGTATATTTATCCTGAGGGTATTATTCTATGAAACCTGATGCTGCACAGTGGATTTAGACATTGTCTGGCATGTAATTTTAATTAATCAAATGTAATGATGGTGAATATGATTGGGTTAGGGTTCAATCATTTAGATGATTATTTGATTGAAATCCATTCATTTAGTATAGAAAATGATGTAAAGTTGATTTCCGTATTATCTTTAGTATGGAGAGTACATCTATAATATCATCTTTAGTATGAAATCACTAATGATGATGAAAGCACTATGAGTAGAGTTTCACCGCTTGATAGTACATATCAAGATTGTTAGGATTGCTTCACACTCCTGCTGAGCATAAGCACGACCAATCAACTGCGTTATATATTCTATGTCTTTGGAAAGAATAATGCTGCCTTAGTAAAGAATCTTTGTCATCGGCTATTAGCGAACCTTCAACCTCATCAATTAATCATTGAACCTTATAGAGGCAATAGTTATTTTCGTCGCAATACATTTGGTATACTGTTGTGTATTTAATGGTATATTCCTATTTATCATGATTAATGGACTCACTTTCATAAAATCTCTGAAAGAAATCCCATTAATACTTTTGTGTTGGTTGATAGTTGTTATCGCTCATCTACCAAGTTTTTAAATATCAGGATAAATTAGATCATAATTTATGCCATATACATATACGGTACTCATTTTTTCAACTTAATATATAAATATACCTATTATCCTTTAACATATAATCATGTGTCCAGCGGTACCAATTTTGTTGTGTTCTGATTGTTCAATTCCTTTAAATCTCAAGGAAGCAGGCGATGCCAAGTGATTGTCATTATTGTTTTGCTCACATGTTAATAATGTGAAAATACATGCAGGTCACCCATTATATTTTTTGTTTTTTTGTTGCTGCACCTTTATATTTTGCTAAACGTATTTAAGCAACAAACAACTTTAAAAAGAAAAATATGATCCTATAATATATTTTCAAAAGAATAAATTACTGTCTCATTCTCAGAGATAAGCGCATATCGCACAACAGGTTACATATTGTTTAATGAGCTCATCATAACGAACAGAATTCATTTTATCCAGTTATAACCGGTTCAAAGTTTTAACCAGAGGTGGAACGTATAAAGTTACCAAAAGAACGATATTAATATGTTAAAATGTTTATCTGAATGTATTATTTTGTGACCCCGCTAATAATGTTAAATGCTTTTTCCATAATTTTTTAATTTTCTTGGGAAATTCAACACTAAAATTTCTTCTTGGTCTTTAACTTAATATATGGATCTAATGTTTTATGTAATGGCCTAATATTTTGTGTGTATTATTGAAGGCAATTAAGGTGAGTACTACAAAACATTAATCAATGATCAAATTATTTGGTTTTGGTAGGTACTACCACTGTTTTTTCAGGCTTAATGTAAGTGGGAAATACATGATGTCCTTTATGTATCTAATAATAAAACCTCAATTTACTTGATGAAATATTGGGATTCAATTCCATTTTTTATTATATTGTTGTCATTAATATCTTGGAATAAATCTTGATCTTTTGCTTTCTCGTATGCCGTAAGTTCATTGTATTTTTGTAATATTTAGTGAAATATATCATTAATTTGACTGAGCTAGGACACCCATAAAATTATACTAATTATAAACACATTTCGCTGTATCTTTTTTGTTGTAATTTTTACTTTACTACATATGTTTGTGTTCCTCCATTGTTGTCTCCTATTATTTTCTTAATGTTGGGTTTTTTTCCTGGATAAAATTTTGTACGCCTAGGTTTTTTATATGTTGTTGTTTCATTTATGGTGATTAGTTTACTAGTTTTCTAGTTCACTTCAATGGTTATTTATTTCTCATCTTCATGGGGCCTTGCTAATACAATCTACATTTTGTATGTATACTGATGTATAATATCTAGCTTGGCCTATTTTGTCCTAGGAAGATTATATAAATTTCAATTTCAATATTTCATGGTTTGGTAGCTCATACTGTCATGTAAGAGAACAACTTGTGATTTGGGTATGGTCCAAATTTCCATCTCTCTCAACATAAAAAATTGTAGACTCAATAAGATTATTTACCTTAAAATTAGTTGAAATGAACTTTATTGGGCTTACCTTTTATCTTTTAATATTATCGATAATTAATAATTAATTATTAAAATAATTTATATTATTTATTTATAATAATTTATAAATTTTAATTAAAAATAATTAGTCTAATACCATAATTTCCCTCACCACTTTAATCCATCGTATACTAAGAATCTAATTTAAATTGAAAGAAATGATTTAAAGTTCCACTTTTTACCCATAGAAAAAAATAAAACCACTTTTTTTATGTCATACCAAATAATAAAATAAAAACTATACCTCAACCAAAAATAAATAAATAGAGCTGAGCAGAACATAACAAAGATTTAAGTCTGCTATATAATATAAAACCATCTTCTTAATGTTTTATCTTAATTAATGTACCTATGAGCGAAATAATGAGTGAAGGTAAAAGAGCAGCAATATCTGCATGAGAAGCTCTCTGATGCCTGGAAATTAAGTTTGTTCAGGTCTCAGTGGTCATGGTCATGGAAAGTTCTGACAGTCAAGAAGTTTTCTGTAAATGCATCACAGATTGAATCATTCACATAAAACCACCACTGGCAGTCCAGCTCTAAAGAGGTTTGAGTTCAGGTCTGAATAACAAGGTACTCTTCCTATTTATTTCTACTACTATACACAAAGGACTATTGTTTGAAGAAATAAATAGCAAACTAAGATTAATCAGAACATACCAAGAAATAATATAAACAAATGTTAAATCACCTAAAGACTGGTTAAGGGCCTTATTCCAACACATACACCTTAAAAACCTTTATCCACCCCATCAGATTCAGCTGGTAATAAGAAGGAAGAAGATGGCCTTCTTCCAGGATTTCACAGCTGACTATTTTACTGAATAAGGACTCTGCTTGAAAATGTACCTGAATTAAACGAATGGATGAGGGGGACAGAGTGTCATAGTAGGAGAGAGTGAGATCCACAACTATGGTTTTGCAGAAACCTTGGGCACCTGGGCCTAATTCAAGAGGTTTCAAGTCAAATTCAAGTGGTAGGAGATTAGGAAAGGATTCGACCGAAAATGAGTAGGTACATAATTCTATTGACGATGTTTTTTTTGTGTGGCTTGGCATACTCGTCTCGCAAGTTCGTTCATGATCGATCGTGGATGAAACAAGTGAACAGGGTAAGTGAAGTTTTTGTGCAGCTGAACGAGCGAAATACATGAAATCTTTGTATAATGAGGGCCTGAATACCCAACTTTGTAAGAGACACCAACACTATCAATCTCCTCATTAAATTCATGTATCATATGGGCTTGTTTGTGTCATCATTCTATCCTTTTTCATCTCTAATATTCAGACATTTACCTTTTCTAACTTAGTTCAATAACATAGTAGCCATATGTAATCAAAGTTCTATGGATCTTCATATCTAAGCTCACTAAAATGTGTTCACGTATCTCCGTAATGTCGACGTCATGGTAATAAGGATAACCACGTTAGAAAACCGACGTGGTGCTACCCTCTCAATGAAAAAAATCACTTATTGTTAAATATTGAAAAATACCTTTACCTACTATAATTTCTTCAAATTATTTATTTAATATCATAGAAAATTTTATGTTTCATCATTGAGTCAAGTGATTTGGCTCCCTAATCTTCTTTAAGACTATATCATTGTATTTTTTTCTCTTATGTTATATATCATTTTATTTAATTATAGTTAATTAGAAGATTTTTTAGACCTTTAGATATTCTTTAAATATTTTATCATACCACTATTTTTTCCTTTGATATTATTTGCATCTTCGTTGTTTCATCAAAAATATTTTGTTCATATTACTAATTTTTGATAATTTCTTACTATCCTTCTATCATATTTTTACTCTTGTTAGTTGAATACTATCATCATTTGAATCTTCTTCCATATGTACTATTCATTCTCATTGTACTTGTGGTCTAGCTTTTTATTATTTGGTTTTTAAAATCATATGTTTTTTTAACGATAATGTATTTCTATGCTGAGGCTTAATTAATTTATATTAATGTATTATGGATGCCATTTTATATTCTAGATTGGTGTAAATATTTGTGTTTTCATATATTCTACAACCAATTTTTCATTTCAGATATATTTATGAATATAAATGGAATATAATTTCTCTTTTCTCTCTCTTAGACAGTAATAAGGCCACAGAGTCCTGGGATTGGGAAAAATGATGCTCTGACAATCACCAAGCACTTCTCACCTTTCCAACATGGATGTGTTGTTTATTATGTGGTTTTTATATTCATATTAAATATTAATTATTTATGAATAATAATAGTTATATATTGTATGTGGAGTTTATAACAGCCTTCTTCGTATTATTTCACCAAAATAAGGTTAGAGCCCTACTTAGTGGTAATATGTTTTGATTTTTTATCCAAAATATAGCGCTGATTAAAAAATTATTTTCTATTGTATGAATAAGAATGATATACGACAAAGGTATTAGATATTTAAATCCTGAAATTTTTCGAATAATATCAGGATAAATTTATCCAAACTTTATTAAAGCTATATATATTTTAGTATTTTTGTTATAGAAAATGCTAGATTTTGACAGAAAAAGAGTGTCTAATAGACCTCATTATCACAAAATTACCATGACCCTAAAAAGTAGTGATTTTTTTAATATACAATATTCATTATGTGCATCAGTTAGAGATACAAGAGAAGCAAAGAGAGGATACCTATGGGGTATTATTAGAGTATTGCAGATAAGGAGATGTACAACAAGTTTAGGTTTAATGTTGGTTTATATAATTTATTCTAGTGAGGTAAGTGCCAAAAAGGCTTTGTATATCCTGTGGAGGAGGGGAAGAGGCCTTCCCATGAAATTCTGTGAACCTTGTTTTCTGTAGTATGTCAATATATTCTATGGTGGTTTGATATCTTTGATGAAGGTATAGATCTATTTGAGCCTTCAATATATAGTTTACAATCATCATTATAATACCATTTGTTAATAGTTTTGGAGCTTAGGGGGCAAGTGTGAGTCACCATGAATAAATACAGAAGGAAGAAATATTTCTATAGCTTCCTATGAATATGTGTCCTTAGCGATGGTGGTGATATCAATAAAGGTAAGACATTAAGTTGACCTGACACATTATCTCTAGTAATCTACATAAACTAGATTTAGAGAAGCTCAAGGGAGTGAAGAACAAATGTTGGTTTATGAAATTAAATTTTCATAGTTGGTGAAAAAATTTAGTCAAAACGAATTAAACAAGGTAATGAGAATATTGAAGGATAGCATACCATTATGTTCATCATACCAGAGTTCTTTTAACCTTTGTATGTCAATTATCATTTCTATTTCTAATGAAGTGGGAGGCTTCTTCAACTTGTTCCTTATCATCTTCTGTTATTATTTTTGTTGTTGGGAAGCTATCATATCGGATAGATTCCTCTTTTTATTGGGACATTCTCTTGCATAGTAACCAAACTGTTGCCACCTCTAACATCTTCCTTTTCTTTCCTTTGGGAATTTTCTCTACTATGAATTTGATTTTCTACCCAATATTTTTTCTTCTTTACATGAGTGTGAAGGTAGTAGGCTACTCTTATTCATAGTCGAGGGATGGTCTTCTCTATCATCTTGTTCTCTTATAACTCGTACCCATTCTAAATCAAGAATTATATTATTATTATAATAATAAGAATACATAACATGGTCGTGAAGTCCACCAAAAAGAAATGAGAGTGAGTTTGGTCACTTTTATGACTTTCCAATATCTGGAGATCATTCTTGATTTTAGTGAGCCTCATGAAATATGATTGGATGGACTCTCCTTTTCCATATTGATGTTTTCCTGAACTTGTTCTTCAAAAAGAGAATTTGATTAGAATTTTCTGGTCTTAACATGCCAACTAACTTTATCATACACTCTTTACAGTTCAACTTCTACAGATGAAAGAAGAAACTAATTTCTATATAATCGTCAATAGTTCATATTTTTAAATACGCTACAATACTTTCTAGATAACCCTATGAATATTCTCTGCACGAATATCTCTTTGCAACTCATTCTAGGAGTATACAATACTAGTTCTACTACTCAAATTAATTCAAGTGTTAGATGGTTTATCCTTGTGATAAGAAGAAATCAACTTAACTTGTTCCTACATGAAAACATAGTGTTGGAATCAATTGCATGACATCTGTTTCAAAAAAGACAGTATTCAAATATCTTTAATACATCCACATTGATGGTGTAAAACTAAACACAAATCCATCATACTTCTAAAACTCAGATAATTATGAGCGCAACTTTTCAATGGCTAACATAAAGAATTCCAAATTTTAATATCTTCAAAAATTGAAATTATTTTGCAACTATCCTGATACACAATACCGTTATATTACCTCAAATTCTAATTCAATGTTAGAGATAAGGTTTAGTCTTTATTACAGAAGAAAATAATTCAGGAACTTTGTCTCTCTGCTGAAAAATGGTGCTGAATCCTCAAATTCAAGGATATCCTTAATTTCATGCAATGAATAGGGTCTAGAGAATTTTTCACAATTTCATGATGATGGTGCAACCCAATGCAAATTCCATCATACCAAAAACTGAATATAACTCTCCTGAAAGTATTTACAGAATCAATTCAAGGATAATTCCACCGCATATGAATAGGTCCAAATGTCTTTGTCACACCCCACATTAGATGGGTGTGCAACCCCAGCACAAATTAATTATCAAATATGAGAGAAATTTGAAAAAAGATGCACAATGTCATCATAAATACTTCAAATGAAAGAATATCTCTCTAAACTAGATTTTTCCTTGAAACCATATGGGAGCAAATATAAAGTATATTAGATACTACTTAAAATTTAATTTAAGTGTTGTAGATACATCTAGTATTTTTCAGAAATATATACTTCATGTCAAGAATTTTTGTCTCTCCGTGAAAGATGATGCTTGAACTTCACCTGGCGATGACCTCACCCCTTAAAAATAATTAAGGTCCAGATGTTTGTCAATCACAATTGTGGGGTGTGTAAATCAAATATGCAAATTAAATTACCAAATCTAGATAATCTTCAGTGCACATAGTGCCTGAAAATCCCTAACTCATGATACTCAATTTCTATGTGAATAATAGGTCAAAGATCTAGACACAATTTATGATGATAGTTGTGAACACAACACAGTCTCATGATACTTTCAAAACTAAGATAACTTCAGAAAATATTTTTTGCAATGACACTGCAATACTTCTCACCACCAATACTCTCTCTCAAAACTAAAATAAGCCTTTGGTCTGCTTGGGATCATATACTGCTAATTTTGCTACCTCAAATTTTAATTCATAAGGTTGTAGGATAAGGTCAAAAGTCTTTTTAACAAAGTAGGAAGAAACATATTTCACAAATTTTGCTTCTGCATATAATATAGCAATGAATCTTATTCTCTGTGGTAATACATGAACAAGGTCCAAAGATATTTGTCACACCCCCCACATTGGTGTTTAGCCTAGCATAAATTCCGTCATACTTCAAAATCCAGAGGAAATTTATGCAGTGCAGACAATGCTGAAAATGGCCATCATGAAATCTCTATCCATGAACATTCTCCAAATCAAAATGATCTCTAAACTATCTAGAGTAATTTGAATACTTGTTACGTCTGTCCATCCATGTTCTAGGACAAGGCCTAGCGTTTTTCATAAAGAATCATCCTCATAATTTTGTTCACGTAAAACAAATAGATGTAATGAATATCATTACCACCATCATTCTAACAGTTTCACTGAAGGATGTCATTGTTTCTTTCCTCAATCTATTAAATCAAATGTATTTCTTGTTCACTATCTCTAAATATGTTTTAGATGATTTTTGACACAAGAGTTTTTTTCATTCTTGAAAAAAAATTCAACTATATTGTCTCTAATATGAACCATTCTTCCTATTTTTATAACATCAATGCTCACTACTTAATTTTACAAGAGGTAACCAGCTTGAGTAAGTGTGAATGTCAGTCTTATATAAGGAGTTGACTCATTTTTCAATGATCTACCCAAATTTCTTACCAAATATATTCATGATGTACTATTAATACAATTTCAACCCTCATTTTTATCTCATTATTTTTCCATGAATCTTCTGTCATAATAGTTTAGGTGTTATATAGGGAGAACCACTAAACACACCAGAGACTGACCTGCTTTTCTGAGAAAGGTTTGATCTCATTTCATAGAGACAAAGTAGCATTTTCCTCTGATTTGTAATACCCTCCACCAAGAAGAAGTATGATGGTTCTTCAATTATATGCTGCCTTATTCATCTAAGATAGCATCAACTTCTTTCAACTATACCTCAAAGCTTCCTCCATACGCTAGATTGATCACTTAAATGTACCATATAAAAGGACTTTCCAACGGTCCTTTGCTAATGTTTTCTGAACTTATGTTTAAGAAATATGTTAAATCATGAAGTAAAATGAAGTTATACCTAACCATTGCCAATGTTCTTCTTCTATGCCAAATAATTCGGCATACTTATATTTTAAGTAGTATTCATATTTGACCTCAGATATCTTATATAATTTATGTAACCATGTTTTTTATATAGTACCCATAATTGTATGAAATGCGATAGCGGTACTTCAGCGAGAAATCATGAGCTACATAAATTATTAGTACGCCGACCACAATTTTTAGCTCAATTTTGTTTGGAATTCAAAACGGATTTTTTGTCCTGCCATTCTTGAAGATGTCAGATGATTTAACCATCATTTAGTCAATCCAAGTAGAATTTTAACTATATTTTTCTATCTTACTATCTTCCACTTTTTTCTTATCGTAATTGTTCACCGTTGATCTTACCTATTAGAGTGTGTTTGGTGTTCGTAGACCAAAGTACAATGGCTCATTTTTCAACAATCAACCATTTCTACTGTGATGTCCATGATGATAATATTCATCATGTTGCTACCCTAGAGATGTGCCTTTAGAGTTGTGATATATCAAGTAGGACATTTTAACAGGCGAGCATATAAGAAGTATACGTTTAAAGTTGTCACCAAATTAAGAGGCACGTCAACAGTAACAAATGAAATGGGACCAAAACTTCAAATGACATAGAAGAGAGGTATTAAAAAGAATAAGATGTGTAACTCTAATACATATAATAATTTTAAAGACGCTTATTTTAAAGTGTCATTCAAACATTGTATAAATTATTTTACGTGATGGGAACAAAGAGAGATATTGAGAATATATTAGTTAACCTTGTTTCATATCGATATACAATACTACCATGGGAAGTGGTATTAACTATGAATCATATACGATAATATCATTTTAAAGCACGCCCAAATCAACTTTAGAATATAAAAGCAGGTTGAATAATAATGGAATAGAATATCAGCAAGTATTGTGATGAAGTGCTGATCGAATTTATATGGGTATCAACTAGGATGAAATCCTTACCAAATCATGGAGCTACCGTATTCCAAAACATGATACAAGAAAGAGATGAGATGGGAATAATATATAGAATATATAAAGGAGTTAAGACAAATGAAATATCAAAGATCAGTAATCCTCTGGTGTACAGACCTTCTCACTATAGACCTATGGGCTCTTGAAGCATACAAGAGTTTTTATGAAACCAGATACAAAAAATCTTTTTCAATTTATAATTTTTGATAAAATTTGGAACCCTCAAATGTATTTCTTCAAAATATTCTTATAGAAAAAACTAAAAACCTAGTAAAAGAGGTAGGTGATGATATTTAATTGTATCATTAAAACAAAATAAGGGAGAAGTGTCACCATACTAATGACAAAGCATTGCAGTGTTTATAATTCATGGCCTGCTAACTCATGTATACTGTAGGTGAAAGTCTTCAGACACAGAGAGATAAATTATAGATATTTTTGTCCTTTCCAGAGAAAGTCCCGCCCAGACAAACTGAGGACCCCATTTTTGTGTATCACTCGCTACCTTCTGAAATTTTTAATTTGATTTAAAATTCTCCAATGTCAACATCGTATACCTTGATCTTCACTATTACTCTTTAGATGTATCATGATGTCACCATTTAAAAATATGTGTTTGTTTAATTTCTATGGTTTTAAGTATTTTACTCGTGCTTTGAAGCAGCCATGCCGTGGCAATTACCTCAGGATTTTTCCTTCAGCAATTCTGCTTCCTGGGTGCTGGTCTTTTCTGCGCTTCTTCGACTTCTCCGTAATGGGGGATGGACGATGATAATTTTCTGTTGCTATGAGTTCTGCAAAACGCACGGAATTGTTAAATAAACTATACACGCAAGAGGTGAATACATGGGGATAATAATAAAGAATAAATGGTTGTATAAACTACAGACAATAATAAAAGCCATTCAGGGTGTATGAAAAAATAAGTAAGGAAGAATGTGAATAAACACGGGGATGATGATGTGGAGGGAGACCTGTCAATGTAGGAGTGACAGGGTCTTGCCTTGCCCCATCTCAGAGGAGACCATGCAGGAGTGTCTGAAATGTGCATGAAGAAGGAGGCATTTTCTGCACAATCCATGCAGCCTTGGAGCGCGACAATCATCGTATGGAGAACTTCGTACCTGACAATGATAAATGATGGATCATGGTTCTGACTCAACAATAAATGCATGATGGAGGGCGCGACGGGCCGGACACCAGACATGTACAGCACCAGTGGACCCTACTCAATCGTGGATTACTACCTTCCCGCCGAAAGGAGTGTGATATAAAACCACTGTTTTTGCAGCGAGTGGACGTGGGGACCATCGGGATGGGTATCAAACCAACATCGTGGTCTAATCGACATCGTTGGGAGTTCGGCGGGGTAAGGATGAATGAACACTCTGTCTATTTTACGCAGTTCTGGCTACCAAATACTCGCGATATCCTTGATGCTTTTATGAGCAGCACTGCCCAGCACCCAAGCGATGGAGTGAAATTCCCGAGGGGCTCAATGCCGAAAGGGGGCCGGGCCTTGCATTTTTGGACATGAATTGCGCCTTTTTGGTGGAACGAGGCTCAGAGAAGGCAACGAGAAGGATACTCAGCTTTTTCTGCCAGCCAAACATGGACTTTTATACACATGAGTGTTTTAATGCTTTTTATGGGGCTTTCTAGGCTGCACTTTAGACAGAAGGAATATGACCACGACTTGCCCACTGGGGGACTGGAATGCTCATCTCTCGGACGTGTCGACAACTTCAGATACTTCATCATGACAAGGTAGACTTCACTCATGACCTTCATTTTTTCATTTTATCATTGATCACAACACTAAAATTATTTGAACAGGAAACTATCATTAAATATAATACATCAGTTACGTCTTCCTAGAATTTAACTCCAGTAGGGCTAGGAAATTGGACTACGACAGGTATGTATCCGTGTCGTCTTTGTATATCTCTCCACCTAAAGTATTATTGCCCCCCTGCCTCCAATAATGAAAAAGGGACCAAACCAAGAGGGGGTCAACTTACCATGTTTTTCCTTCGCCTCTCCTGAGACCTCATCCAGTGAACAATCAATTCCGTATTTTCCTCATTTTTTTGCGTGCTAATAAAAAATGTGTTTCATTTTTCTTTGATATTCTATTAGAACTTCCGTTCACCTGCCCTATTTTCTCTATCCACCACGATTGATTCTCCCATCATAACAATGTTCCTCTCGGCTTTCTTGCAGAAGCACGCTTATTGGTAGAGCCACTTATAGGAAAACCATGTTTGCCCATATACCAATCAGGGAGATTTCCTGCCTCTCTAATAGTGATTTGGTCAACTAATAGAGAAACCCCACTGGGAACCCCAATTTTCTTGATGAACATAGTTCTTCAAGGCCTTCACCAAAGTTTATTTAAAGACTCGCTGTGTTTACTTCTTATGATAGTAAGTTGTAGAGTGGCTCAACATGAGACAGCTTTATGTAATTCACAAATTTATAATTTCAGTTCGTGCATTATCACTACCTATTCTAGAACACAACCAAACCTTGATGATATTTCCTCTCATGAACTTTATGATCTATTATTCAGAGTATTCTTGCAGTATGAAGCTCACCCATTTAGGAAATAATCTGTATATAACACTGGAATTATGTTGTCCACTGATGGGAGGATGTATTTTCACCTATGGCAATCACTATCTGTATTGTTCAATGTGTTCATCCAGAAAATCAATTTAGGGAAATGGTGTCGTTTTGCCTTAAAATTTCCACACTATCACATGCTCTTACCCCGGCAAAAACATCTTCAAAAGCTAAATAATAGAATCCAAATGTACTGCACTTTATGTGTTGTAGCCTCCACTCGTAATGGCCTCCACAAATCTCTCTATGAATTCGTGAAGAATACTCTTGATTTACCCTTCAGAGACACAGATAAGATACCTAGGATTCCACTGTGATAAATTTCCTGGCCATCGGCGACTATGTACTTCGTGATTTCAATCGTAGCAGCCATATTTATTTTACTCAACTTGGAGGAACCAGTGAGGAGATATTCTTAATTATCTTCTTGAAATGTTAATCAAACATAAATTTTATGTGTGCTTTATATTACCCCAGCCCAGGTCGCTCTTCTTTCTCTCATTCCTCACTCACATAACAGACAGATCATGTCAGAGTTGATAGTTTGACTGGGGATAAAATTTTGGCAAGCCTCAAGCCCTTTAATCACTTAGTAGGGTGTGATATTGCCCTGAATCACTTCCGTATTTTAGCAATCCACTTACCCATTTTCTCCTTCACTATCCCCCGAATAAGGATATCTTCTTGACAATAGATGGAAAATAAATAAAGACAGACCGAAGATATATATAATAACATTTTAGGATTTCGTAGGGGCACATGCTGATTTTCTAATATACATGACCTCGTATCACTTGTTAATCAATTAAAAAGGCAATAGGTCGTTCTCTACCCTTCTTCATTTTTCCTGTAATAAAGTCTCTGCTATTGTATGAGGTATGCAAAGAGAAGATCATGAAAGGTTTATCATAATCTCGTCCATCAAAGACAGTATTTCGTGAAAAAGCATCCTTATCTGTAATGCCTCCTGATTCTTGTGACCACTTTACCTCATTATTCTTTCTTTAAATAAGACTGTTTATATGCCTACCTATTTCACAGACAGTTAGATAAACTTCTTCAAAAATTAATGCGCCATGAAGATTGTATTTTTTCTAGTTTTGGGGAAAAAGCAATAATGTTTATATTTCTACGCTTCCGAGGATATATCTTCACCCCATATTTAGTCACAATAATGTGTCAAAATCTTCCCTCTTCTAATGCAATAAAGACTTTGAGGATTAGTAGAGACTATACCTTCTGACTTCTAAAATTTTACAGATGTTCAATGTGCTCAAAGATCATTCTTGGAAAAACACAAAGACATTCTACCCAGGGTAGACTCACCAAGAATTTATCCGTTTCCTTAAAATGCTATCCATTGTTTTCCAAAATGTCTCTATTAATCTAATCTAAAAGGTATCCTGGTACATGGCCGTGTTCTATGGTGGTGGAAAGTAGTCTTTTGATCCAGTGCAACTCACTGATTATCTGAATCATCCACATGGATATCCTGAAGATCCAATCCATTTTCTATAGATGTGAAATCTATTTTGGGAAGTGGATACCATCTTTAAGGATGCCTGTTTGGGTCAAATCCACACATGCCTATTTTTCCATTCTTCTTTTCAGGGCACAGATAAGGTTTGTTCATTTAGAGTATCTTAATGGTACAAATTATCTTATCTTTAGCAACTTCTTTGATTTTCTCAATAGAAGGCAAAGAACAGGGATTACCTTTGTTCCAGCTTCGCTTAGCTTGTAATTTTCCTTCATCAATCTGAAATGATAATAATTATGATTGTGCTAATTCTTGATAGGACCATGCAACACATTCTATAAGATTCAAATAATTTTTTCCAGGATTTTCTTTGACAATTATTTATTTTAGTTCAAATTTTCAAAGACTAAATTTAGGTTTTCTACTTATCTTTCTACCATTGTTTCAGTCATAGCAGACATCATTTTATCAAGATATTTCTAGAGGTACCTTCAAATTTCTAGTAATAAATATTTTTAACTACAATAACTTTATTACCCGCCTATTTTTTCCTCCAAATTTTTCTGAGTATCTTCAAATTCTACCAGACCATCAATATCCATATTGATAATAATTAATTTGCTTTCAGAATATTTTTCATATGTTATTCATCCTCAAATACCTAAATTGTTTATGTTGGTTCCAGATTTAATGCAGAGAACACTTAATTACATTTTAAAAGAGGTTTTATAAAAATAAATAAATACAAATACAGCAGGAATTCAAACATCTTATTCTTTAATTTTGCATGAACTGATATTAATTCTAAAACAAGAATGTCACCATGTCCCACACTTCATTCTATAAGCTCTTTAGCTCAGGATGCTTGGTCTCATACCCATTCCCCTGAACAAGTCCTGGTATCATTGTCTTCTAATCACCCTGCAAAATGCAAGCTTTGTATACCCATGCTCCTGGGCTGCTTCCACAATCCCCAACAGAAAGTTCATATTCAGCCATACTGCTGGTGGCTTCATTTCAGTTTCTGGTGGACAAAATGGATCCATTTTTTTCAAGAGAGAGATCGTAGCACTCCCAGCCCATTTCTTTCTTCAGTTTGTTCATCAAATGTAGTGTCCATATTCCTGCTTTGCTCTTCCAAATGCTCACTCTTTGATTCCAAGTATGATGGTTCATATGATAAGCACAATTTTTGATCTTCTTCCGCATCAAGAAGAAAAACTTCCTTCCTTACTGGTGCAACCAGAAATTGGTGAATTGTCACCAGTCACTAATTCTCACAAATCTTGGTCTCCTCAGATAGTTCTCTCTTAGTCCCCAAAAAATAAGATGAAGTTGTGGCATTCCTAAACTCATTTTAACTGATCCACTCACCTGTTCTCTTAGGAATTTGGATACAACAACATACCAAAAAACTGAGTTTTCAGAATGTCATGTGGCCTACTAATGAAGGTGTCCATTACCATTTTTGGAGGATTTGGGCCAAATTGACCAGTAAATTTCAAATATTTAATCATCCCTAGAAACTTAACTCTTTTGGAGTCAAATGAATAGGAGGTCTTTATATGACCAGACTGAAACCCAGTTGTTCCATGAATTAGCAAAGGCAAGAAGATTGAAGTCTTAACTAAACATGAAGTTATGGGAAGAAAGGTGTCATGGATTATTAGGAGACACATAGTGAGGAGAGAGGGATCTATCTCTCAACATGTAACAAAACTACCATGGGTATTTCTCTTTAAGGGTTGAGACCTATCTGTTGTGATGAAGGAAAGCTCGGAGGGAGCAAGTGAATGAGGTGACTTGAGACTTGAGACACTCACAGCCCACAGTTCACCAATGAACCGGGATTTTTGACCTTTTTCAAGTCTTTCACGTACCAGTGCCATGGGGAGGGGAATTTTCTATTGCTAAACCTCTTTAAACTCTTTATCTTCAACTCAGGGCTTGCCTTCTTTAGAATTCTTAACCTGGCATTAAGGAAGTGACCACTAAAGAAGAGGAGCTTTCACCTCCACACCATGTGCTACCTGCTTATGCTGCTTTACCTTGTCCCTGTAGCTATCTCATTGTGGAAATTCTTCTGCAGGTACTTCCTTCCTGCAGCTCTTCTTCTTTTTGCCTGGGTATTAGTCCCCTTCCTGTAAGATCCAGATTGTATCTTCTATTTAAATGCTCGTATGAACCACTTAATTTTGTTTACAATAATGATTCTATTCTTCTTCTTCATGTCTCCATCTTTTCTTTATTTTTGTAATGAGCTTCCTGTGCCTTCAATGCTTCCTTGCAAAGGCATTCTTTCTCCATTATTTAAAGGCAAGATTTTTGATTCTCCACCACAGGCTGTCCTCGTTGGAGTCATTCACCTAACCCTCCGTGTCAATGCTGTGTGGCATCCTTGATCTCGTCGCTCCTTGCTTCTTAGAAATATTTTCTGTGCTTCTCATAATATGACTGCAACCCCATTTGCTATTTGGAAATTTCGAAAGCCGAGTTCTGGATTTTAAATCTCAAGATTGATCATTTTCTAACTAATTCTACTCATTTTCCATTTTGTTACTGGCCGAGTCCCTGTCAAACAAAGTGGACACTTCTTCTTTGCCTCTTCTTCTAGAATCTTGCCTGCCTCTTCCTTATTTGCCAGTGGAGAAAATTTTGCTTCCAACTTAGCATCTGCTGGAGCATCATCCAGAATAGCAGTTTTATTTCTCCAGAGAAACCAAATTCTAGACACCAAAGGCTGCCACTTAAAACAAACTTCCTAGCAATGTCCATGGGGTTTTACAATGTTAGGGAGACTCAAATATAACGACAATTTTTTATACCTCATACACCTTCATTGTGTTCTTTCTTATAAAGGAACCCCAATGAGGCAATTTCTATGATTTTCTTTCTCCCTAATGCAAGAAAAGTGTATTCCATGTTATCCCAAGTGGCAATAGAACCACAAACAATGTCTTAAACTATTTTAGCCACCATCACAAGATTGTACAAATATTCTAAGACCACATAAATGTTCAAAATAATAAAGTTTTTTTCAAAGAGTGTAAAGTCTTAAGGTGTTTATGAGAATCAATCTCATTTTTTTCCATTGAATCTGTGTGAGGATTTTCGCATAATCCCGAGAATACTATTCAAACACTGGGGTAATGCTGGGGGAGCAATATTTATTCATCAAGAAGGCCTGAACATTAGTCATTGATAGGTAGTGAAATAGTTTGATGAGCAAGAGGAGGAGAAGGAGGAATTGGAGTATGAATAATACTAGAACATATTCAACCCAGGCTTTATGTGCTGGAGGGAACACAGCTATTAACAAGAGATAATTGCTATTCTCCTTGACCTTCAAACTCCATAGAATAAGACTACTTTTATTTCATACTCCTCTCAGACCATTCAAATAATGATAATCAATATCTCCTATAAAGGAGTCGAATTGCAACCATAACTTTGAGAGGAGGAGGAAGAAAATCTTCTACAGGCATTTCAGTAACTTGGGAATGGGAAGTGAAATTTCCTTTCCTTCATTTTTTTCATGTATAATATGTAATAAGAAAACACACCTAAGTTGTCTTTGGGCTTAAATTAATTTGACCTCGTGTGGCTTACGAGAGCCATGACCGCAAATAGATTTATCAAATAAATAAACCGTGGATGCCAAGGTGAGAGATATAAAACTCAACTCTCTGCTCACCCACGATAGTGAATAGAATTTTTTTGAGGCCCGTATTCTGATGTTCTTAAATTTTATCCTACAATGGTGCTGTAAAGATGTTGTCGCTCCTATAATGTTCCTTAGAGTTGTGATAGACCAAAGGCTCAGGATATTAGCATATAAGTATATAATATGATGTTTAGTTGTCACCATCACATGCTATCCTAAAATGAACAAATAGAATGGGACCAAACCTCGAACCGACATTAAAAGAGGTATCGTAAAGGCAAGATGCAATCCTAATACGCTATAAAATGTATTAACTGCAGACAGTTTAACATAAAGCAACATTCTCAAACACGCGACATAAAGTACCTGTATACAGATGGAAGGAAGATAATATTGAGGAAGATATTAGTTAACCTTGAGTCACACGATATACACACACCATGTGGCTTACCAATCAAGAATCCATACATTATAACAGTACGAAAGCACCCCTCCTGTACAACTTAATATAGAATAGCATACTAGTCAATAATGTAAACACATAAATATCATGTATTGAGCCATATTTGAAGCACTGAATGATTCATTATGCTATCAAGTGGATGAACTTCACGGTAAACTCGTTGAGCTAATGACTAAAACATGATACAAGAAAGATATGAGATGAAATGATATATTGAAATAACATACAAAGAGAGTTACAGACTGTAGGAAGCACAAAGACTTAATCCTCTTCACAGACAACTCCTCTCACGAGACCCTATGGCCTCCGAGCTCATACAAGAGTTTTACAAACCCAGATACAAAGCCTTTTCACTCACAATTTTCTCCAGGAAAAATCTAGGCAAACTCATAATGTATTTTTTCAAAGTATTCTATAGAAAAAACTTAAAACCTAGCAAAAGTAGGTAAGGATGAACATTTAATGTATCATTAAAAAAATGGTGGAGAAGTGTTCTGCCTACGTGCCTGCTTTTGACAGCCATTGCAGTGTTTGTACTTCCTGTGGCCCTGCGAACCAAGCAGAGGCCGTAGTGGAAAGCTCCTTCTAAACACAGAGAGGAGGACAAATCCTATGAAGACATTCTGTCCTTTCCCGAGTCCCTGCCCAAACAAACTGAGGACCCCTGCTTTGTGTACAGTGTCTGCCTTCCTTCTACCACTGGGATTTAAAACTTCAATGTTTAACACCAGATACCTTGACTTTCACTCATTTTTTTGGCCGCATCATGGATATCGCTTGGTCTCAAAATCTGCGTTTAATTAATTTCAAGTGGCTGGCGAATATTACTTCCTGCTCACTTTAAAGCTCATGTCGCGGTAATTACCTAAGATTTATTCGTTAAATTTTTGCCTTCCAACAATGGTCTTTTCTTCGCCTTTAATTTCTCGTAATGGAGGTCGACCGAGACACCGTCCCCATGTGAGCTCAAAACCCATGAACTGAAAGGAAGAAAACCATACCTACAGAGGTAATGACAATGGGGATCATGACAAAAGGAACTTAAATGGTCAGATAAGCCAGACACATAAACAACGTAGGTGGTAAAACGGGTGAGGCATCGAAGGACAAAGTTAACTATAAATAAAACATTTAAATATAAACGTATGAATGAAATATATAAATGGCGTGAGGAAGAAAAAAAATAACACGGGGATGATGACCTGAGGAGACCCGGTCATGGTGGGGATGATGAAATTCAATCATTTGATCTCAGGGAGATCGACGGTGAAAGAGCATCCAGGCATTTACAGGCCAGAGTACATGTATTAATAAACCCCAAAAATAAGAACACCCAAGCTTGATGGAGGATCAGAGTGATGATTACTGCCAGCCGACACGAGCTGCATCCTGATCAAAAAATGAACAAAAGATGGAGGCGTATTAAATATATGTCAGACGATGAAAGGTGCCAAACAGTGGGAATCTCATCTCATCTATCATTGTATCTTCCTTCACCAGCAAGCGGTGCGTTAGTTACAAACCCATGAAGTGTGAATGGGAGTGGATGTGTAATCACTGGACTTACATCACAAACCGTTGATTTCATGGTCGACCTACGCACCCGCCCGGAGTTCGTGCTGCCGAGGATGGCCACGAACAAGAACCCATTCCTCGCACAAAGTTCTGCGGCCTCGAAACATCCTCTCATATCCCCGAGACAAGCGCGCAGAGCCAGCACCCCACCCAGCGCCTCGGTTACAAGGGAGGAAACCGGAGGGGCTCAAGAACTCGGCGGGCCGGTCTTTTTTATTTTCATACAATAATTTGCGTATTTTTTATAATTTCGAGGTCGAGAGAAGGCACCGAGAAGACACCAGCTTTTCTGTGCCTCAAACATAATTTGGCTAAAGGAGAGGGTTTCAGCCCAAGCTCATGGGCTTAGCTGCACCAGATGAATAATATGACTTCAACAACTACACTTAATTTCTATTTTTAGTATGTTATTTTTTATTTTTTCCAGAATTTGTCATCACAGTCAGTCAGATAGTGTTATAATGGGATAACCGAAATGAAAACATCATGGCGTACTTGAGACCGTTTTCAATTTATAAACACGTTCACATCTCGTCTACATTAGGCTCGTCGGGTATTCTTCTTTCAGATCCACAGTGACTTTCCAAATGTATTTAGCATTGTTATCTCTTTCCAATTATTTGTTTTCTCCATCTGGGATAGAAATTCTTCAACAGGTCTCAAAGCTTTCCAGAGCTTGTAATTCTTTCACCTAAACAAAATTCAGTGGTAGTGTTAACTTTCCTCCTTAATTTCATCTTTCTGTCCTTTGATTTACCTATGTTTTAAGAAATATGCTATACTATTGTACAAAATTTTGTGTTACACCTTAAATCATTGCCACAATGTTCTTCTTTATTATGCCACTAACTTGATGCTTTATATTTTGGAAGCAATTCCTTTCATATTATTTTTTTGTTTTGGCCTTGTGAACTATGTATAATTTAGGTAACCATGATTTTTTTAGAGCACTCATAATTTTGTAAGTGAAAATTAGTTATGCGTGCTTTCATAAAAATCATGAGTTGATATAAGTTATTGAAAATTATTGAGTGTCATTTTTAGCTCACCTCTTATTTAAATTCAAAATTGATTTCTTGTATACTACTCCCTCAAAGATTTTAAGATGATTTGAATCCACAAGATTTTTCTTCAGTTCTACCAAAAAAGTCAACTATATGTTTCTATCTGACCACTATTTCCTCCTCTTTTTTCTAAAATCATTGTCTACCAAATGATATCAGCTATTTCACTTTTACTGAGTAACTCTGTCGAGTGGTGTGAGGAATGTAGACCTGGACACATAGGTAATGACTCATTTTTCACGATAAAACTGAATTTTCTACCAAAAATATGTCCAAGACAAGGGACATTCACCATACATCTCAACCCCATATTTTTAGTCCTGCTTTATTTTTCCATGAACGTATTTATCAAGTAATATTTGTAGGTAAGTTATAAGTTGATGAACCACCCAACACACCGCATATGAGTTGAGATTTTTTTCTTCTTGAGAAAGCATCTAGATCTCATTCTACATCAGAGGCATGTTGTATCTTCCCTTTGGATATGCAAAGATCTTATCCAAGTGCACCATCAGTATGGTTGTCCCTTTCCAATTATATGTTGTCTTATCCATCTAAGATAGCAACAAATTTCTAAAATTATTGCCTCAAAGCTTCCTCTATGAGCTTCTAAAAAAAAATTGATTTTTTTTCCATAAAAATGTACTTTGTGCAAAGTGTTCACTCCTCTCTCCACTTACCCTTTTCCATTCCTTTCAGCCACCATGCTTTAAGAAATATGCTAAAAACCATGAATTAAAATTTAAATCTACACCTAAAGCATTGCCACACCAAATGTTATCTTCTTCATGCTGATCAATTTAAATCCTTTATATTTTGAAGCAAATTTTTTGTATTATTTTTTTTATTTTCACTTTTGTGATATATTTACATAATTTATGTAACTCATGATTTTTTCTCGGGAGTACTCATACTTGTGTGCGACGTGCTTAATGTGCTATTCTATACTAATATACTTTACCCTATGTTCTTCCCAACTTCAATGTAGAGATCAGCAGTATGATTGCATGTTTCTCACCCATATCTTCCATACAATGTTTTTGTCTCTGTATTTACCACCTTCTAAAATTAGAGTCCTGTGATCCAAGCATCAACAAGATTGGTTCAGGATAAGAAGGAAGATGCATAGGTAATTATGATAATAAATTATAAAGCATATGGGTGAGATGTTTGATAAACTTAATTTATATGCTCATCATACTCTATGGCAATAGGACCCCTCGATCCTAAAACTAACGGCATTTTGATGCAAATGTCATAGGTTGCAGATAAAGTGGAAATGTAGTTTAGAGAGTGTTTTAAATTTTCTCTATTAGGTAGATAGAAAATCACCACCACATTTGGATCCTTTTATTCCGGTGTATAAGGTTATTGAATCAAGGAGACAAAATCAGTGAGTTTGAAGTAATGTTTCATAAAAAAGAGTTGAATTTTAGGGGATATTATAGATGCATATATAAGGGATGTTTAATATGCTTTATGTTTTCTAACTTGATATTGTATGCTATAGAATAATCTTTTCTACTTAATGAATATTTCATATTTATTTATATAAATTGTTAGATGGAAATAATTTTTTAGAGTAATTCATTCTTTTAATGCAATCACAAAACTTCAAACAGGTTTGTTGCAAGAGGGCATCATTAGTGAAGTGTGTTAGAAGACTTGTTGTTGATATTTCAAACCTAGAACAATATAAGACATCTTCTTATTTTGGGGAAATCCGATGAATGCTCATCATTTTCACCATTATTCATAACTGCGTAATTTATGTATTCAGTGTGTGTACTTTTTTGGCATGCAAATCAACCTTTGTAAAGGTGTATATTTTTATGCTGTACAAAAACAAATTTGCTTATATGATCTCGTAAGGTGAGAAATCAATCCTTAGTGTAAATTGTAAATTTTAGGTTTTCTAATTATAGTTATTTATATGTTGTGATTGTTTCTCAAAGTTTTGATTTTAATTGAGTACTCAACCAAGATATTGAGTATCTTATACATGAACTAGTTTTCTTGATTTAGTATAAACTCTTTGCTTCATTAGAATTAAGTCCCATTTTGTACTAGAAAATCATTTAACACATTAGTTTTTTAGCACTTTTTTGCGCCTTAAAGTGAAATAATTACTATTTTATAGTTTGATGTCCACTCAAAAAGTAGATTCTCATCGTGATAAGTTCTTGAATTGTTTTGATTTGTTGGTTGTTGTCATGTTTTGAGTGTGGACTTTGTGGAAATCTCCAAATCGTATGTCTCTTTATGTGATGATATGTATGTATATATATATATATATATATATATATATATATATATATATATATATATATATATAATTTTATTTTTTTTCCTGGTTCCCTTTTATAAATCGTGTTACATTTTAATAATAAAAATTTAGATACTCATTCGGGATATCTCAATTTTCTAATTCTAATTTCTGAATGTTTGCATGGTAAAGGAAATAAAAACATGTCCCAATTATAAAAAAGTCACCCAACAACAACAACATTGATATTGATATCTTTCATCAAACCTAGAAATATTGCATCTTTCTTCTATCAATGCTCTTTCCATATGCTATCCATTTCTCTATGACATTTCCTTTGAATATTTTGGTGAAACTGCAAAGTTATGTGTATTTGTAGACTATAAAATGTCATCATAGATTAAATTCTAATTGAGTATTCAACTCAAGATATTGGATGTCTCTTATACATAACTATTTTTCCCTCCACCTACTTTTTCACAACTTCATAACAACTGTGAAGGGACCCATAACTCTTGACGATATTTTGATTATTGTATTAAAATATTTTTGAGACTTTTGAATTTATCAAAAAGTTGTAGAATTTTCAATCTAGTAAAGTGTCAAGATATATTGAAATTTTAACTTTTTTAAAGTGGTGCTAGCTCAATGGATGAGCACCGCTTTATAAAGCAAAAGGAAGTTGGTATGGTTCATTTCATCAATGCCTCGATATTCAGTATGAAATGGCGTACAATGATCATTTTTTGGGTGACATGTTTCTTTTTTACCATCACTACTGATGCTTATGGTGATGCGATTTTTTCACCCTCACCAAAATATGAATGGTGATGTCAACAAAATGCCACCAGTATATACACTATCAATAATGACGAACTTCAAAGGCCCCGTCACCCTAAATCGTTGTTGTTGATATGAAATGGAGGAGAGTCATTGTTTTTGTCATTATAGTCATTATCGTGAAAAACCTTGATGTCACTCAATGAGCTTATGATGAGCATATTTTATTTTAATTCTACAAAAATATGGGGAAATGAGTGACTATCTAACAAATGGCTGCCATATATATGTACTCAATAGTGATGACCATGTAAAGGTCCATCAAGTAAAAATCGTTGTTGTCTCAGTATGAAATGGTGACAACTACTATCCCTCATTATGTAATAAATATTCGTGATGAACTCCTTTGAATGTCACCACAACACATACTTTCGATGACGACGCCCATGTTTGGTGAGATGTCTGCTTTTTTGCGATGGAGGCTATTTTCCTAGCTACTAGTTGCTCATATAGAAATGGTGACGGCTCACTAGCATCCATCATTATAAATCATTATTGGTGATGGACCTTGAATTTCACCACACGGCTATACGCTTTTGGGTGAAGCCACCTTTGTGTGCTTTTTCAGCTTTTTTGTGATCTAAGGCTCTTCCGACTATCACTACCAATGAGCTTTATGGTGGTAACATTTTTTTCCCCTCACCAATGTCTTTTGTACTTGTAGCGACTCCACGACAACAAGTTTATCAAAATTCCCTCCTTAGTATGGGTTTAAGGGTATTAGATAAAAATACTATAGACTACCTTTCCAGTCATCTCACACTAATCCATGGTTCCCTATTGCTACACAATTGTTGGAGTAATCATTGATGTCAACTCGCATATAACCTATAGTTCCATGGCACAACTCTCATTTTCCAAGATACCACCTTTGAGGTATCATATCCAAAGTGTGGGAAGAATGTGTGCACCCATTCTCCGTTGAGGTTCTTCGCACCAAGCTTCGTATTCCAACGAGACAAATATTCTGAGGATCATGCTTACCATTGTACTTTTTCTTCACGAGCCCTCGGTAAGTTTTACATAGCCAAACATGATATTCATATCAATCTATAATATTCCTTCCATCCTCCTAATTTTTATTTTTGTACAACTTCCACCATCTAGCAGTCATGGATCTAAAGAAAAAGTCCAAATCTTCATATCACTTCTCTTCGGGCACCTTCCTTTCAAATTCATCAAGAAACAAGTTAAAATTCCTAGTCCAACTATAGTATAGGAAAATCACGTACATTTCGATGCAACACAATGACATGCGTATCCGGGTACTCTCGCTTATACCTCTTAGTAGAAAATTCATGCAACTAGTTCCGCCTAATTTTTTGAATTCTTCATCATAGTATGAAACACATGAGATATCCCTTTCCTATCTTATCCTTCCGCTATGGTAAAGCTGATCCAACCTCATCCCCGTATAGTCAATTTATATGTACTGTCTGAGTGATATCTTATCTCGCATCACCATATTCACTCAGTAGCCTGTTTTTATATTGTGCTTCTTCATAGGTCCAAAGTAATCTAACGATCTCCTGGGTACCATTCATTTCCAATACCATATTCCTATTCTTCAAATTGATTATGGACTCCATATCATTATGCTCAATTGAATCAAATGTAAAGCTATGATACCAATTTCTATCATCCATAATCTCCCCGAAACTCAAAATCCTGACAACACAATTACATCTCTTCAACATCTATGCTAATGCAATGCAATAAACCCATATGCAGACCCATAATATTATAGTGATTCAACCATTCTGTATGCTTCTAATCATTGACCACCCGCAACTTCGCGTAGCTCCATTCGTCCCCCATTTCTCCTTTTGAAATAAAATTTTCTGCCTAAGCTCAAAGTCAATAATTACTTTATCCTTTTCGTAGTCTCCTATTTGAGATACTTAACCGCATTCTTCGCGGTTCTCTTCTTATTTTTGTACATTTTTATTCAGACATGTGATGTTTGGGCTATGGTCCCTTCTTTTCACAAAGATAGTTACCAATCACACTCCTGCAAACTTTCCATAATTCTTTGATCTACTTACCAACTTCGTAGACATGTTTGAGCTATTTTAATAGGGAAGGGGGATGAGGTGTGAACAATGAGTCGATATGGGATGAGGGGGTGAGGGAGTGATGAGGAGTGGAAGGATGGGGAATCCTAGAGGCACCCTCGAATATCTCCAAAGTCTAACTACAACATAATTCTAGGTTGAAATGTTACCTTTCTCCTCCTTTCATTCTCGTATCCAAACAACAAATTATACTAAGATCGCATATTTATCACGCATCTACCCTAAATCTTTTGACCACTTCACACAGATCCAAATTTATGTCCTCCACAAGAATATGATTGCATCTATAGGTACACCTTTTCACATAATAATCTTAATCCATAGCTTTAATTAGTCTTATGTATTTCATCTTGTTGACCCTTTGATAAATTTTTCTTTCACTTAGGATCGTTATAATGCATACATATGTATCAATCTGTGTAAACATAGTAAATAAATTATCCAAGAATACTCATTGATCTAATAATCAACTCATTTCTCTTCAATTCTTGTTATCTCGTCTTCCTTTAGTTGCTTAACATCATCCCTCAGCTTCCAGTGAAGTAGCCCTCTGCCATGATTGAAACATGTATTATTCTTACATGAGTCTTGCAGCCACATCATGTACTGACTAAGTTAAAACAATGAGAAAAATATTTTGTGGTGATCTAAAGAAAATATATTTCCCAAACACTTCTCACTTGAAAGGCACAGACATTTATGTTTTCTTGTACCTGAAAACTTATCTCTCTTTCATGGATACCAAATCTGAATTTATTTTCTAGCTAATGCCACATCCCACGTATCCCCAATCTTCAAATCTCCGCTTTCGTGGAAATGTAACCATTTTTTGTGCTTAGTGGGGTAGATAGACCTCAGGTGTCGTAGATAGTTCTTCTGAACTCCAACGTTAAGACCTTCCCATTAACGTCCCTTTCGGTAGACGATCACGCGCAGACTCAAGTCTAATACGGGAAAATATTAGGGGATGCTAGATCCTAAGGTTTCCAAATCTAGAGGGACTATGTGGAGTGTGGCCTTAGGTCTTACCCTCAATTGAGATGTATATAGAGCTAATAACCAATATTCTTAATATACATATGTAAAGTTGAAAAATTTAGTTAACTAGCTTGTACACTACGCTATTCTACTTTATCAAGCATTAATCGTCTATATTAAACCACATTCATGACTCACGTATACAACTATAGATAAAACCATCATATATTTCAAAGATAATCTAAAAACATAGATAAAGGAAACATGTAAGTAAAGTACATATATCTATCTTTAGAATCTTATGTTATTAGCTTAGATCTTCTCAATACAACACTTTTTCTCACTGTCACCATGATTCGTGATGGCTCTATGCACCCAATTAGCACATTTTCTAAGGTATCCATGCACAGTGATTGGAAGAGTATATATTTCATACAAATTAGACTCTAATGCATGACTTTAATTCAGATCTAGCATTACATCCATATGCATTCTATGTCTCAAAGACATCCCTAGACTCCTTATATAGTTTTTCCGTATACAATAAGCTCTTGGTATGGAAAATGGGAGGAGCTCAAAGTATACAAAATTATCCCACCCCTTTTAAAAAAACAAGGGGCCTTGACCTTCCCCAAATCCCCCTAAGACTTGCAACTGTGCTAAAGCAGTGCACCACTCGAAATGCAATATTCTTTGCTACATAACTTGACTTGCGGTACCCCCGTCCAACAAGAGTGTACAAGTCCAAGAGAATATGTGTGGACTAGCTCATCTCACAAAAATGGCTTTGATTCAGGTTTAGAGACATGATATATGTGTTAGAAAATAGTAAATTCAATAAGGTAGATTCTTAAGGGAGTTTCTATGTGAAAATCGTATTCTAGTCACTAGCAGTGCTAGTAAGAAGATTTCTACAATAGAATGATTAATTTTTACTATTTGTTAATTTGAGAGAGATGTAGCAGTATTTTGTGGCTAGGTACTTCTATTTTAATAGTTCAAGGCATATATTAAGAATCCAAGTCGACTACTATAGCTAACACTGATCCGTGAGTGAAATGGGGTCATTTCATGGAATCGATTATCATAGGGTTTACGTCTAGAGGACATATAGTACAACATGATCTCCATCATGTATATGGTGCGTAGGTTGATGAAGTGTAATACACTTCATTCAAATGAAGTTGCTACATACTCATCGAATGATGTATTACAGTGTCTTAATCAGTGATGTGGTCATGTGTTTCTATGTTGTTCTACAGGCATGATTGTTCTCAGTAGATGTATGTGAAACTCAGATCGCATTTTTTGGAAGGAGCTGTTTGTACTTTTGGGGACAAAGTTGGATGCTAGCAAGTAAACTTATCATCCACATATATGGAGAGAAAGAGAGTGTCTCATATGATATTGGATGACATGTAGAGTATGTAGGTGTGATGAATCTAGAATGAAATTGGGAGGATTGTCTTCCACTATTACATTTCTTCTTACAACAATGGGCATCACAATTATCTTCCACTATGAATCTTCAAGAATGAGTCCATTTGAGGGATCGTATGGAAGGGGTTGCATTACTCCATAAGTTGGAGTGAAATTCTAAAAGAATTGGAGAAGGAAATGTAGGTAATCAAGAAGAATATGAAAGAAACATGAGATAGCAAGTAAGAGCTATGCATATCACAATAGGTCCTTTAAAGAGTTTCAAAGTCGGGGAGAAAGCGTACTTATGCATCAAGCTCTAAGAAGAGCTCCTTGAGCATTGGATCATGCGTGCTAAGTTGGAAAATCGGTTTTGTGAACCTTTGAAGATCTCTGTCGAGATTGATCACAGGCCTAGCTCGGACGTGGCATTGCTTCTCACGTCTGTAGAAAAGTCCATGATGTTTTCTATGTGTCATTGCTTAAATAGTATGTTAGATGATGCACTAAAGTGATTGAATAGGTATGTATTGCAAGTAGAGAGAGAAAGAAAGATAATTCCATGCGTAATTGTCATGCATTTTGAGTATAAAAAATGCTCATGATTCATAAATAAGAAATTGGAGCAAAGTTAAAGTTTAGTGGACATACTTTGGACTAGATGAAGCTACATGGGAGATGTGAAGATCAAACACGCAGCTATGTATCCTTCATTATTAGGTTTTTGACCGAATGTTTTGAGCATGTGTTTTGGGTATTTTATTATTGATATGATTGGTATGATGTTTTCCGGCACATGTACATATGTACATATGGATGTAAATTCCACCATGATCTATATTATAAATCCCTAATAAGTGGTATGTGTGTCGTGTCATTGCTGTAGGCTGTTATATCTTTCATGTCGCTACAGTTAAGGATGATCATCAGGTACATACTGCAAATGAGCTGATGTTATAAAGCTCCATGGGTAGTATGGTTTTTCACACACACCTGTCATAGCGATATAGGTGTTGTTGAACTCTCGTGGATGGTGTTCTCTCAGTAGAGGGTTCCGTAACATCCTCGGTGAAAACTGCATAATAAAAGTTAATAAAGGAAAAATAATAACCATGGTCATGGACATGTATTACAAGCTAAATGTTGGTCAAAACATCCCGTATTGTGGGTGTTCTATCTAGTTTATTATGGCTTTTAAATTTCACAAAGGAAATGGCTAGTTAGCGTTTCTTTGGAAACAAAGCATTTATTGCATTATATTTATGTAAAATAATTGAAATAAGGAGAAAAGGGAATGTGAAATTTCACATGTTGCATGTGAGGAGGAAAATGAAGGAAAATAATGAAATTTAGAAGAAATTAGAGGCCTCATTAATATGGCTTATGAGGCCTCAGCCACAAATCTTTTGTCATTTCAGCTTTTAGCTCACATTTTCTCTCTCTCTCTCACACACACACACACACACACAGCATACTCCTTGGACACTTAGACTTTTCTTAGAGAACTCTTGGAGGAGTTTGGCATACTTGGAATTTTGGATCAAGAAGGAAAGGGAAGAGTAGGAAACTCACATAAGAGGAAATTGTTTTCACCAGCTATAGATAGTTTTTCTTGGCAGTATGAAGTTGCATCTATGATTTCCTCACTATTTCCTCGTGCATGCATGCATACACATGTGTTTCTTTGTTTACGTATCTATATGTGGCATGGACATTTCTGCAGATTGACATCAATTTTTCCAGCCTACCATCTCTTAGATAGTCGTGGTTGTTGGGTGAAGAAGTTGATTGTTAAAGGTAACCCTTAATTCTTCACATTAATCATAAACTCAGAGAAATTTCCTTTTATTTCAAGAGTGCTATAGACCAATATATGTGACGTGAAATTACAGTTAACTACTTTCAAAGTAGTTTTAAGAAGAAGCTATCTGAATTTTCAAAAGTTCAATCAAATCAACTCCATGTAACTATGAAATACTTCAAATCAACTGCAACATAATAAACTCTTAATCTAAACCTATGGCAAATAAACACTTAATGTTGAAATAAGGGGTCTTTTTTGCAATTGAAAAACACACTTAATGAATTGAACAACAACCTTGATACACTTGAACAACAATCCTAATGAATTGAAAAACAATCAATTATTGAACATTTTGCAATGGAATTATCTATGCTTTAATTCATATAGCAACATTCGTGTAATCAACAAACCATACTATCCACACTTATGTGAAAGATCTTATAGAAATAAATCATATGCAGAATGAACAACAACTACTGAAATCACGCTAAAATCATATCTAATGAATGTAAAGAGTTACTCCAGTAATAAAGAAACATCAATGATAAACCTCATCTCATTGAAATGGAATTGTAACACACATCTGCACTTGGGGATTAATGAATCGTCAATGGTAATATTACAGTGAGCGTAGAGAGAATAACTCAAATTGCAGAATAAAAGTAAAATAAACATATAACTAAAAAATATGTGAAAAATCCTGCAGACGATCAGCTGCCCATCTATCAGAAGTCTTCCTCCTCGCTAAGAAATAATCAGAATTTTTCTTATAATGAAAACACCAACTCTTCATTAACTCAATGGGGCAATAGACATCATCACGAGTCTTAATGAATGCCTAAAGTAATTTTATTATAGACAAAATTATAATAGATGAAAAACTCTCATCTCTTTCTACTCAACTACAGATCTTATAAAGCTCGTGCAAAACGAAAACATAATAGTGAATCCCTTAGGGATTATGGGAGATCCTATAGGCTTCTTATGCTCATCAATCGAATGCTTCGACGTAATAGGGATGTCTCTACATATTTTTGTTGATTCATAGGAACCATAACGTGATTCCATTTACTTTTCTTGAATTCGTTGCTTTCATAGTTGTTTTGCTAGAAGTTGGTTTGTTTTGATTCTCATCAATAAATATAAAAAAAATTGTTTCATACTATTAAAATACACCTTTTAATCAATCATCAATTTCACCCTACTTGTAGCATTATTCTCCTTTGATTTATTTTTGAAATAAAGAAAAAAATATAAAATTTAATGATAAATCACACTAAAGATAGGGGTAAGATGTAACTTTACTCTCGCCCCAACATACTCCCCTTTATTACCTTTTTGCATGTCCTCATGCAACTAATAGATGATTGAGGGGCACTTGAGTTGAGTGAAATATGTAGGATGAAATTCTTCCTTAAAGTCTGAAAAACTCAGTGCTTTTGTTTGACTTTTTACAAATTCATGTTTGCATGTCCCTCTTGTTATTGCCCAAATCCACCTTAGGCTAAAGTAAGGCAGATCTGTAACACTCAAACCAGCACGTCAATCGGAGAACGAGCCCTACCGTCAGACAAGAGAGGGTTCTTCTCTGTCACATCTCAGAGAAATGATCAATAGGTCCCTTTGAGATGACTGAAATGAGTGCTAATTTTCAGGGTTAGGTAAGTATAAATCATTAGTTGATTTTGAAATTATTTTTTAGGGTGTTGTTGGAAAAAAGGGAGAGGAAATTTTGCTGGGATGAGGCCAGCCTCCTTACAGAGTTTGAGTTGGGGTTAGGTGCGTTGGAAGTGGATTTGATGTCTTAGATTAAATGAATGGATAGAAGTAGACTCTGTCGATGGAGTGCTAAAGAGGGTAGGAGGGTGCAAGGATCCTATTCAAACTCGATTTAAAACATATAAAAATAAACAAAAGTTTAAGGCTAGCAGCACCAACAAACTAATAAATTCTACCTTTAGTTACTCATTTGTTTAATTCAGAAATATGTAGAAGGGAAATGATACATAAATACGAATTAACTCTACAAATTACAGTGGAGAAAAACATCATCAAAAACCTAGAGCCACGTAAGGATCCCAAAAAGTGCCGAAACTCGGGTTTTCCTTTGCCAAAAATGCCGAAATGAATATACAATGAGGTGCCAAAACTATTCCCAAGAGTCCAATACTAAAAATGTCTAGGAAATACGAATATATAGACCATCCTAACCCCTTTCCCCATGCCTCTAGGGTCAGTCGGATCTCATCCTTCTAGGAGCCTAAGCCCTATCGAGATTCCAACATGGAATTGAAAACTAAAATGATCAAACAACTTGCCTCATATAAGGAAGGAAACTGATCTATTCATTTAATTTTCACCTCCTAGTGAATGTATCCTCCAGAACAAGTAAATATGAGCCAAAATTACATCATAGCCACAAAATTACATCAATATAGACTGTCAATAGTTACATCAAAAAGTAAAACTAGTCAAAATCAAGTAATTGTAGTCAAGAGTGTAAAAATTGGACCAAAATTTTCATATGCGCCGTGCGCAAAAAACTTGAATGCACCTAGACCACTTTGCAGCTTCACATTTGGGGCCCTTCTTGGAAGTCCAAACTCAGGCTCATGAGATAGCTCACTAGAAATCTTTTGTCTGCTTAGTCCAACCCACAGTGTAATTTTTGGATTTGGATGTAATTTTCTCCAAAACCGCAATCTCCCAAGACTAGTTCGTGGTGCAAAAAGGCGGTAAACGCCATTTTTGGAGTGTTTTTGACCTTTAAGACCACCTAGAACTTGATGAAATCCCTTCATCCATTCCCTGAGCATGTACACTTACCATAAAAAATCCAAAAATGTAAATTTTTCCTCCGTAAGATCTTCGAACATAAGCGTTGCTGTTTATGGCACGATCACGCTTATAAAAACTGTTTGTGAAACCAACATCAAAAAATGACAAAATTTTCTCCAATTTGCTGAAATTTGGATGAATGTCTCCACTCATGTCCCATGCTCAGCTGAGGAATATTTTGGGCAGTCCATATTGCAGTGGATTAGGTCTTTTCACCGTTTCATTGCTCTCCTCAACCTCGCTTTCAGGATCTTCATCTCCGGGTTTCATGCATGACAGGTGTCGGCCAATGGTGGTTCTTCATGTGGCCGAGCAAGTACTTCTCCCTATTGGCTTTTCGCTAGCGAATATGCCTTTTCTCGAAGATGTCCAAGTTGACTCTCTCAAACCAACATCTTCTGGCCGAAAGGTGTCATGTCTACACTCAGCTCTTTTCGAGCCAATCCTCTATATTCACGACCTCCTTCCAGAACTCCGTGAGTGCTCATCATCGCATACTGCTGCTTGTTTATTCTACTACTCCAAGTAATTTATAAACCACCGAGATCTCTCGCAACTTCACACAGCTCAATGTGTTGATCTCTAGCCTTTTCTATTCTTGGATGGTCTCCGCGTCATCTTGAGCTAGAGAGCTCAAATCAACATCAGCCATGAGTGTAAATCGTAGATCTTGCCTCTCATAGGGCTCCTCATCAGGCATAGGCCTTTTTGCCTCCTCGCTCCCGATACATGTAGTCGATGTTGGCTAGTCGCTATATCTCTTCCCACACCACAAGTGGAGATAGTACTCGCGGCGCTGGTGAAAGTAATGGAGACCCCTTCCACCCCGGTGGATAGTACTCTGCCATGTCACTGCAATAAGGCTTTGTGACCTCTCGATATGATAACACATATACGGAACACTATTAAGCTCCGTCTTTCATGAACCTAAAATTATGTGAAGGTTCTCCCTCATCATGAACCATATTTGAGAGTGAGGCTGAGAAAGCAAAGAGGTCACGGAAATGAACTCCTCCCCATGTAATGCCTCTGTAAATCCAAGCCGATGAACTACAAATGATCTCCTGAGGACTCACATGATAAATGTCATGATGCCGCCGTTCACGAGTCCCTCTTCTACAAAAGGGTAGTCATCCGCCTATGTTTCTGAGCACATGAAATACTGGAATACTCATTAGTCTCACCCTCGTGAAATGCATCAAAGTCTAATGTGAGTATGCATAAAGACGGAGTACGACACTCTCACAACTGAAGTGATCTCATGATGAGTTTTCTATCAATGTCGCATAGGAATCCTTCTAAACCTGAACGGGAATACCACCGAGAGCCGCCCAAATACCCGGTGCCTGATGCAAGGTTCATAATATTCTCTATCTAGTCACTTGTCTCTTGTTCCACCCTCACTATGTTTGGTATCCGCTTCTAGTAATGGTTTCTAGGTGATCAAGGGTGGAAGTTCACTCCAAAGCATGTTTACATGACCATCACGCAAATGTAGGAAAATAAGCGAACCAACTCTCATGGTGCTGAATCCGAGAACTCATCTCAATACTGAAAACATAGATTGTTGCTAGGAAAGCATGCTACTGCAAGGCAGGCTCACAATTGATGCCAGCATGAAGTAGGCTCCTCTCACGCACGTGCCCGCCTACTTTTATGAGACCTCCTCGACATATTAGCTCGTCATGAGTCACCGTCTTTGCCCACTCCTCACTAACATGATGAATCATCATCTCTCCACATGGTGATTTGTAATGTGTATGGAAGCAATTATATGCCGAGTATATATGTGGTGAAAAACAAGAGTTTGTCTTTTCAATACCCAATATGATACCAAGTATGAAATGAGAGACCGGGTAAAGTATGAATTAGTGGGAAAAGTGGGAGTTTGTAGAAGTGAAATTAATGCAAAAACAATCACTTGAGATTTATGTTTAGGAAACTCCTGGGATTTAGGGACTTTATAAGTGATATGGGACGTGAGGAGATGGTGATGGGAAATGTATTTTCTTAGAGAGGAAATGAAATGATAAGATGAGTGACGTGTGAATAGGTGAATTCAAGGATATAGAGATCAAAATTCTTGAATGTTTTGGGAAGTGGAAACTTACAATCGAGTATGAAGGAAAGGAGGTGATAGAAAGTGGTAGGGGTTTGAGAATGAAACATGGGAGACAAAGGGTATAAGAAGTCAATGTGTACAGAGAACAGGAGAAGGACCGTGATAACAATATGACAAAGATGGGAACACGAATGAACAATGGAGTGAGAAAAGCGTTTAGCACTCAATAGTCAAATTTCAATACTTCATTTCAAACCTATAGGGGAGCAAGACTTGATATGGGATAGGGTTTGTTTTTCACCAACCAAAACTCTAATGTCTTTACCTCCAAACAACACCACACATAACTAAAACTCACCCGACACGAAGCATTGTCAAACTTACTGGAGCAAATGAGTCAGAATTGATTTGATCTTTTGCTATGGAGCTGTGACTTTGAAATTTTGCTCTGAGGCCTCCAGGCGAGCGCACAAGCCCGGCAAGTAATCGCGCCCCGTGGGATGCACCGCGCGCAATGGAAAAATGCACTCGTAAGCAGAGGCCCATGCAGCGCCGCAAGCTCTGCGCCTATGCGCCGTAGCTCTTACCCAATGCGCTCGTGACGCACTTCAAAACATGGGCCTGGCTCGAAAAATGACAGTACCCTTCGCGGGCTCTCTCAACACTCAAATCGACTCCAATTGATATTCTCGGATGGAAATGAATGTTTCAAAACACATGAAAATATCTTATAGTGGTGGGATTCAATTTTTGTTTCTCACAAACCCATTTTGAAGATGTTTGGGCATCAAGACTTTTTCATCACATTTTAATACAACTCGCTCGCTTTTTGTTTCTTGATTTTGCATGGGGCTGAATCTGATGGCTTTGTTTGATTTTTTCAGTGGATGGTGGCATTGGGATTTCGGTAAAGGTGACCAAAAACGATCGACATTTATACTTCATGACAAGAAACTTTAAAAATACATACTTTATTACAAATCAATTAATTTTGACGCATTATCTTCTTCAAAACAGATAGTTTTGAAGAAGAAAACATCCCTGAGCATTAGTCTAAGCGATGAAAATCTTGAAAATGAAAACTCCTATGAAGACATCCTCATGGGCTCCGTATGTATTATTTAGACATTCTCAAGACCAAACCCTGTGACCTAGTTAGACTCGAGACTCTGTTTTGACCACGAATGCACCATCTAGTGAATGTCAAATGAATGAAATCAACTTTAATGAATTTTTTGATAAATTTTTACCAACCGTCTCATGAAGTACAAACATGAGGGAAAATGCAGAGAAGTGCTCTTCCATCAGATACAATGGCATGCCCTTTGACGTAATGCAAATGCATGAGCCGAAATGCAGACACCTAAAAATTAAATGCAACAAGAGAAATGATCATCCTGTGCTTCGAGGATGACAAGACCGACTTCTAACACCACTAGAACTCAAAATCATGATGTAGTCTTCAAGAGGGTACCAGTATGATGGGGCACTCTAGGTATTTGCATCCTATCCATGTAGAAAGGCAAATGTTCAAAATTGATTACAGAAATGTATGAAAACGAGAAGCCAAAATCTGAAATTTCTATACCCAAATGGATCTCCTTCTCGACGTTTTTGGTAGAGGATTTCCATCTCCGCTACTAATAATAAGCTTCTTCCTCGATATCTGTAAGTATGCCTTCCATTCCCACAAAATACTCTGTGAATGGGCCTCAACTTGGCTAACACTCCTTCTTTGTTGCATAAAATTCTTATGTTGAGTAAACAAATGTAGGGGTTTTGTAGGGCTCTCCCAAAATGACCCACAGATCTAAACTCATGCTTTCTTTTTCTCGAAAGATATTGTAGGATTTAGCTCATCTAGTCTGATTTTCGTAAAGGTATTAAAAATCTCAGAACTCACATGTCCCCTAAATGAAGGGATTGGTGTTACTATCTCTATCCTCTTCTACAAATAAATTATGCGAAATAAATTACGACACAAAAGTGCTAGTACCTATTCATCCCGATCATTGTAACATTGAAAAAAATCTTCCACATGGTTTTAAATGAAGTAGGTTTCCGCCTTCGGCAGTCTGATATTCAACAAAAGAAATACCTTTTCCGCCAAAATTAAGGCATAATCTGGTGTTCAGTGGCCTCGTAAGCTGCAATAGCATTTGAGTAAAGAGAACGAAACCACACTCATTTATTTCTTTAGCATGTTCTAGTTGATCCTCCCGCCTTTTCACTTTGTATTTCTTTCTTTCCTCTAATTGAAGAAAAGGTTTCATCTTCTCGCTGTAGGAAAAGGTATTTAAATAATTTTTAGTAATGTCCGATGTTTTGCAAAAGGCACTACTTTTCTTATTATACCGCCCATTCATGCATAGACTTGAGTTAATTCATTGCGAAGCTTTTTGATTGGAAGCTCTTTCTACTGCAAAGGAGTGCAAACAGTGTTTTTTCCTCCGCTTTGAGTTTATTTGTCCTTCGTAAGTCACTGTATCAAATGCCTACAGTAGACTTCAAAGAAGATTTCTACCTAGTGCTGAGTAACAATGCAGTTCCTATGGTGAGCTAATTTCTTCTCGAGGCTTATAGATCTTTTTCCATCTTTTTTCAACCATTCCCTGAACTATATTTATTGTTTTCCCTCAATTTTCTCGCATTTCATCGCTTTTTCATCTTTCCAACTTAACCTCTCAACTAATTTTTCTTTTCGACAGGGGTTAAGGTGAGTAAGGAACAACACTCGCCTGTGCTTAGGAAGCAAATGCGATGGTGTGATGATCATTAAATGAAATGAAGTGCTTTATTTAGGCATCCAAGAGGTTAGTTCCAAGAACATCTGATTTCCGACCGGTGAGAAATATTTTTCTGAAAATGTTTGTGGCATTTATTCAATACTTGAGGTCCTATTCTAATAGAACAACATCCCTGACTAGCTCTCTAGACTCGATGTTCTCTCCACATGGTCTCTCCCATCCACCCCATTCATTATGAGAGGGAGATAAAGATCATCAATTCATGCAATTCATCATCTGCAAGGTATGCTTTCAGATGGGTCGAATCGCCACAGAGGCAGATCGGTTCGACGGTCCTCTCCTGCTCTTTAGATTGTTTCGTATGGGTCTTTATCTCGCAAGACGCCTTGTATTTATTCTAATACTTGAGAAATTTCCTCCTCATAGTCTTGTGAAAGATGCATTTTGATGGTCTAAATGGGGTGTATAGACGGCGCCTATCACAGTTTGGCATGCTATAAGTATTTTTTTGTAGTCAGTACATGATTTTAGATCATCCCTGTTAGCTACGGTTCTCGAGGTAAAAACATGGGTTCTCTTCCCTCTAGCTTCTCGGGAAAAAGGACTATTCTGAAAGTTCAATTTCTCGCTATGTCAGGTTTATTAAGGGTAGGTAGTTGATATTTCAACATAGATGATGAGCTTAGTGGAAAAGGAGTGTCTACCAAGTGGCCCGCAGGTTATTTCTTTGGACGAAAGTCTATTTGACCATGATCTATTTTAGACATATGGATCAGTGTGCTCCATGAGTTGTAGGATTCTATTTGTGGGATATGTAAGTCTGAAAAAAAATAGATGTACTTTATTTTTAGACATACTCATGGAATCTATTTTTAGATTTCAACTATAGATATGTCGTAATGATTATTAGCTTCAATAATATTTAGACTCCTAAACATTATATTATTCTCTTGGAGCACTTCGCTAAGTGCACATATGTGAGGCACATGATCTGCACGGTAGTGAATCTATGTTATGCTCCTTAGGGTTCAGTGGAGAGATTGCAAGGATATCCAAGCTTAGAACCTCATGTGACATAGTTCTAGTGGAGTTGATGATGAAGTAGTGGAGTTGTATTCAGCTGAGATAATCTAAACATAGTTAGGGATATTTGTGTCTAGTTTAACTGATTGATACAATTAGTGAGAGTGGGTGTTAATCAATTATTAATTAATTCACTAATTATAAACTCATTAATCAACTAGTAGCCATGCAATCGCTTAATCTCATAGCATGTGGATGCACATGGAGACTCATTCGGTAGATAGGTGAAAGAGCAAAGTTAACTATCAAGCCAGGATTATAGTTGTATGCTATTTGCAACAAACAGATATTTGATGAATCCTAAATGAGGATTGTAGCAAAGACAAGCCATGTGGTTTATTTTTATTTAATTAGCCATCCTAGTAGCATCTGATTACGCAATAGAGGATGGCTATCAAGGGAAAGTTATCTGGAGCATGCTGTTTTACAGATCTAGCTTGATAGTGTGTAGCAATTCGAGGTTGTGTGTGAGAGCTAGTGAGAGATTTGTACCATGATTGTTACATGATCTCCATGAAATATAAATACGTTTATATTTGGGTTTTCAGCTTTTTTAAGATTTCTCACATAATATTGTGTCTATATGTGTGATTGTTTGTGGTTTTAATGTGTGCATAGCGACCAGATTTTTATTTCTGCACAATTAATGACTGAGGGTTAGTAGAAGAGATTTTATATGTATGAATGACAGCTAAAATAGTGTGTGAGTCTGTAGAGAACCGTGAATAATATATCAATTATTCAAATTTCTATACAGTATCAAGAGCGATATTGACTGTCTATTAGATGCAATTGCAAAACATTGAAGCAATGCTGAGTTTTGAACAGTGTGGGAATTCTTAATCTGCGTAGTGTCTTTCTTGGTGTTAGTTGAGATGTTCTTCAAATCAGACACGCATTGAGTGGTAATGCCCTTGAGGGGCAGCTCGACTAGTATTTTCATGTGACAGGACAAAGATGGAGTGCACTGGCCATGACAAATGTATAGAAGGAGTTCAGTAGATGCTACAGTTCCAAAACCTAATTTCTGTGATGTCACAGACTTGACACATGGGCAAAAGAAGCATCTAAAAGTGTCAAGGTATTCGCTAAAGGTCATCAATGGATCAGCATAGTTTCCAGCCTTCATGGTATGGCTTTTCCATTCTTGATGTGGAGTCGACATATTTATTTCAGCAAGCAGCGTCTCAGGGAGAAGTTGAGAGCCAAGGATAAACTCCAGAACATAGAAAGCTCTGGAGAAAGGCGATAGTATGCCCAAGTACTCTCACTGAGTTCATCCAATGTAGCGGATGAGGTCATGGAAGTAGAGGGCTGCTTATTGATGACGATGACTTGGTGAGCTTGGCTCTCCTTGGGCTTCGCAAGAGTTGGCAATCCTGAGCCAGGATGCCGTCACATGGTCTGAGAAATCGCTGTGATGGGAGTGCTACTTTGTCTGATCTTGTGCAAGAGGAGATAAGGTGAGTATCAGGTGGATGACTTTCCATCAAATAAAACTCAATGAAGAAAACTCAGCCTTTGGATGCCAAAGAAAATAAGGGGAAGAGCAAGAAAGCTTCTTTAACTGCGTAAAAGGCAAGAAGCAAGATAAGCTGCTCAAGGTGATGTGCTTCACCTTGCCAACACATGGAAATTATGCCACAAATTTTCCATGGAAGAAGAAAACAAGCAGCTGATCTGTGGGATCGTAGCTAGAGAGGCTCTTGCATCTGCAGCTTTGAGCTCGGATTTTTCGCCGATCCCAGCATGACATTTGGTCTCAAGTGTGATGGTTTCAGCAGAGGTTTTCAGATAGTGGTGCATTCTTACATGATAGGCAGATCTAGATTTGTTTACCGATCTAGATGAGAAAGTTCTTGGAGGCACATCGAGATGGGCGATGATGGTAGATACAAAGTACACCGGGTGACTCAGACCATTTCCTTTGAGAGGAGTTCCGTATACCCTCCTGCTAGAATGCATACAACAACCCCCCCATTTCATAAAATTTTACTTTAGAAAATTATAATATGAAATGGGTCCCTTTTTTTATTAAATTGGTATTAACTCATCATTCCTCTAAAAGTCCAAAAAAAAACAAAAAATCATTTTAAAACCTTTGAAGTTCTTAAAACATTGGCAATCAGAAATAAAACAATCACCAATGAAGTCCCCTCTCCTTGCTCCGATGCGATATCACTATCGGCAATCGTGGGATTACAGATAAGAATGCAAATGGAACTTGATGTGAAAACTTCCGAGCGCAGCACGTTATAGCAATATCCCATGAACGCGATCGTGGATTGTTCAAAGACTCAAAAAACTCGCTGGAGTTCTCTCCGATCGCTCGATGAATGCCATAAAGATAAGCGCGACTTTCAAAAAGGATTATTATGGCTAAGAAGTGCTCATATATATTATGTTAATTATTATTTAAAAAGCTCTGCAAATGATAATAGTAATTGGATTTAAACCCAACCGCCAAATAAAATCAAATCCACGTAGTTGAAAGAGGCTATCTACGGGGATAAAGGACAGATGAGCATTTAATAGATTGGCAAAGTTCAACGTGCCAATTAATGATACGATACTGCAAAAATCCCTTTCTGTGAGATTACACATGCTTAGAGTCTTAGTGATTATGTTTCCCAATATTTATCGTACTGACAGTAAGACTTCCCCTGTCAGGCTGCCGCTTTCTATTTTCCGTATTGATGTTCATTTTATCTTTTGCAGAGCTTCTCCCCAGAACAAGTTCGGTACTCAAATGCAGAAGAACTCAAGAAACTAGCATAGCTCGTAGCTTCAGTAGTAATCGCAACAACATGCCGCCTTCGTATCCAGACTCAAGCTAAAAAGTGATCGATCTCGTATACATATATGTCTTGGTCCCTGGTATACTATTGTTGCAGTACAGGTACACAACCTGATATGCCGAGGAACCTCAAACAAACAACAGCAGAAGCCTCACAGCAGATGTGCAAGCCAACCTCCGACGCTATCTTAAAGATTTGGCTGATTCACACCGTGATGTAACAGCGGCTCGCGAGCAACCTTTCCATATACGATGGGGAAAGATACACATCGAAGAAATTCCAATTACAATCATAGACTCTTTGACTCATTGATGGGAGAGCTTTTTGGTCCATTTCAGCAAGATGATCGAGGAGGCACCATTCGACTAAAGCGCAGAGGTCATGGCATAAGGCATTTCTCGAGAAGTTTAGAGATGAAAATGAAATTGATTCCCAGAACCCTATACAGAATGTGGTAGACAAAACCCGACAAAACACAAACATGAGTCTTCAGTAAGTACTCCGTCACTTCCTTATGTTCTCTTATTGTTACTGTGAGCTATGATGTATCTAATACTGGGGATTGTACGATTCTTCAAAATTTTTCCATAGAGATGGCACTTTACGATGCATGTACAATGAGTGAAATTATAGGACTCTGGGAAACATATTATCTGACAAGTTGAGCAAATGCTATTCTTGAATTTCACAGGGCAATCCCATGCGTATCGATAGAATTAGTCCATCCATTTTACTATAGTGCCTAGCATTTTAGATACCTTTTGTTTTAATTCCTAGCTTCGTGTTAGGTTGGAGATGGACACTACAAGACCCCCATGCCCATTCATATATACCATCGTAAACTATAAAAGCTTTCCAATACAAACACCACCTATATCAACTCCCTGGAATGACTTATGTTGACTTTATTTACCACAAGACAAAGTATTTTTATATGACCCACCTCCTAAGATCTCCCTCTCTAGTGCCAGATTGACTCGACAGCTCTAGGATCCTCGAAGGAATAGAATGAGTGTCTGTAGAGCAAAAATTTACTTATGTAAGAATTTTTACAGCTCATGCTATGTCCCCATGTCCTTCCTCGTATGACACAAGATAAACTTTTAGCTCTAGAGATAGCATATATCAGACTATAATCCAGCATCGCAACGGTCAAGACTCTCGTAAATTAAAGAAGCAAGTCCGCCCTTTTCCCTATAAGGTACTGCATTATACTCACAAGATTATAAACATGTGCAACACAGAAGCAGTAAAGATTAATATGTGAAACCGTCTCTCTCGCCTAATATGACGCTTTTTGATCCCAAAAAAGATCGTCTACAATGTTTTAGATCAAAGCCAAACTCACTAAATTTTGAACATAAAGAAGATGAGTTTGATGACCTTTTCCTCTTACAAGTAGTCTAATATTTCAGTGTTCAAGAGATACAGCTAAGATTAGATACTACGATGACGTTTGTTAGTTGAATTTAACAAACTTAGAGAGAAGAGGCTGCAAACCTCGCTCTAGATTTGTTAGCCACCCGCCTCGATGATACAATCAAGCGAGTCGAGCAGCAGCACTCCTACCGCGAAGAAACATCCTACTACATCCAAAATTCTCGAAGTTAAAATAAGAGAGCAGAGGAACTCAAAGGAATAGAACGAGGAAGAGATAAAAGGGAAAGAACAAGAGGAAGCAAGGAGAATAAGTTATCATGTAAACAGAAAGGCACAAGAGCAGCAAAGAAAGAAGGTAGAATAAGTATGACACTCGTATTGACTCCTATTGCCCAGAATGGCAGCAAGAATTGATTCAATTATAAGCACCCTTGAGAGTCAAGAATGCCCGATACATCCAAAAGCGCCAAGGCTACAAACAGGATCCAATATCAAAAAGTGTGGTTTTCGACAAAGAAACCAGCAGTCTACTCTGCTACAGATTAGAAATAATTCCAGAAGATCCCTCAAGATCAAATTATTTTCGTGTGTAGAAGATATTCCTCCATGGGATGTTTTCTATAGCCCAAACACACATCAGAGGTCAATAAAAGCAAATAAAACACCAAAAAGCGAGAAGGATTTCGATCAACCTTACCTATTTCTTTGAGACAAACAGATAGCAATGCAATGTAGTTTGGAAGGAAAGAATGCAACCCTCCGATGAGACTCACAAAGTTGTCCAATATGCCGGTGCCTATCTCGGGCCGCCACCATGGACAAGGCATCCCGAGGTGAGTAATGTAGTTGAAAGAAAAGGACCAAGTAAATCGCTTCATTTGAAGCACACAACTATTGAGGCACGAATAATAGCAGTATCTGGGCATAATCAAGGCAACCGAAATAAAGAATCATTCGATACTGGAAAAATTGAAAACACTGAAATGACAAATGGTAAAAACAAAAGATGAGCAAATTGCTCAATTAACGCTTCAAATAGAAAGTGTCGAAGAATCTTCCTCACCGCCACTTTTCTGGAGAAGAAGCAATACAGATTAATACAGGCACCGTAGAACACAAATAAGATTGTTGTGTCATCAAATTGCCCAAGTTGAACCTCCTGGGGACGAACAACATCTTTAATAAACACATCGGCCTGATGCCAGCAGACTTAGAACAAATACGAGACTTTTAAACAGATTTTCTTACTGGCGTGACACTCAACATGTGCGTGACTAGTCAATTTGCAGCTAAAATTCAGAATCCTATAGCAAGAAAATTCTCCGCTTATGGAATGGGGCAAATCAAACGCTAATGAAAGCCAGAGTAGAAGTTTCTAGATGCGGATTAGTCTACAACAATTCATCGATCTGGAATTAATGACATATCTCTCTCTAACGATGATCTCTCAAAGTGCTACTCCGGTAAATTATTATCACCCAAGATATCTGGAAAAACTGCGTCATGTCGAAGAGCTAGGAAAGAATGGGAAATTGATTGCAAGAATTACAAGTTTAACTTGGGGACACCATTGGTTGTTCTAGTAAAACCATACAAGCCGTAAAGTCGCCCCCTCAAGTGCTTAATGCATGAGATCGGTGTATCATTCCTGAAATACATGATGCCACCAGCAAGCCGCTTAAACTCAATCTCGCCTCGCCCGCCCCTCAAGAAGTGGAACCAATCGATAGCTAGTATGCCAACTCGTAACAAAAGCAAAGAGTCAAAGAGTGATGAATCGCGTCAGCTTACTACCGATTTCCCTAGACGAGATATTCCTGTGATTTCAGTTACGTACCAATTTAGTAGCATTTTATCTTTGTAGTTTGTTAGTTTAATCTAGTATTTATAGACCCTTTCTATGTATTTAGCACGTCGTAAGTTTTTGTATGATCTAAAAACTCCTAAGTTGCAACACTGCACTTGGCATATTTTTTATGAAAACTCGACCAATTTTTCTCAAATTTTGATAAACGTAAGCTTTTATGTATGCAGCCATTTTTATTTAAAAAAGTATTTTGAGTCGGAAGAAGGAATTCAAATCATATTGACGTTGAGAAAGATTTGGCAGCTCTCTATATGTATGTACTAGTTATCTATATCTCGAATCTATTCTTGCTATGAAAATTGCTTGAGCTTGATTACATGCTATGTAGTTGAATATTGTAAATGTGTTTTGTAACAACAGAATCTTTATACTTTCCACTGATCGGATGTTTAGTAGTTTTGCTATTCTTTCAATCATTTGATGAGTCAGTAATATAAAGATAAGTGTAATAATGTTTATTTCTAATTACTTCATTCAATCTAATTGAATGAAGCGAATTATTAGTTAAATGAATATCTTTTGTTTATTAATAATATCCATATGCCCTATCGACAAACACATATCATCAAACGTAGCACTTTCTAAGAATAGAAGCCTCTCAGATAAAACAGTTATTTACATTTTTGTTTATAGATTAAGTACTCCATTCATTATCACTTATTATTAAACCAATCACTCAGTTCACCCCTTTCTATTCTTTACTTCCGGATCTGTCCCCATTATATCCAGCTGAGCTACCATCCCAAATGGAAAAGGAGCATATTTAAGGTCCTGACTAGGGTTATCCCCCAATGTTGATGTAACGCATTTTCGGGCATCAACATTTTTAAGTAGAAGGAGGGCCTTGTCAACCAGAATGGCTATAGGTAAATCAAAACCTATAGACCATCTTGTAGTAAATCACCCTCCACCTCCTCGTACACCTCCTGCTTGCATTCCTCAATCACCAATGGTCCAAACGAGAAGAAGAGGGATCAACTATCACCGCCTCAATCACACCATACTTCAGAACATTTAAGTCCGCAGTCCCCCTTGCTCGGGGCCTATCATCCAGTAAACTGCAAGATCCTCAATGATCACCTCAAAGATTTGAAGCATCTCAAGGCAATGCAGTACTTTCGCAATTCCACCTACCTCCATCATCTCACCGTATTTCACTGAAAAACTTGAAGCATTGACCAGCTCTAGTTACCATGTACCCCTGAAGTGAAAAAGGCAAAAAAGAACACCCGAAGGTCTCCGATAGTGAGACCTTTTCAGTCCATCATCTTCCATATCTCATCATCCCTGCGTAAGTCAAACACCCACTTCTCCATTACATATTACCGTTCACTTCAGGTGGGTCACCACCTTTCAACATCACAACCTTTATAGTCTTTATTACTACCTCCTCTCAATCATCTGGAACATCACAATCAAACGTTTGTACTCCCAAGATGGCTCAAAACCCATGGATAGTCCTCGCAGTAGCCACTATGCCCGCATACTTATTAGCATCCATTACATTACGGGATTATCCCCTAGAAATGGTTACCAAGTTTAATCCATGACATCGGAACATTAGTCTATGAAACACATAAATAATTTACATGTTGTCGCATGAATTCAAAAAGGAGTAACACAAGAAGATGTTGTAGTAAGACTTTTCCTGCTACCATAAGGATCAGCACCGGGTCTGGGTATTTTTTCTCACTACCTCCTGGATCCATTACTACTTGGAATATCTTTCTATGAACATTTTCTTACCAAATACGGCGTACGTATAGATCCTTGGCCACGCTCATTAATGATCTTTCAAATCTGAAGAATTGAGTCAAGAGAACCAATTAAAGAGTTTAACTCCCCGATTCAATGAAAGATCTTGAATAAAATGCCCACTCTGATTCCGGCCAAGTGAACGAAGTTAGAAGCGAACTTGTGTATATCGATAGCCTTACCTTTCAAAGATATATGCCATTTTTGTTGATAGGGCCGGCTAAACCAACTCGCCCAAAATGCATGAAAGAGGCCATCACTGTGAAAACGTATAAACGCTGGAAAGTAGAAAGCCGCTTCTCGAAGATAGGAAATTCAGAAAGTAGTCTTTCTGGAAGGATGATTCAAAGCAAGAAAAACACTCAAAGATCCATAGCTTATATGGAGTGGGTCTTGCAAAGGTCCTCAAAACAATGTCAAATGAAATGGTTGACATCAAAAAAACAAGTAGCGTAACTTCAACAAAGAAACCATTTAGGAATTTTGGTGCAATAATCAGAGCTCAAACCACTCAAATGTTATATCCAATGCAAGACTAGCACTCTAAGTTAGAAGAAGATGAAAGCAATTACATCATCCGATGAAATTGAAGAAGAGGAAGTCGTTGAATGCCATGGAATGTGGACTTCACATTGCCACAAACTCCGACACCGAGAACCTAACAAGAAGCTTTTTTCCCGACACTACTAGGAGTAAAAGTACACCTGAACCCTACTCAAGCAAGTTCCAAGAAAAGGAGTGCGAGTACTTAATATCAAGCAAAAGGGAAAAAGGCAATCTACAAGGAAGCTTCTGGCCATACGCTTCCTCAAAACCAACCATCGTCTTCAATATTCCTTCAACATCAAAGTACGTTGGTAATATCGTATTCAATGGATTACAATATTATTGATGACATGAAAAAGACTCAAAAGGCAGCAATATCACCATGTTTGAACTTCAAAGAAAATAAAAACATCAACATAAATTGCTTTCTTAAAGAACTAAAATGCAGACTTTCCTCGCCTCTTCCTTTGTGCTAAAGCTAGCCAATGATTCAGAAAACCCACCTTCTCGGGTAGAATTGAGAGGCCACCGATACGTATTCTAATCTGAGATGCATCAAATTCCCATACCCCACCTTTTCTCTTAACCTTTGAAAATTTACAATCGAAAATCTACACAATCATGAATTGACTCGTAGGGCATCATCTAATATAATGCTGCGCTTTCCATTTTGTTCTAACTCGAACATAGTTTAACCCCCAAAAGTCTTCAATTCACATTGTGCGCTTAGATAGAACCAGAAGTCCAAGTCTTAGGGAAATAAATTTTCACATTTAATCAAAGTTAGCATCCCATCCACGCAGTAGTTCAAATAATTATATCCTAAAACCGCTAATATACTCTAGTTTCTTTATAGTTTAATCTTGAGTAGGGATTGGTCTCGAGAAGCTCCATGTGATATCATCCATTATCTACATATAGGCTTCTTACAGTGGTTGCCAAATCAAATAAAAACTTAATTTGAGAAATACATGACCTATACTCAAGTATACGACGAGCTGAACAAGAGAATCACAACTCAATCTGAATTTAATAACAACATATTGGAAATTATTCTTTTCCTGAATCATTCTTCTGCAATTATATTGCCTAACCATCTTCAAGTATTAGTAAACAATTACACATCATTGAAAATTTTTCTACAAATCCATGAGTTCAAGACGTAAGTTAATGTTACCGAGAATTTCAGTGAATAAAATTGTTGATAATTCTCTTTATTTTGGTCTTTTATTGACGGCTACTAAATATGAAAGATGAAGGATCTGGTTAGATGTATTCTAGCTTCAGCACCCGAGGGAGAAAAAACAATGCTTTCTTGTAGGTTAGAATTTAAATGCACAAATAATGACAACATTGGTATGAGGGCTTTGGTACAAGAAGATTATATGAAAAGCTATTGGCCCTAAAAGTCCATATATTTGAAAAGTGTTCCCGCGATTCATAGAGATTAGGAAAACAAGTTGCCTGGGATATACAATCCATTGTCTCTCTAATCACCTCAAACACTATCAATCTTTAGTCCAGAACTTATATCTCATTTCTTAGCATTCAATATCTTTCCTGATTCCTCGTAGATCTCCGTAATGCAGCATGAACCGACTTGTCATATCTAAATGTTGCTTCTGAAGCTCCTACCTTCCGCAGATTTTAGCCCTAGAGTAGATTTTCGGAGAGTTGATTTTTAGGCCATCAATTCCTCGACAATATCACCAATTGGCTAGTGTTCAATCACGTATGAAGAGCATTTCATGCATTTCTTAACTTCCAATGAGTCTTGATAATGATCGAATCAATGATGAAAATGATCATGATCTTCTACGACATAAAGCAGAGGGAAAACTCAATACCAAAACTCGTGGTCAAACTAGAAGATCCATATGATATTAAAGATAGGTAATAAACATGTAACTAATTCAAAACTTCAAATTTCTTCTTTAAGATTTGAATTGATAAATTCTTGGTAGACTGAGCAGTAACTTCAAAAATGTCAATTTAGGACTAGGGCTTTCGTCGAAGAAAGGATAGCATTCATTAGATTATATGAGAAAAATAAACATGTCTTTCGTCGAAGATGATGACTTTGAAAAACTGTAGGATACATCTAATCATCCAACATACCATTCAAGCAATGCTTTCTGAACATAAAACCAGCTTTAACAAAAATTGAGGAAAAATACATCCAAACTTAGAGAGTCAGATAAAACTTCCAACTCAGCATAAACTTTAAAAGCAAAGATTATTTTCCTGTCCCGCATTCAACGGGTCTCCAATATGGTGCCTGTTAGAAAAAAATGGTGACATCAGTGATTTCCAGGTATAGATTTCAGAATCAGAATACAGGCAATCCAAAAAAGATAATTTTCCATTATCGTCACGACAGTGATTCATTCTATGCAGTGTTCTAGGCTAATGTCCTTTCTAGACGGTGTTTCAGATACAACCAAATTTCGATCCACCTTTACGACATACTCAAAACGTACTTTTCCGCATACTGGGGAACTTATGCCTATCAAATAAAATGCCTTTGGACTTATTAATGCAACTGTAGCATACATCTAAAAAAGTAATGCATATAGCTTTCAAAGGATTGATCTACCGTGGCCATCTATTTAGATGACATTACCATCGTTTTCTAAAAAGATGTCCAACCATTTACATGATTTGAATCAAATTCTTGAATCGCTCGTAAAAAATATGGTATATCACTCAATCCCAAAAAATCCTTCTTTGCTCTAAATCGAAGGAAAGCTCTCGGGGCTTTATTGTTTCCAAAGATGGTAGGTTTATATTGATCCTACAGGATTAAAGAAATTTCTGAAATCGTATTTCTCACATAAATAAAGAAAATCCATGCAGCCTTTTAGCTCGATCAACTTTGTTAAAATATTTGTTCCGATTTTTCTCCAGCATCATTTTACTCATTATCAAACATGATCAAGAAAAAATTTAAATGTTTAAAAATGGGGACTGCAGAAAAGCGAAGCTTTATTTGATTTAATCGAAACAATCAATAATCAATAATGCCCCCGCTTTTTAAACACTGCACAATTTTCTAATCATTTCACATTGTATACTATCAGCATCCGATTCATCTTATGCAAAACAGCATCTACTCTATTAATGATCATGACCCAGAAGCACCATTTCATTTTTAGTTCAAACTTCAGAAAGCGTAACTCAAAACCATCCTGCTGAAAAACAAGCTGCGCTGTATGAAAGCCATGTAAACACTATAGGCCCTTCCCTTTTTAAAATCTCATACAAAAAGGTTATAGTGCCTTTTTCTCGCACTAAGGTCACTACTGATCCAAAGAGAATTAGTGAGAGACAAGGTGAAAATTAAGTTACAAGATCTTCCAAGAGTATGACTTGGAAATCAAGCCGCCAAAGATTGTGAGGGGTCACAGGTTTTTGGCAAGTTGTTAGCAGGAGTGCATCCAACATTCTCGAATCGTGTGATGCTACGAAAATATGAAGAAATCAATCAGAGTAAGTGTTACCAGATTTTAAATCTCAACACGCAGATGTAATCTGTGTCTTAAAAAATGGATATGCACACTCCCAATATTTCTTATAAAAACAACTGCTAGTCAGATTACAAATCAAAAACTTCATAATCATTGATGATGTACTTTTTAGATAAAACTATGATTCAGTTTTATTAAGATGCCTAGAGAAACTCCGAAGCACAAAAGGTTTTAGCAGAGAGCTACATGATGGGACTATGCCTGAAATGAGTATGTTTGGAGTACGACACAAAACCACAAAATCATTTGCAAACTGGCATGGTCATTATTGGCCCACTTTATTCAGAGATATCACTTAATATGTAAGGAAATGCCAAATTTGTCAAACCTCACAAAGGAGACAAAGAAAATCAGCTTTCCTTTGCAAAACTGCACCAACATTGAGCAACCTTTGAGCAATGGGATTGGACATCTTTGGGAAATTTTCCATGCCCTCCAAACAACATAAGAGTATATCTCACTGCCATCAATACTTACCAAGTGGGTTACAGTAACTCCGTTAAAAAACAACAAACTCGACGAATTACATAGAATTTATAGATCTAGATTCACTGCACTACTGTGTTTGCAGTGTCCCAAATGCTCTTGTTTTTGATAATGCATCTTATTTCTCTGTAATTCCATGTTTTGAGTTCTGCTTATCAAGAGGTTTTAAACCGAAATATTCTGTAAATTATTATCCCTGCAAGGTAATGTGTTTAGCAAAAGAGTCTACTAAATAAAACCTCTCAAAACTATTGAAGCAACCATTGAACAGTGACTCATAAACTCGCATGTATCTTATAGATCTCAGTACCATGCAAGCGATAATAACACATAGGCCTCCAGTAGGTACTTCTCCATTCAATCTTGTATGCATGCAAGAAGCAATACTACTAGACCATCTAGCACTTCCTTCTAACCCTAGTTCAAGCTATTTAGACAAGAAAGCCCTCTTCTATCCAACTTAGACATGATCAAATTTTAAAATTAGAAGAAGAAAGAGAAAAGGCCAAAATTACTTCATGCGGTGTACATCAAAGCAGACAATCAAACAAATCTATTTGATTCAAAGCTTCATCTAGTCTTCTAAACAGCTTGCAAAGTTGCTGGATTCAGTTCGAATGATAAAGCTCATGAGGATAAAGCGTAAACACATCGTTCCAAAAAGACTGTGGCTTTGGACCCATATTTCGCAGATGTACCAGAAGATAGCATTCAACATTCATGTTACAAGATCTGATCAGAAAGAGGGACTCTTCTTCTCGTTAGATGGCCCTCATCTTAAAGAAATTCTCTTCAATTGAGGCTAAACCTTTCCTCCTTTAGCTTCTAGTGAGGGATTTATGTTTTTAGGACCATTAGGAAGATAAAAGTTGTAAAATAGCTTCTAGTTTGGTCCTTTCGATACATTAAAAAGTTGTTTCTGGTAGTTCTTTTAATATTTACTTTTTGTTAGAAGCCTTTAAAGAGAAAAAAGGGAAAGACAATTTCTAGAGATTAGTTATATATCCATTTCTCAAAAAACTTATCTTTATTTTTTGTGAAATCTCCCCATGACTTAGAAGTCATCGTAAATCATTTTAATGTTTTAAATCTAGTCTCGTATACAGGTTATCAATATTAAAACAGAAATTGATTTAATCTTAGTATCTTCAAACTTCTCTTTTCTTGTCATCCCATTTTCTCTAAGGAGAAAATTGTCCATCCTATCCATCCAAGCTTATGATTACTCAAGTGTGAATTATAAAAAAGTATCCTGAGTATAAAGATACAAGGGTCTTATCACAAGCCTGCTACTATGATCGATTGGTAAATAGTCTGACCGAGCATTACCAACATCGTATACCAAAACAGGTGAAATGGCTTATAAGCATATAGTACAAGGGGGTCTCATCACGAGCTACTTGTTCGTACAATAGATTAAATGTCTAGAATGGTATATTGTCAAATTAAAATTTGCAACCAAACCGTCCAGGATGAAATGGCTATTTTATCTTAGCAAAATAATGTAAAAAAGTAGTAATAAATACAAAATATAAAACTATATTTTAGAATGCATTCTTTTAATCATACCAAGAGATGTGATAAAGGGAATTGACATGGATAATCAAATGGTTGAAAAGGTATCCCTCACATTAAACTATGAACGTCATTGCAACAATGAGGTCAATCTTTACATTGCTATGAGCGACTAAAAGAGCTAAGTTGGAAAAAGTGTTGCAAAGGTGTTTTGGTTTTATCATTATCAACCAATAGAGGCCAACTTGAAAACTTAGAATGTATTTGAATTTTAACAAGAGTGAGAAATTGAGCAATGATCCCTTTATTATATTCGTATCGTATGTATACTTAGATTATATTAGAATTTCCCTCTTGTTGATAAAAGTTTTATATAGTAAAGCGTAAATATTCCAATATTTCTTAGAGATAACATATCTTCCAGCATGAATCGCCCAATCGTTGTGCTATAGACAATAACCTCCTACTTCATAAAATTTTACTTGAAAATTATAACATGAAATGGGTCCCTTTTTTCATTAAATTGGTAGTATTTAACTCATCATTCCTCTCAAAAGTCCAAAAACACACAAAAATCATTTAAAACCTTTGGAGTTCTTAGAAAACATCTAAGAATCTGAATAAAACAATAACCAATGAAGTCCTCTCTCCTCGCTTTCGGCAGAGAATACTATCGCAAATCGTGGATTGTGGATATGAATGCAATGGAACTTTATCGACAAATCTTCCTACGCGTAGTATGCCATATCGCTAATCAACATCTGGGATTGTCTCTAAGACTCAAAATCGCCAAGTTCCTTTGATCGCCGATAGCTATAAAGATAAGCGCATTTAAAAAAGTAGATGTATTAGTACGCCGCATATTATGTTAATTATTATTTAAAAAGCCTTCTCACCTGTATAATAGTAATTGAATTAAACCCAACGCCTAAATAAAAACCAAATCCACGCTAGTAGAAGAGGCTATTCCTGGGAAATAACGACAGATGATGCATACTTAGATAGATCAGGTGCAGTTCAAATGGCCAATTAATGAGACAGCCTACGCCCAAAAAATCCCTTCGTAGTATTACATACGCGAGAGTCTTATGATTACTTTTCCATTATGATGATTACAAGATTTGACAATACTTTTTTCGCTATTGGTTTTCCCGTATTACGGTTTCATTTTATCTTTTATGTAGCTTTCCTAGATGACAAGTTCTATCAAATGGGGAAGAAATCTAAGAAACGAAAGCACATGACACTCGCAGCTTTCCAGAGTAACAAACAACATGCCGCAATCCAGACCAAGCAAAGGATTGATTTTGATACTACATGTCTTGGCCTTTGAAATACTACTTGGCAGTAGCATTTACATAACTTGCTGAAGCCCGAGGAACCTCGCAGAAACAACTAGAGAAGCTCATCAGACGAAGCCGTAAATCTAGACGCATACCTGAAAGATTTGGCTGATTCCCACCTATGCATAGTAGCGTCGGGATAAATTCTTCCAGTATGGACATGTGTAAGACGATGCTACTAGCATTCAACTACAAATGTCATGTATTCTTTCCAGACTATCGATGGGAGAGTTGGGTCTAGTTTATTTAAGCCTCGATGATTTGAGGAAAATAGTATCATCGTTCTATCCGTAGAAGCAAGTATAATAAGGCATTTCGAGAAGTTTAGAGATGAAAATGAAATTGATTCAGAAACCCTATAATGGTAGAATGCTGAGACAAAACCTAGCAGAACACAAACATGAGTCTTGTGAGCAGTCCGTCAGCTTCCTATCGTTCTCTCCTTATTGTTATATAGAGCTATGATGATGCAATATGGATTGCATGATTCTTCAAAATTTTCCATAGAGATGGTACCTTTTTAATGGAAGCGTATGTAATAGTGAAATTATGGATCTGGGAAATATATTATCTGATAAGTTAGCAAAATGCTATTCTTTGAGACTTCGCAGGCAAATCCCGTGCTACCGATAGGAATTATCCCTCCTATTTTACCAGTAGTGTCATTTGGGATACTTCCTACACTGCTTTTAATTCCTAGCAGTTTCTTGTTAGGTTGAGATGGACTCCACAAGACCCCATGCCCATTCATATATACCATCGTAAACTATGGAAAGCCCATTATAAACACCACCTATATCAACTCGTAATGTGACTGATAAGCTACCCATCTACCATGCGATTTTTGCTAGACCTACTCCTAAGATCTCCTCTCAAGCATAGATTGACTTGATATACTTTAGGATCCAAGTTCTAGAGAAAAAATTTACTTTATGTAACAGAATTTTTGCAGCGACAGGCTAAGCCCCCATGTCCCTTCCCTTGTATATACCAGTACAAACTTTTAGCCTCAGAGAGACAAGTATATCACCTTACATCCAGCATCGCCTACCAAGACTTTCGTAAATTCAAAGAGCTAAAGTCTAGCTTCCTTTCTATATAGAAAAGCAGATTATATCCCATGGATTATGATATATAGAAATAAAGAAGCGTAAAAGATTAATATGTTAAAACTTGTCTCTCTCAGCTACTAGACGTTGATCCAAAAAGACTCGCCTACAATGTTCCGCATCAAAGCCAAATCTCACTAAATTTGAAAGCTATAAAGTAAGATGAGTTTGATGACCTTTTTCTCTCTCGCATAGTCAATATTTCAGAGTTCAAGAGATAGCTAAGATTAGATACCACCATAATCGAGTTAGTTGAATTTTAACAAACTTAGAGAGAAGGAGGTTGAAAACTCGCTCAGATTTGTTAGCCACTCAGCCTCGATGATAACAATCAAGCGGTAGTCTGAAATAGCGCCCTACCAAGCAGAAACATCCTACTACATCTCAAAATCTCCTAAGAAGTTAAAAGTAAGAGAGCAGGAGGAACTCCAAAGGAAGAATCAGAAGAGATAAAAAGGAAAGAACAAGAGGAAGCCAAAGAGAATAAGTGATCAGAATGTGAAAGGCAAAGAAGAGCAGAAAGCAGCAAGAAGGTGAATGTTGACACTCGATTGACTCAAAATTGCTCCCGAAATGGCAGCAAGACTCGAGTTCAATTATAAGCAATCTTGAGAGCTCGAAGAATGCCGATACATCCAAAGCGCTCAATACATAGGATCCGAATATCAAAAAGGAAGCCACAAATGTAAGAACCAAATACACTACTCCCCACAGGATTAGAAATAATCCCCAAAAGATCCCCAAACTGCAAATTATTTAGTAGAAGATATTCCTCCATGGATGTTTTCTAATAGCCTGAAACACACAGGTCAGAATAAAGCAACAACGAAAAAGGAGAAGGGATTGATCAACCTTCCCTATTTCGCTAAACAAATAGAATAGACAATGCAGTTTGGAAGGAAGAAGACAACCTCTCCGATGACTCGACAAAAGTTGATCTCAATATGCCGGTGTTGATTCGATGCTGCATACGAATGGGAGCATAGGGATCGGAGGTGAGTAATTTGTTGAAAAGAAAAGGATCACGTAATCGCTTGATTACAAACACAACTATTGGAGGCACAATGGTAAAGTAGATTCAGTGAAAGAATTCTGTAGCTAAAGAATTATCGTGAGGCATTGGAAAAAAATTGAAACAATAAATGAACAAATGGTAAACAAAAGATGAGCAAATTGCTCCAATTATCAGCTCAAATAGAAGAAGTTCAAGAATCTTCCTCAGATACCTCACTGGGCTCAGAGAAGAAGCAATACGTATTAATAAGGCACTCGTAACACAAATAAGATTGTTGTGTCATCAAATGCACAAGTTGAACTTCCTGTGTGAAATAAACAACATCTTTAATAAACAATCCGCTGATGCCAGCAGACTCTAGAACAAGCCGATGAGATCTTTAACAGCATTTTCTTACTTCGCATGAACACTAATGAGAGCGTCAGCGAAACAAATTTGCTTATATCTTGTGAACCCATAAAGAAATTTCGTTATGGAACTGTGTAGCCCAGTTTAATGAAAGTAAAGAGAGAAGTTTCTATGATGCACGACATCTATCAGCAATTAATGACTGACTACTCTAATAATACTCTATTTTATCTCACATGATCTCTCTAATGTACTCCAGCAAATTATTATCACCCAAGACATTGGAACAATCATGTCGACTAAGAGCTGCGAAAAGAATGGGAAATTGATTACAGAACTACAAGTTTAACTTTGGGATCACTCTATTGTTGTTCCTAGTAAAACCATACGAACTCGTAGAAGCCACTCTTTAGTGCTTAACAGAAATGAATCGGTGTACTATTCTTAAATATGATGATGCCACCTATGCCGCTCAAATCGACCTTCGCCTCACACTCGCCTTGCAAGAAGTGGAAACCAATGATAGCGATATGCCAACTCGTAATAAAGCAAAGAGTCGCGAGTGACGAATCATGGTCAGCTGACCGATTTCTATCCATAGAAGGCTAGATATTCCGATCGAAATGTACACCCAATTTCGCTAGTAGCATTTAATTTTGTAGTATGATGTTTAATCTAGGCATTTATAGACCTTTCTATCATTAGAAAAGTTGTCATAAGTTTTTAGTAGTATGACCAAACCTAAAGTTGTACCATCAGATTTCGTGCATATTTTTTATGAAAACTCGACCAATTTTTTCCAAATTTTGATAATCTAAGCTTTTATGTGATGCACTACATCGCCTTTTATTTAAAAGTATTTTAAATTTCATAGAAGGAATTCAAATTACGAGTATCGAAAGTGAGAATAGTTATAGCCATATGGTACTATTATCTATGTCTTAATTCATTCTGTTATGAAAATCGTTGTTTGATTACTTTTGCTATTATTGAATATTTAAATGTGTTTTACAGCTAATCTTTATACTTTCCACCACCTCGATGTTTATAGTTTGCTATTCTTTCAATCATTTACGATCGTGAATATAAAGATAAGTGTAATAATGTTTTATCAATTACTTCATTCAACTAATTGGAATGAAGTAATTATTAGTTAAAAATGAATATCTTTGTTTATTAAATAGTGTCATCTATATGCCCATGACAAACACAGCATCATCAAATGTTTCCACTAAGAATAGAAGCTTCCTTGATAGAAATAGTCGCTATATTTTTGTTTATATAGATTAAGTACTCCATTCATTATCACTTGACATGTCATTAAAACCAATCACTCATTCATCTCTACTATTTTCTTTATCGAAATTGGTCCTCGATTATATCCAACATGAGCTACCATCCCAAATAGAAAAGTGATGCCTATGGTATGTCTCGACTGTGTGGTTATCCCCTCAATTTTGATGTAACCTATTTTTTCGGCACTCAGTCACCTTCGTATTGAAGGAAGTGATGCATGTCTCCGGGATTGTACAGAATAATTCTATCTCTCGTGATGCATGTTAGAATACAGGGATATGAGGTTGTCTTTAGCGATAGCGCAAGCTTTCCGAAAGTAAAGGGCAAACCAGTGTAGGTGACCCTGAGGATAAGGGTTTCGAGTTAAGAACCTTTATCAATTGTAGGTAGATGGCTACGCAGCAATGGTAGTCAAGGCAGAAGGAGTGCTGAGCCGGGATAATGGCAAGTTGTGGCAACAGAGATTGGACCACCTTCACCATGGAGCTTTGAAGATACTATAGCAGATTTCTACTGGGCTTTCTAAGGGTACTCTTGCGCAGTCAGATCAGTGCAAGGGATGTACCTTGGGAAAATTTTTGAAAGCCACCTTTCACGAGAAGGATAGTCGCGCCACGACGATCCTTGAGAGAATTCACACAGACGTGTGTAGCCCTTTCTTAATAGCTTCGACAACAAAGAACATGTATTATGTGATATTTGTTGATGATTTTTCTCCTAAGTGTTGGATCTTCTTCATGCAAAAGAAGAGACGGACATACTCAAAGTTCTGTGAGTTCAAGGCACTGGTTGAGAAAGAATCGAGGAAGCAGGTGAAGGCTCTTAGGAGCAAAAATGGTGGTGAATTCATCTCTGGCGAATTCAAAGACTTTTGCAGCGCAAAAGGAATTCGAAGAGAGCTCATAGCACCTCATAACCCATAGCAGAATGGGGTTGCTGAGTGGAAGAATAGAACGATCGTGGGTGTTGCACAAGAGATCTTGCATGATCAGGGCCTACCCATTCACTTGTGGGCAGAGGCATGCAATACTGCAGTATATGTGCAAAACCGTTGTCCTCACAGGATACTTGGCATGACTACACCCGAGGAGGCATTTTCTGGTAAGAAGCCTGATATTTCCCATTTGAGGATTTTTGTTTCACCTGTTTACATTCATGTGACTAAGGATGCCAGCAAGAAGTGGAGCCGACCGTAGAGGTTAGGATATTTGTGGGGTACACTAATACGCCCCATAACTATCGTGTGTATTTTCCAGACAGTTGCAAGACTATTGTGCCACGGGATATCAAATTTCATGAGGAGAAAACCATGAAGTGTTCGCTTGAGAGGGAGCCACACTTGCATGAATATGAGGAGCTATTAGTTGCTAAGGATGAGTCTCAGGATGTGGATCAGCCACAAGATGAGGTTCATGGAGTGGAAGAGACCACTCAAGCAGTTCCAACCATCAGAGGGCAAAAGCGCACTATAGAAGCTAAGTGACTCGCTCAAGATGTAGAGAAGGTTGTAGGAGCACCTACATCACAGCACAGACAGAGACAGTCACTTGACCAATATACTGGATACATGGCTCTTATGAGCAAGTGTATCGTGACAGAGCCATCCTCTTTCGAGGAAGCTATGGAGGACCCTGCATGGGTAGATGCCATGGTGGAAGAGTATGATTCGATTGTCAGAAATAGTTAATGGGAGATTGTCCCAAGGCCAGAGGGGAAATAAGTGGTGGGTTCGAGATGGATCTACAAAGTGAAGTAGGCAGCTAACAAGAGTGTGGAGAAGTACAAGGAAAGATTTGTTTCCTGAGGCTTTTCACAGATTAAGGGGATTGATTATGAGGAGACCTTTGCACCTGTCACAAGGTATTCTTCCATATGGACGATTCTTGCTCTCTCAACGCAGATGGGTGGCACATTCATCAGATGGATGTGAAGACTGTGTTCCTTAATGGAGTCATTAAGGAGGAGGTGTACATAGAGTAGCCCGAAGGTTTCGAGATCTTCAACAGCAAGTCACATGTGTGCAAGCTCAAGAGAGTGTTGTATGGGTTGAAACAAGAACCTCGTGCTTGGTACACATGGATAGATAGTTATTTCGCCAGACTTTGATTCTCGGAGAGTTAGGCAGATCCTAACCTATACCAGATTGTGGTGGAGGGTAAGTTGCTGATCATTGTACTTTATGTAGATGATTTGATTTTGATAGGTGATGAACTATTGATACACTCATGCAAGGCTAACCTTACAAAGGAGTTTGAGATGAAGGGCTTGGGCCTCCTTCATTATTTCCTGGGATTGGAAATTTGGCAGCACAATGGTGGAATGTTTGTTTCTCAAGGTAAGTATGCCCGAGAGATACTGGAGATGTTCAACATGCATGGCTACAAGCCTGTCGATACTCCTCTTCCTGGTGGATGGAAGAAGGAGGATGCTACTTCAGCGGAGGAAGTGGATGCCATTGATTATCGACAATTGGTGGGGTCTCTTATGTATCTGGTCAATACACGACCCAACATATGCTATGCTGTTAACCAGCTTTCAGAAGCTATGGTTAAGACAACAAAGCTCTTCTGGAAGGCAGGCAAGCATGTATTGAGATATCTCAGAGGCACATGAGGATATGGATTATGGTACATACAGTCAGATGAGGTGAAGCTCTGTGGCCTCACAGATGAAAAATGGGCAGGGAGCCCAATGAACAGAAAGAGCACATTTGGAGGAATTTTCAGTATCAGGTTGACAACAGTTTCTTGGTACAGCAGGAAGCAGAGATCCATGGCACTCAGTTCAGCAGAGGTCGAGTATATGGCAGCGAGTTTGGCTGCATTCGAGGCTATATGGATGAGGAAGATCCTGGTCAGGTTGTTCGATTCACACTTGGATCCTGCTGTGATTTATTGTGATAATAAGAGTGGCATCAAACTCTCAGTTAATCCAGTATTTCATGATAGATCTAAACACATTGACATTCGGTATCATCATATCAGAGATTGTGTGCAGCAGAAGATCATGTTACTTTCATACATTCCCATGGAGGATCAGGATGCTGATATCTTGATGAAGGCGCTCACTAGGAGAAAATTCGAATACCACAGGGGCAGGATAGGGGTTTCAGATAATCCTTATCTTTTTGAGAGGGAGTGTTGAGATTGTAACAAGATGATGAGCTTAGTGGAAAGGAGTTGCCTTCACTAAGTGGGCCTGCAGGCTATTTTTGGCGCAAAGTCTATTTTTAGACATATGGATCATGTTCTATGAGTTGGAGGATGCTATTTGTGGATGGTTGGTCAAGTCAGAAAAAAATAGATGGACTTCTATTTTTAGACATACTGGGTGGAATCTATTTTTAGATTACCAATCTAAAAATAGATATGTTGAATATTATTAGCTCTTAATAATATTTAGACTCCAAACATTATCTTATTCTCTTAGAGCACTTCAGTTAAGTGCACAGATGTGGCACAGGAGCTGACAGAAGGAATTACGCTATTCCTGAGGGTTATGTGGAGCTATTGCATGGATACTTTAGTTAGAAATCATGTGACAGAGTTTGGTGGAGTTGATTGATGAAGTTAGTGGAGTTGTATTCAATTTAACTAATCTAAACATAGCTGAGCTATTTGTATCTAGTTTAAATGATTGATACAATTAGTGAGAGTGGTGTGAATTAGTTATTAATTAATTCACTAATTATAAACTCATTAATCAACTAAATAATGCATCAGTTAACTTCAGTGTATGGACAATTTCAGTGGAGACTAGTGCAGAGATAGGTGAAAGAGCAGGTTAACTATCAGTTGTGACTATACTGTTGCTATTTGCAACACACAGATAATTGGAGAAGCCCATGAGGATTGCACAATACAATCCAAGTGGTTTATGTTATTTAGTGAGCCATCCCATAGCATTGATTATGCAATAGAGGCTGGCTATCAAGTGGAAAAATATTTGAGCATGTGTTTTGCTGGATCTAGCTTGATAGTGTGTAGTAATTCGAGGTTGTGTTGAGAGCTTGTGAGGAGCTTTGTACTATGATTGTTACATGATCTCCATGACATATAATATACATATAGTTGGGGTTTTCAGATTTAAGCTTTCCCATTAAATACTGTGTTCATATGTGTGATTGTTTGTGGTTTTAATGTGTGCATGAAATTGATTTTATTTCTGCAATTAATGATCAATGGTAGAAGAGACTCTGTATTATGCATGAAGCTAAAATAGTGTGTGATCAGGAGAATCTCAGTGAATAATATATTAGTTATTCAAATTTCTATAGGTAGGGAATGATTGAAAAATCTATTCCATGTTAACTGATGTTTGTTTAACTCATGAATAATACTTAATTTTATCAAGCCATGGTGGCTGACAACTACTTGAGGGATTTTAGCTTTCCTAATTTGAACAGGAGTATGATGCAATATAGAATTCAAGAAAAAATGAAAATTAACTGAAATATTTTGTTTGAGAACAACTAACAGTTTGAGTTGACGAGACTTTACCACATCTTGGCGTCTGTCACATGTGATATACTTTTGGATGAAGACTACTAGTTCTTGCCACCACTACTTCAAGGACGAAGGGTCAATACCCTTTCCTTTTTGTACCAGTTTCTCATCTGGATCTTGATACATTGAAACTGCTTCTTGTATGAGGACATGTTTATCATTCCATTTTTCACCTTCTATTGGAATTTGGGAGACCTCAACAATTACTTCTTCGGAGACTGGTATAATTGTGCCTTTAAATATGGTGCTCCCTTCCCACAAGTTATGCAAGAATACAATTATTGTCTCTGTATTAAACCCTTGTAGTGTGTGTAGATATGGAATCCAACCAACTTTCTAGAGAATGGTGAGAGGTAATTTTGATACTTGAAATATTGTGGGTTCATTGCGAAGAGAATTTCCACCCATGACTATTGTGTTTTCGGAACTGGTTTCTTCACCCTTCTGCATGCATTTCTTTTGGCTCTGTTAGTTAAAAACAATATAAAAACTGCATGCAGCTTTTCTAAAATATATTATTATAAATGTCTATAGATGACGTTAATTCAATGATTCTATTGTCCAATCAACATATCTGAATGGAGTCGTATGGTTAATTCACATGCCTGTTTATTATGGATATTCATACCCCCTCCAATGAGAGAAGGGCATCCACAACCTTCAAGCACAAGAAAAAAGGAAAGGTTGTAGAAATCATAAATGCACATGAAGTAGAAGTCAAAATTTGGTAATAATCACAAATTTACATTAGGTGGAAATAACCAAAAAGGGAGAAAAGTGGAGTAGCAATCGAGGATTTCCTATTTTGACGGCATAGTATGATGCAAGCATGAAAGGTGACATGTTATGATTGATGCTATTATCACTCAATTCAGCATGATTAGATAATTCATATAAAATCATAGTTTATTATGTGTATAGGTTTCGATAACGATAACACTTAGTCAAACATCACATTCGCCTTCAGGAATGGATCAATAGGAAATTATGGGCATAAAAGTAATTGCTTGCTCAATAGGAAATGAGCTAGAATACTATATTTAAAAGGAGACATTTTTCTTGTTTTGTGAAGAGACCACTATGTTGGTGCGGTGGCTAGATAGTCATAGTGCCATTCACGGGGATTTAACAAAGTGATCAAGTCGGCTAATGATGAGACCTCTTGTCCTTAAAGCATGTTTAGCTGTCGAGAAGGTCACTACCCTAGTGTGGTTTCCATTATGGGAATGTCACTTGTTAGATCCTCATGATCATGGTAGGCTGGCTTGTAATGAGACCCCCTATTCTCTCTTCTTTAAAAATTTACACATGGTGAAAATGTGAAGTTGGGTTACACATTTTTCCCTTTTTTGAGAAAAAAAATTCATTTTTTTTCTGTTCTTCAACTTTCTGCAAGCCAAAACAATTTTTCTATTTAGAATTTTATTTTGCAATAAAAATAAAAGTTGTCAGAAATTTTATTAGCTTTCTACTACTTATTTTTTGGAATTTTTTTATACACATTTGATATGTCAAACTAGCGTTTCTATAAGTGTGTGTTTTTTAATAATCAAAGGATTCATAAGAAGTCATGTTAATACACAATTTTTTATTCTTTGAAACTTTTTGTTTTTGATAAACAAAATGTGTTACCACAATCTAGATAGAGTCTACTTCAGTTTCATCATATTACAAAGCCAATGGATGCATATCGTAATTACTAGAATTTTTTGAACTGGTCCAATATGAAAAAACTGCATATTTTGAATATGTTTTGCAATGCAAGAAATTTCTTAATATATAAGTTATAAACTAAAAATCTAAAAACTACCCATTAGAGATGACAGACCAATGTAATGCACCATAATTTTTTCAATTTTTTTTTACAATGTATTTTGGAAGATACAAAATTATGATTTCACTGAATCATAATGACCTTAAGAAATTGTTTACACCCATTTTATTACAAAATTAATTAAAATTGGTAAATATTCATGAAATTCGATAACAGCTATATTTCTTGAAAGTACATTGAATTCTAAAAATTCTTGTCCTGGTTCCGACACTTAATTTAGAATGTTTCATGGAGTTTAATAAGTCCAAATTTAAAGATATATACTCAGATCTTGGTTATATGTAATTGCTGACGTGTTAGTTCGGCTGAACTCTTAAAAAATGTTCGGTCGATTTTTTTTGTTTTTTGCATCGACGACCCGTCAAGTCTAATGACATAAAAGCTCGATCGTTTTTTTCATAAAATTTCAGCTGAAATTTTTCCTAATTTTCCATCAGTCGGAAAATACCATGAACCCCCTCAAAAAAAAAAATTGCGACAATATAAATTGCCACGAAAGAACTAATTATTTTCACATATTTTTGCACATTTGGTTTGATTTTACAAAGGTCTTGGTCTAATTTTGCAAAGAATTATTTTTGGTTTAAGTACTTTTCTTGAAGGTACATTCAAAGGAAATTTTTGCAAAGGATTGTGTTGGGAATGTTGCCATTGATGGCAAAGGAATTGGCAAAGAAGGAGCATCTGAAACAGTAACTATGAAAAGAGAAGAGCAAAGTAGCAGCAAAAGAAGAGTAGATAATTGAAGCAGAATTGTCCAGAGACAGGATAGTCCTGATGGTATCCGTGATAAGTAAGAAACCCTATGAGGGGATTAATGGTGCTCTGAATGTTGTTCGAAGAACCGATGTTAATACGGTCGTCAGTGTATCCAAACTGGTAGACAGTGGAGTTATATATATTCATTGAATATATGATATGATCAAAGATATGGTTTTAAGCTTCACATGGAAGGGTCTACGCTATTATTAAGGAGCTGACTAGCTTTCATGGAGAAAGGAAAGAGGAGCGAGGGAAAATCATTTATAACGCAGAAGAACTAAAATAGAGTATTTGGCATTGAACTCTCAGTGGAACATGGACTAACCCTTTGGAATCATGAACGGAACCTGGAAGGAAAGAGGTGGAACATAACAAAAGGAAGCGCGATGGAACCCTGCATGGAAGAGCAGAACCATGACCAAGTGAATAGTAAAGGCAGTTTCTGGATTTCATCGCACCACCTTTCGGTGATAGGCAGTATTTCCTGGTTGGAGAGTGATTCCATAGAAACGTTGACATGTAGCAGAGGTGGACCCATGGAAACTACTATCAAAGCGTTCCATTGCACGTTAATGTTCGACCAAAGAAGCCAAGCGATATTACTGAATTCCATTGATTTGGGAAGGGTTCATCGGACGATGTTCATTTTCTATAGATGCACGAAGGATACCTAAGGTACGGCGCGCCATCGCGCGTTATCATCCATGCATCATCAACGAACGATATCCGTCGGATCATCGGAAGCCGAGCAATGTGCTCTCCACCGTCGGATGGAAACGATCGTTAGCAATGGGCCCCAGTTTTTTAAATTATATTGATTGGGACTTTTCAAATTAACGGTTGCAGGTTTAACCAAGGATTACTTAAATTAAATATAAATTATGACAAAAAGTGTTTGGACCATCATTTGAATGTTATTCCGAAGTTGGTGGAATGAATAAACCTGGGGTCGACTTACGAAGGTCATTTCTAAAAAAATAAAAATAAATAAATAAATAAAATAAAAATTGGATTAATATCTCAATCTTAGATTGAGATATTAAAAAGCTTTAGATTAATTATCTAATTTCCAAAACCAAGGAAATAAAACAATGATAAATTGTTTGGGGCTTGCGTAGACCCTGCTGGATTATCTAATTGATCCGGTCCAGGAATACCATCAGCAGTTGGGTGGTTTTGACTCATGGTATTAATAAAGGCAAAACTATATAAGGAGACGTTTATTATGGTTCATAGTGTGTAGATGGAGGGGTTGTTAATGAATAAAATTTTTAAGAGATATCTACATGATCGAACTCTGTCTCTCATGAATCTGAATCTATGATGCACCTATGGATATGATCTCTAGATCTAGAAATGATGAATCTCTAAGAAGATCTGAAAATGAAGTCATGAATATCTGACGCAAATATGATGAAGAAATTAAGAGGAAGTTGGTAGATATGAGGGTTGAAGCCTTCAGTGCGAAAGTAAAAGCTTTCTACAAATTGGTGTTAAATCAGGGGGTTGGAGCTCCCTTCCAGTGGTGACTGGAAAACGAGAGAAGGTGGTATCCTTCTACAGTTGGGTGCCTGCATGCTGGTATAAGTCTGTGCCAGCATAAAATTGTAAGAAGTTTTCTTTATAATAAATATTGAAGACTAAGATAATAGCAGCGGTGGTTTTCTCCCGAATTGGGTTTCCACCTTAAATACGAGTGTTCATATGTGTTTCTTATGTTTTATGGTTTATTCTGTTATTTCTATTCATGCTTACTGCTTAACATCTGATGAATGAATGATGCAATGATCTAAGTAAAGACATAATAAGATCTCTGAACACACAAGTTGGATTCAGTAAAGTAGCGTATGGTTTTAAAAAAGAAAAATTGAAAGTTCTCAGTCATCTCTAAATACTGATTCACCCCCCCTCTCTATATTTATTCCAACAATTGCAATCAGAGCAGGTCCTTCTGAAAAGCTTAGCCGCTAGAAGGAAGATCAATCAAGATGAGAAATCAAGATGGAATAGCATCTATCAGGCCTCCGCTCTTCAAAGAAAACAATTTAATCTTCTGGAAAACAAGGATGAGATCCTATCTTCAGTCTCTGGGTGCAGATGTATGGGCTATTGTTGAAGTAGGATATCAATATCCAGCCACAGTACCAATAGACCCAACGGAAAGAAAGAATTATGAAACAAATGCAAAGGCGGTTAATGCTCTATTGGGAAGTCTAACTGAATCAGAATTTGTCAAAGTTATGCAATTGAATACATCAAAGGAAATATCGCACAAAATCATTCTAAGCTATGAAGGTGATGCAAAGGTAAAAAGTGCTAAACTCCAAACTCTCAGAATTCAATATGAGAACCTAAAAATGCATAATGAGGAGAGCATTGCTAATTTCTTTTTACGACTTGATGATATTGTAAATCAGATGAGAAATCTGGCAGAAACGATAACCGAATCTACTTTGGTTGAGAAAGTTTTAAGATCACTGACGACAAAATTTGAGTCAAAAGTGTCTGCTCTTGAAGAAAAGTAGGATCTTCAAAATCTTACTGTGGTGCAACTTCATGGCATACTAACTGCATATGAAATGAGAAGAGGAGGACCATCTGAAGTCAAGGAAGCCATCTTTAGAGCTTCTAAAAAAGGGAAAAAAGTACAAGAGACAGAAGGATCAGGATATATCTCAGAAGAAGATGAGGCAAATTTTGTAAAGAAACTCCAACTTGGTACAGGACAGTTCAGAGGTAAGCTTCCTTTCAAATGTTTTTCTTGTGGAAGAGTTGGTCATTATGCTGTTAAGTGTCCTCACAAAGAAACACATGAAAAATGAAAGGAAGTAGCAAGAAGGAATAAGAATTGGTTTAGCACTAGAAAAAGTTACTATACTCATGAAGACAGTGATGGGTTATCAGACAGTGAGGAAGAATGTGAACAAGATCTTAGACTTCTCATGGCATTTGAAAAGGAGTATAGAGAAGAAAAGGATACTTTTGTGGATGCTTTAGAGGACAATGATTTTCTTGATGAAATCAATCAACTCAAAATATGCTTAGAAGAAAGTAAAGTAACCATAGAGAATCTAAAAAACCAGCTTCAAGAAAAGGAGAAACATAATGAGAAATTAGAATGTGAAATAGTGAGTCTAAGAAATAAATTAAGAAAGTAAAGACTTTGAATCTTAGATTTGCTAAAGGATCTGAAACCTTAGATGAGATTATCAAGATAAAACATTCTCCTCTTCTAAAGACAGGTCTTGGATATATTGGAGAATATTCTTAGGCTTCAGCACCAAATTATCTAAAAGTAGCTACGGCTAGTACACAACATTCTGCCCCTCAGCAAGGGAATAAAGAATCTTTAGAGATAACGCATGATCATCTCAATTCAAAGAACACTAACAGGAGTAACTTTCAAAGAAACACCAATCAAAAGGTAAATTCAAGTAGAAGATTTTATAATCGCAGAAATTTCTTCTTCAATGGAAAATGTTTCTCATGTCACAATTGTTGTCATAAAGCTGTTCAATGTGTTGCATATAAAACCATCATGACAAGAGAAGCAAGAAAGAAAAGGATTGATATTGGAACAAATAAGAATACTTATAACAACTTTTCTCCTCTTCGAAATGAAGTTGAATTTTCTTATTGCAATAACTTTGGCCATGAAGAATCTGAATGCAGGAGCAAAGTTCAGCCAAAAGAGCATCTTCCTTCAAGCTCCAAAGTATGGAAAAAGAAGGAATTACAGGTTGAAAATTGTGGCATAGATTTATTTGCAGAAGGAGAAGAAAATCAATGGTACATTGATAGTGGATGCTCAAAACACATGACAGGTGACAAAAACAAACTTCTTGCATATAGTGCTCTAGAAAAAGAAAGGAATGTTACATTTGGAAATGATACTCCTGCTGTCATTAAGGGTAAAGGATCTGTTTTTCTAAAATAAAAGGTGAAAGATAATAATGTCATGTATGTGGATGGATTAAAGCATAACCTGTTAAGTGTAAGTCAAATGTGTGATCAAGGAACTGAAGTTGTCTTCAGTTCAAAAGAATGTATGGTACGTGATCTTGATACAGGGAAAACAATTATAAAAGGAAAAAGAACTCCAAGAAACTTGTATGTATTGAAGAACTGCAAAGAACAATGTTACTTGAGTAAATCTTCAGAAAACTAGCTATGGCATAGAAGGTTGGGGCATCTGAGCTTCTCTCAAATCAACAAATCGAGCATACTTAAAGCTGTTCATGATCTTCCCAATATTACTCCACTTGAAAATATCATATGCAAATCTTGCCAATTCGGTAAGCAAACCAGAGTACAATTTAATTCCAAGGAAGTATCATCAAGTAAGCCTCTTGAACTCATTCATACTGACATATGTGGACCTGTGAAGAAAAAGTCACCACGTGGTGAACAATACTATATCTTATTTATTAATGATTTCTCTAGAATGTGTTGGATTGGGTTGCTTAAACACAAAGATGAAGCATTTGAGAAATTTCAGATCTTCAAAGCACTAGTTGAGAATGAATTAAATCTAAAAATCAAGTGTCCTAGATCTGATCGAGGAGGAGAATATACATCAGATGAATTCCTTGAATTTTGTGAACAACATGGCATAAAAAGATAGTTTTCTGTAGCTGGTACTCCACAACAAAATGGTGTAGAAGAAATAATGAATAGAAAAGTTGAAAAAATGGCCAGAGCTATGCTTGATGATTCCAGAACACCTGACACATTTTGGGGAGAAGCAGAACATACAGTAGTAAACATTCTCAACAAGGCACATGTTCGTGTAAATAGTGATAAAACTCCATATGAACTCTGGTATGGTAATCCTCCCACTGTAGAGCATTTTAGAATTTTTGGGAGAAAATGCTTTATCAAAAATAATGATGAAAAGCTTGGTAAGTTTGAACCAAGAGTAGATGAAGGAATACTTCCTGGTTACTCCTCTAGGAGTAGAGCATATAAATGTTACAATAAAAGACTTCGGAAGATTTTCGAATGTATTGATGTTGTTATTGATGAGTCTCCTGTAGCTCTAAAAGAAGAAAAAAAAACAACAGATGAAGACGATGATGACATATATCCTTCTACATCAAATAGGAATGATATAGATAGTGAACCCAATGAAGAACCCGAGGATGATTTATCTGAAAAAGCTCCATCCAGATATGTTCAAAAGAATTATCCAGAATCACAAATTTTGGGAGAAAAGGGATCATGTGTACAAACAAGAAGGATTCTTGTGGGATCTTCTAGCAATATGGCATTTATGTCCACTATTGAACCACACAATGTTAATCAAGCTAGAAAAGATGAATGTTGGATTCAAGCCATGAATGAAGAGCTTGATCAAATTGAAAAGAATCACAGTTGGCAATTAGTACCAAGACCTCATGACAAAAATGTCATTGGAACTAAATGAATATTCAAAAATAATTTAAATGAGAATGGGGATGTTATAAGAAATAAAGCTAGACTTGAAGCCATAAGAATGTTTCTTGTTTTTTCAAGTTTTCAACAAATCAAAGTTTATGAAATGGATGTTAAATCTGCTTTTCTCAATGGTGATCTAGAAGAAGAAATTTATATAGAAAAACCAAAAGGATTCATTTTGGGAAATGATGAAAAACTTGTTTGTAGACTTAAAAAGGCTCTATATGGTCTCAAACAAGCTCCAAGGGCATGGTACTATCATCTTGACAAGTATCTTCATCAACAGCGATTTTCAAAGGGGTCAGTGGATAGCAACTTATACACAAAAACTTAAAATGATAAACTATTGATTGTGGTTGTATATGTTGATGATATCAATTTTGGAAGTAATGAAGAATCTATGAGTCAGAAATTTGCTTCTGATATGAAGCAAGAATTTGAAATGTCTTTACTTGGGGAACTAACATTATTTCTTCACTTACAAGTGTAGCAAGCAACAGATGGCATATTCTTATCACAAGTAAAATATCTTAAGAAAATCTTGAAGAAGTATGGCATGGAAGATTGCAAACCTGTAAGCACACCAATGATAACGGGATGTAATCTCAGGACTAATGATGATTCCCCTATGGTGAATCAACCAGAGTACAGATCTATGATAGGAAGTCTACTTTATCTCACCGAGACTAGACCAGACATTATGCATGCAGTTGGGATTGTGGGACGATTCCAAGCTAATCCAAAAGAGTCTCACCTTCAGGCTGTCAAAAGAATATTCAAATATCTGCAAGGAACTCAATACTTTGGACTATGGTATCCAAAGGATGTTGATCTTACCCTTCATGCTTACACTGATGGAGATTGGGCTGGAAATTTTGATGATCGAAAAGGCACTAGCGGTGGTGCATTCTATATGGGGCCCCGGTTAGTATCCTGGTTTAGCAAGAAGAAAAGCTCTATTGCCTTATCTACAACATAAACAGAATATGTGGCTGTAGCATCATGTTGCACTCAACTTATTTGGATGATGCAAACCTTACAAGACATTCAAATCAAATGTTCACCTCCTATCTCCATTATGTGTGATAATACAAGTGCCATCAGTATCTCAAAGAATCCTGTTATGCATTCAAAGACTAAGCACATTCCCATCAAATATCACTTCTTATGTGAACAAGTGCTTGAACAAAAGGTGAAATTGGAGTATGTTCCCTCCAAAGAACAAGTTGTTGATATATTTACCAAAACTCTACCCAGGGAAGTGTTCGAATATCTCAGACAAAAACTGGGAGTAGTCTCTGCCATGCAGAAGATCAGACCTGCTTAAATTTAGAAGATTAAATTGGATATGCTCCTGTTGAAGGTATTCAGGATGCACAGGCTAAGGGGGAGCATTGGTCATATGGAAAGGATGCATTGTTGGCATTCCAATTAATTATTATAGTCTGATCTCATCTTTGATCTTGTTTGTATAAGTCATTTTTTTTTGAAGATGTAGCATGATCTCAGGGGGAGCATGGTTTTGTCGGTACAAAGGGTATTGATCAATCCTTTTCCATTGATGTCAAAGGGGGAGGAAAAACAAATAGGGGTTTCTATAAGACAAATAGAGGAAGAGTATTGCCATCAATGCCAAAGGGGGAGATTGTTGGGAATATTGTCATTGATGGCAAAGGAATTGGCAAATAAGGAGAATCTGAAACAATAAATATGAAAAGAGAAGAGCAAAGTAGCAGCAGAAGAAGAGTGGATAATTGAAGAAGAATTTTCCAGAGATAGGAGAGTCCTGATGGAATCCATGATAAGTAAGAAATCCTGTGAGGGGATTAATGGTGCTCTGAATGTTGTTCGAAGAACCGATGTTAATACGGTCGTCAGTGTATCCAAACTGGTAGACAGTGGATTTATATATATTAATTGAATATATGATATGATCAAAGATATGGTTTTAAGCTTCACATGGAAGGGTCTATGCTATTAGTAAGGAGCTAACTGGATTTCATGGAGAAAGGAAAGAGGAGCGAGGGAAAATCAGTTATAACGCGGAAGAACTAAAACAGAGTATTCAGTATTGAACTCTTTGTGGAACACAGACTAAACATTTGGAATCATGAACAAAACCGGGAAGGAAAGAGGTGGAACATAACAAAAGGAAGCGCGATGGAACCCTACATGGAGGAGCGAAACCGTGACCATGTGAATAGTAAAGGCGGTTTCCGGATTTCATCGCACCACCTTTCGGTGATAGACGGTATTTCCTGGTTGGGGAGCGATTCCATAGAAACCTTGACACGTAGCAAAGGTGGACCCATGAAAACTGCTATCAAAGCGTGCCATCGCACGTTAATGTTCAACCAAAGAAGCCGAGCGATATTATTGAATGTCGTTGATCTAGGAAGGGGTCATCGGACGGTGTTCATTTGCTATAGATGCGCGAAGGTTACCCAAGGTATGGCATGCCATCGTGCTTTATTATCCATGCATCATCAATGAATGATATCCATCGGATAATCGGAAGCTAAGCAATGTGCTCTCCGCCGTCGGATGGAAATGATCGTTAGCAATGGGCCCCAGCTTTTTAAATTATATTGATTGGGAATTTTCAAATTAACGGTTGCAGGTTTAACCAAGGATTACTTAAATTAAATATAAATTATGATGGAAAGTGTTTGGACCATCATTTGAATGTTATTCCGAAGTTGGTGGAACGAATAAACCTGGGGTCGACTTATGAAGGTCATTTCTAAAAAAAAAATAAAAAAAATAAAAATAAAATTGGATTAATATCTCAATCTTAGATTGAGATATTAAAAAGCTTTAGATTAATTATCTAATTTCCAAAACCAAGGAAATAAAACAATGATAAATTGTTTGGGGGCTTGGGTAGACCCTGCTGGATTATCTAATTGATCCCATCCATGAATACCATAAGCAGTTGGGTGGTTTTGACTCATGGTATTAATAAAGGAAAAACTATATAAGGAGAAGTGAATTATGGTTCATAGTGTGTAGATGGAGGGGTTGTTAATGAATAAAATTTTTAAGAGATATTTGCATGATCAAACTCTGTCTCTAATGAATCTGAATCTATGATGCACCTATGGATATGATCTCTAGATCTAGAAATGATGAATCTCTAGGAAGATCTTAAAATGAAGTCATGAATATCTGACACAAATCTGATGAAGAAATTAAGAGGAAGTTGGTAGATCTGAGGGTTGAAACCTTCAGTGAGAAAGTAGAAAGCTTTCTACAAATTGGTGTTAAATCAGGGGGTTGGAGCTCCCTTCCAATGGTGACTGGAAAATGAGATAAGTTGGTATCCTTCTACAGGTGGGTGCCTGCATGCTGGTATAAGTCTGCGCTAGCATAAAATTGTAAGAAGTTTTCTTTATAATAAATATTGAAGACTGAAATAACAGCAGTGGTGGTTTTCTCCTGAATTGGGTTTCCACCTTAAATACTAGTGTTCATATGTGTTGCTTATGTTTGATGGTTTATTCTGTTATTTCTGTTCATGCTTACTGCTTAACATCTGAAGAATGAATGATGCAATGATCTAAGTAAAGACATAATAAGATCTTTGAACACACAAGTTGGATTCAGTAAAGTAGCGTATCGTTTTAAAAAAGAAAAATTAAAAGTTCTCAGTCAGCTCTAAATATTGATTCACCCCCCCTCTCAGTATTTATTCCAAGGGATTGTTTTGGGTTTAAGGACTTTTCTTGGAGGTACATTCAAAGGACTTTTCTTCGAGGTATGTGATACATTTTTTGGATGTTTTTTGGGCTTCATTTTTTTTGAAGGTATGGATTTGGGCTTAATTTTTATTGTTTTTGAAGGTATGGATTTGGACTTAATTTTCAAAGGACTCTTTTTCGGCTTAATTTCGAAAGGACTCTTTTTACGCTTAATATTCAAAGAAAATTTTTTGGATATTTTTTGGAAGTATTTTTTAAAGTGATATTTTTTTAGAGGCTTTTTAGAAATATTTTATAAAGTGGATTTTTTTAAGAAGTTGGAATTAATTTTCAGTGGACATTCGGAGGCATTTTTTGAAGTGACATTTTCTTAGAGTACGTATTTTGGGTTGAAGTAAATCTTTTATAATGATTTTTTAAAATGAGTTTTTGTCTAACTTTTTAAATGAATTTTTTTGTTAGGACTTGGAAAGAAATTTTTGAGCTTTGTTTCATTTTTATAAGACATTTTTTTCTCAGATTTTTTAAAGTAAGTGTTTTGGATTGAAGTATGTATTTTTTGCAAAATTTTTAAACTGAGTTTTTTTTTTTTAAATTAAATATTTTGTGATGTTTTTTTTAATTGAGTTTTTGTCTAAAGTTTTGAAGGAAATTTTTTGAACTTCAGACTATATTATCATGGGAAATCGAACGAATTGTACGAGAAAATATGATCGAAAAAGAGACCCTGATGAACATAGAGAAGAGACGAGACAATATCACAAAATAAAGACAGAAGAAATCTAAGATATTGAAGGGGAAAATCAACTTCAACTAGAAGTTGAAGCATGTATGTAAATGTAAATATTATGAATTTGATATATTTAAAATTTTCTTAATGTAAAATGTGAAGCTTAGTTTTTATTTTATGAATTAATTGGAAAAATATTTTGCAATGAAAAGAGAGAGAGATATTCCTGAAAACATCGATGATGAGATACAAAATTTTGAAAGAGAAAGTGAAAGAGATATTGAACCAGTGATTGAAGATGGTGAAAATGTTGAAAGAAATTCAAGTGAAGAAATTGAATGACAAGGTATGTACATATATGTGTGTGTGTGTGTGTGTGTGTGTGTGTTGAACACATGCACGTATTATTGAAATTATACATATTTATTCATTTAGTTTTTTATTGAATATGTAGAATTATTATGTACTATTCATTCGAATATGTACAGATGAAATCAATGTCGATGATGAGATGTTAGAAAATGTTAACACTCACACATATGGAGATAAAAGAGATGACCATATTATACGATATTGTGTTAACCACATTTTTTATACATACTTCATAAAGGAAAATGTGAAAGTTCAAGCCCAAATGTTGAAAGGTATCATATCATTAAGGAAATTAAAAGAAGCTATGACTTTATTGGGTATTCAAAAATCAAACAAAGATTAAAAAATGAAGGAAAATGTGATACAAAATATAAATAGTGATATAAATTCAATTATAATATCTAGATAGAAAAATGTTTCAGTTTTATGTAGAGAAATACATATGGAAGTGGTTTCATCAAGTACTAAAGAGAATCACTTGGTAAAATCTATCGCACGAGTATTAGGAACCTCATGAAAAAATTTGCACAAACATTGCAAATCTTGGTTGCAAATATATGTAAATGGTGAACTCGCTTATTGGAGAGCTATTTGTAGGCAACCATACAAAGATAGACTTGGAAAAAATGTTAAAAAAATAATATATGAATATTGGAAGAAAAATTTGCTTGTTTCAACAACTACAAATCATGTGATGTGAAGAAGAACAACATTAAATCAATGCTAAGAACATGAAAAAAAATTCTTAGAAACCAGTCAGATAGAGTTGTTCAACAGGTTCAAAGAAGAGAATCGTGAAATTCATGTCTCAATCAATGCTTTTGTTCAATAAAAACCATGGTATGTAAAACCTATCACCATATGTGACACTTGTGTTGACGTTATCATGTGGAATTTGAGTTATATTATGACACATTCCTTAATTTTGGTAGAACATTTTTGAAGGGTTCACCTCCTCCTTCCACTATCTGTGATTTCATATCTCAAATTCTATGTGAAATACAAAGTGATGAACTATTTTACGAAAAGAAATGTCTTGGTGGTAAAAAATGCAATGATTGTGGAAATTTGACTAAATTTCAAAACAAATATCGTACTGATATAAATCATCAATCATTGTCCAACATGAAAGTGAAATGGAAGAGATATGCATATATCCATACATCGATTCAAGGTGAAAATAGTGCTAAAATAATTGAATTACGAGAAGAAGAAATTTTTGTGAAATTTTGAGGCATAAATTTATAAATACACCAAGAATTCCCATAGCGCTCGATGGCAGGACTTGAAATTCAAAAAATTCGGTGAATTTTTTCCACCAGGGATCATTTTTTTAGAAATTGATTTTGCAGAAAACTACACATATGTTCCAAAAAGAGAAATTCAGAGTGAATACTATCATTCTGACCAAGTCTCCATGCTCGTCCATATTCTATATAGATATGCTAAAAAAAACGTCGATCATATAGAAAGCACTAGTGAAAATCGACATGTTATTAAAGAATACCACTTTTATATCAGTGATGATCGTACACATGATACATATTTTGTAAAACATTGTTTTGGAAAGATTTACAATTCCTTGAAAAGTCATGGAATAACTTTCAATGAAAAATTGATATGGTTAGATGGATGTGTAGGTCAATTCAAATCTGCACGATCATTATTTTGGTTGTGTTGTCTTCATAAGAAAACATGCATTAAAAATTGTTGGAATTTCTTTGAGACTGACCATGGAAAAGGAGAACATGATGATGTAGGGGCATGTATAAAATGAGCACTTCGAAGATATCAAATGAACCCCTCTACAAGCCGACTTGTGGGTGCTAAAGAAGTTATTCAATGGTGCATCGCTGCTCTAAGCCATGAGACTAATTGATCAAGGGAGGTTTGAAGGTACATTCAATTTAATTTTTATTAGATATATAAATTTAAATAGTGTACATTTATGACAATGATTATTTTTGATGGCATTTTGATATCATATTTACATTCTTCTCTGAATTTTCCATATAAAGGTTTTTTTGGCATATTGGGATAGAATATGTAGATAGATCAATTGGAAATGACATTGAAACAATAAAAGAGACTTAAAAATTGCATTCAATTAAAAAAAAGTTGTCGAGAAATGTGTTTGCATTGGATAAAAGAAAATATTCTTGTTTTTGTCATGTTTGCATAGACAATGTAGAATCCAATGACATTTGTGAAAACAAAATGTATGTTAAAGATTGGAAACATACAGAGATAAATATAAAGGGAAAAATGTTCTTTGCAATGTTTGAAGAAATTCAATCAGAGGAGACTACAATATCGTCTAATGGTGATCGAGTTTCTAATCTTGTTAGAGAAGGTAACATTTGAATTGCTTTCAAATGATAAAGATCTAGAAATAAATTTAAATACATAAGTTTGTTAAGTTTGTTTTATTGTGCAGGAGATGTTTTTGCTGTAATTTCACCTACTGAAAACAGTGAAAATGTGAATTATTATTTTATGCATTGAACTAAACAAAAAATAAAATTATTGAAAAACTATAATGATCAAGGGTTTCCATATGAAAGAGGATCTATTATACTGAAAGGTTATTTTTTCATACAAAATAATCAAAGTGGGGATTTTGTTTAATTTGAAGACTATGAACCTGATGTCATAAGTTGTCAATATAGTCACTTGGTGTGTGAAGCACACATAAATTTGATGGAGGTTCAATGAAAGAAAAAACCAAAAATTAAGATTTGGAAAATGTCAAAATTCGATCATGAACGGATCATTGAAGATGGCATTCCATTGGAATTGTTTTGATTGAACTACCCAACAATTTCTTCTCTTTGGATTCATGTTTTAGAAATTATAGAACTCAACTAAAAATTGAGCTGCCTTGTTACGTTATCTGTGCAAGTGTTTGCACATGTACAAATTGTTTTGGTACATGCACACTAGTATGAACTAAAAGTATCTTTTCTATACATGCATTGATGAAAAATGTTGCATGTATTGGATATATATAAACATACATATACACACACACACACACATATACATATATATATATATATATATATATATATATATATATATATATATATATATATATATATATATATATATATATATATATATATATGTTCTAGAATGAAATTAACTGTTCAATTAGTTTTACTATGTCCATTGATGAAAAATGTTTGATGTACTAAATATACATGTTCTAGAATGCAATTAACTAAAAGTAGTTTTTCTATGTGCATTGATGAAAAATGTGGCACGTAATAGATATATACACAGACTGAATGTGACTAGTTTTTCTCATGGGCTTTTTTGCTAAAAAGTATCCACAATGTAAATAAATCATCCATAGTATAGTTTTGTACGAAGATTCCTTTCAAACAAGAGACTCGGAGAACTTCTTCGACTTTTGGTGGGATTTGACCCACATCTCTACTCCTGATAGAAAATAGTACAAAATTTCTCTGTTAATGGTCGCATATGTTCTAGGCAATTAACTGAAAGTATCTTTTCTATGTGCATTGATGAAATTTTTTTTACATATTGGATATATATATGAACTCTAGAATGCAATTAGTTGTTCAAGTAGTTTTCCCATGTGCATTGATATAAAATGTTTCACATACTGAATATATATGTTCTAGAATGCAATTAACTAAAAGGAGATAAATTCTATAGGCATTGATGAAAAGTAGCTAAATTTTATTGGCATTAATGAAAAATGTTGAGGTATTGGATATATATGTTCTAGAAAGAAATAAATATTCAAATAGATTTTCTATGTGCATTGATTAAAAATGTTGCACATACTGGATATATACATTATAGATTGCATTTTTAAAATTTTATTATTGTTTTGAACACATCTAAGAAGACCTAGAATCTTATGATTGTTTATATATATATATATATATATATATATATATATATATATATATATATATATATATATATATATATATGTACATATGTATGTATGTATGTATGTATGTATGTATTTTACTTCAATTTTTTTAACATATATATTCAAACATGTGTAAAATAATTTCTACATGTACATACATTCATGTGAATTTTTTTTTGTTTGGAAAAAGACAACTTGAATTAAAAAAAAAACATAATATCATAATCACATGCCAAATGTATTTCAACCATCCAAAACTTGAGTTTTAAAAACTTTTAGATTATATCACAACATTACTTCACATGCCATGCCAATTGTAGTTCAACTATCCAATAAAAACATTTAACATTATATCACATGCCAAATCTAGTTCTTGACCATCCAAAACTTAAGTTTAAAAAAAAACAAATTATAACACAACATTACTTCACATCCCAAATGTAGTTCAACTATCCAAAAATTGAGTTATAAAAACAAAAACATTATAGATCACAAGTATCAAGTATCAAGTAACATTACTTCACATGCAAAATGTAGTTCAACCATAACACTTTAAAAACAAAACGAATTATTTTTAACACAACATTACTTCACATCACATGCCAAATTTAGTTCAACCATCCAAAACTTAAGTTTTAAAAACATTATATATCACATTCACATGTACCAAATGTAGTTCACATAAAATATGTCCAAAATTTATAAATCTCACAAGTATCAAGTATCAAGTTATATATAGATCCATCTAGATATATATATATATATATATATATATATATATATATATATATATATATATATATATATATATATATATATATATATATATATATATATATATATATATATATATATAAGTAAATTTAAGAGTAGAAATCTATTGAAAATATAATGTTGCACGTGTGCGTGTGCATCATCCATCAAATACAGATGGATGTAGTGTCTTTACCAGCACATTCTCAATCCGTGAGCTATCCTGCGAAGCATGGGGAGCCTGTACACAATGTGTACAAACATTAAAGTTTTATCTTTTAAAATTGAGTGAGAATATATAGAACTTCATGTAAAAAATAAAATATAAAAAAAATCATGTAATACCTCATGAGGTTCCCTCTCCATTTTTTGCTTGTCTGCTACAACTTCCCCCATGGGAACATCTCCAATAGTAAACTGTACAATATATATATATATATATATATTAAAAATTTTCAAATGAAAATGCATGTATATATAAACTTATTTTCAATAATATTAAAAAATAAGTTAGACAACTTGTTCAAATAGCTAAAATAGTGTGGATGTTCCTATCTCCATTGCTAGAGTCCGTGGAGAAAAGAAATCCTCTATAGAAACCTAAAATTCAAAAAAATTAAAAGTATAAAATAACTCAAGATAAAGATCTCAATTTATAATAAAACTTTTAAACTTCAATTTATAAATTATAACTTAAAAACATATATATATTTAAGTGAAAAATTGTATGCTTCTGCAGGTGGATTTGGCACATCTCCTAAGAGAGGCTCCAAAAGAAAATCTCCAAAAACCTAAAATTCAAAAATTTAAAATAACTTAGAATCTCTAGATCTCAATTTATAATTAAAAATTTTTACGTTTCAATTTATAACTTATAATTTAAAAACATATATATATTTAAGTGTAAAATTGAATACTTGTTCTGGTGAATTTGGCACATCTCCTAAGAGTGGTTCAGAAAGAAAATCTCCAATAACCTAAAATTCAAAAAAATTAAAATAACTCAAAATATAGATATATCTCATTTTTTAATGGAACTTTTTGAAGTGGAATATATAACTTAAAACCATAAATTTTAAAAGTTAAAAATTATCCATACTTGTTGTTATGGATCTGGAACATCTCCTAAGGAAGTAGAAAGTACATCTCGTAAGGAAGAAAAAGGCACCGTCATCCCAAAAACATGGGAAAGAATCAGAATCTGTTAAAACATTTTATTATATATATCTACATGTACATGTGTGCACAATTATTTATTTTAAAAATATATCTTAAAAAACACTAACATTTTCCAACATATCTTGATGATGAGACCCATCTTGATTGTTTGAACTAGAGGCTCTGAACATGATATTAACATTTTCCTCATTCATCAAGTGTGACAACTGCAAATGGTGTTAACATATATAATTATACATTTTTGTAAGATTAATGTATACAAACAAAGGTATGTACATATATGTATTTATTAAAAATTGTACATGTGTTAAAATAATTAAACCCTAGCCATTAACACATATCATTCCCATGCCCTCTTCCTCATGAACAATTAGGTCATGCCAACCATTATGATAATTCTTTGCATATGTTTTGAGATCTTCAACACTCATGTTGTCAATCTGTTCATCTGTATAATACACAAAATTGGCACGTGCATTCTCATGTTCTCTTTGTCGATTCAGACAAACATCAACTCCACCCAATCCACTATGAACATTGTCAATGAAGGCATCCCTTTCTTCTCGACTAATTTGAAAAGTGGCTTCCGTATATGACCGCAAAGTTTTGACACGAACAGGTCGACTAACCAATGGTGGCTCAGGACGAGGCAGCTCAGCATGACGCCTAGCCCCTACTGTCACACAATCAACCTTTCCTAGGACCAAAAAATTCAGAGGGAAGGTCATTGTAATTGGGTTTCATTTGCAAAAATAATTCCGCATCAAATAATTTTGTGAAATAAGTGGAACCTCATCGTTCCATGGGAGTCTTCCATAAGCCACAAGGAGTCTATCATACAAATAGTGAGCTATATCAGGGTGCTTGAAATATTGCACCTTCAACATCTTTCTTTTCAGCCCTTCTTTGAAATTAAACATAGAATTTTTTACGCAGGGCAAACCCCTGCAATACCCAGAATCACACTCCTTCCGATGCATATAAAATGCATCTCAGTGATTTGCTCTAAAATTTCCTTTCTTGCAATTCTACAAACACTTTTACATGTGGAAGCTTTTTCAAAAGCTTATGCTTCAAACTACAACCCATCAATCTACACACATTAATCAAAATCCATAGTATATTTGCCCAACACCCAATCAATTTTGGAAATCATCAATAATCAACCCAAATGTTTAAACTTAGAACCTGGTAATTAGCTTATCTTCTTTATAATCAAACTGACAGCACTCATACCATATCTGCGTTCCATGCTCTTCCTCTGCATCGACACCCAAAACTTTCACTTACAAAGACTTATATGGATTCCCAAGCTCAGATCTAACCGATTTGACTATCTAGAACAATTCTCAATGCAGTGAAAAATATGATTCAACCATTGGCCTTCATTCAGCCCCGATGCATTGCCAATATAACCTTTATCTTTTTTAAAACAACGTTTGAACGCCTCTTCCAGAAAAATTCATATATATTGGCGCTCCACAGATCTGGTCGATCGCACGCTCAGAACAAATCGCAAATCGATGGATTGCAATGTGCTACAAAGTTTGAAACTCGCCACGACTCCGATGCAATACAATCGGCGATTGGAGATCGCTGGTTCAATACCAATCAGCGATCGGAAGTTGAGAATCACTGTGATTCAATGTCAGCCCTTTAACTATCAATAGCACCCACAATTCCAATCCGATACAATCGGAAATCGCAAAGATTCAAATGCCAAACCTGTTGGTCGCTCACAATTCCAATTCGATCCAATCGGAAATCGAAAATCGTGAAAACTTAGCTACCACGACTGTCGACTGATCTCACAATTCCGATGCGATCCGATCGGAATCGCTGTGGTTCAATCGGAAGTCACTCATCGCAACTGCAATGCGCTTCCATCTTTAGATTCTTCAAATTTCCAATCCGATTGACTGTACCAGACCCGATCCATTTCAAAACCATTTATGATGCTCCACGTCCGGAATTCATTTATTATATGTAGTAATATGTGGACTCCTGTAATTGCCAATGCGATGAGCTAAATAGACCCACAACTCTCAATATCAACATATATATTGTTTCAAACCTGTTTGAAGGGTTCACGAAGTATCTTTACACCAGTTTATCTGTGATAACTGCCTTTACAGTCGTGGACTTAACCTATGCAGAGTTAGTCTTGATACAACAATTCTTGCATATTGAATTAAACACAGATCACAATCCATTCAACTAATTATAAATGGAAACAAACATATCAAATATTATGAACTCGACATACATCGATGGATATAATATTTATTCATAATATAGAAAAGAACAGAGTCTCGCACTCAGGCTTCATTAATAGAGAATTGATCTTTGTCACACACAAAACACAATCCACTCATAACTTGGAGCTTACGCTCCACACCAAACCTTTCAAAATTAAAAAATACCCCCTTCTCGCATTGTCGCTCTCCTTTTTAAAACAAAGGAGATTACATTTATGTAACTTAAATATCTCCTCCATATTTGGAGGAATAAATTACATATTTAGAATTCACATCCTATCCTAATCTAAACAAACTAGACTACTTGGCTTGATCTCCACGCAGGGAGGATCACTTGCCATTTATTTCCAATTTCTGTTTTGAATAGGCCACTCTTAACTACTTACATTTAATTGAAATTAATACAAAATTAACACCAAGTCTTCCTCCAAACTTGTATTTGCCACAACATGTGACCATTCCATCACATTGCTGGCTAGGTCTAGATGCTCCTGCATCACTTTTCCATTGTTGAATGGGTGAAAATGTGAAGTTGGGTTACACTTTTGTGAGAATCGGGGGCGAAAATCTTTTTTTCTCAATTGTTCGGATGAAATTTTGAGAAAATTTGGCCGAACTATTAGATAGTTTGGGCGAACATTTGAAATTAGTTTGGCTGAAATTTTGAAATTATATTGGCCAAACCCTTTTTTCCATTTACATTGACAACGTACTGACAGCGTGGGTAAATAGATTTTTGGCCGGAGATAGGAAAACCGACAACCAAATTTTCGCCGAACTGTTAGTTTGGAGACACTATTAGTTTAGCTAAACTTTTAAAATAGTTCGGCCAAACTCATATTTTATAAATATGTTTCTCATGAAATTTTTTAGGTTTCACATCCCTCTCGTGCGTCTGATCTTTGTTCGTTTTTTTTCTGATTCTTTATGGATTTTTTTGTTCTGTTGTTGTTCTGTTGTACTTTGGTGAGCTCTATTGCACTCTGTTGCTGCTCTGTTGTTCTTTTGGTGATTTGGAGTTGCGTTACGGTGACTTTTTGCGAATTTCCAGGTAATTATTTGCATATCTATACAACAGAGCTGAAAATTTAGTAAATTTCATAGCATAATTAAACTCAATGTTTTGAAAATTCAAAATGTGCAATGTGATTTGGCCTAAAAAAATTATGTACAATTGTTGGAATTTAAATTATGGTGAATGAATCTTAATATTACATGTGTTTAAAAAATTATGGTCATTATAAACTAAATAATTAACTAGCAGGCAGGCCTTCACAACAGCACCACATTACTACCCATGAAACCATAACAGGTGTTGTTTCCCAATAGTTTCAATGAACCTATTATCCATGCAAAGATTTTATACAAAATTAGAACACACGACACATGAGGTCATAGCATCATTGGCTTCCATGACGAACAATCTTTAGTCAAAACTAAGTTTTCAGAGTCTCTTCACTCGCTAATCAATCCATGGAGACATTAAATAAATCTTATGAATATGATCTATGTTTTATTCTCATATATGAAGCTGATTACTTATTTGATATGGATGTCTCTGCTTAGTCTCTACATTATTTTTTTTTCAGCAAGAAAAATACTGTCTGGTTTATATAATGTACCAGAGCATATCACTTATAGAAATCTAACCATTTACAAAATTTTCACTGGCACTTTCACCTATTACATTGATATCAAAATATTGTTTCAAAAACATAGTTCTTAATCATTACATTTATAATTTTGTGAAGAAACTCTCATTTTTATTTTCCAAATTGGATCTAAACACTGCCTGAAAAATACATTTCATATCATGTCCGTTTATAGTCCTTTTCATTGTGTTTTCCACTGGCTTAGTCTATATGTTCTATTCAGACTCTATCACCTTTGTTCTCATAAGCATGGGTACTATCTTGGATAATGCATATCATGATTTATTATATACCAAGGCATATCACTTATAGAAATGTAAGCATATTCAAAATTTTCACTTGCATTTTCACCTATTACATTGATATAAAAATACTTTTTCAAACATAGAGTTCTTAATCATTACATTTAGAAGTTTGTGAAGACACCCTCATTTTTCTTTTCCAAATTGGGTCTTAAAAAAAACATTTCCTGAAAAATACATTTCATATCTTGTCCATTTACAGTCCTTTTCATTGTGTTTTCTGCTCACTTAGTCTATATGTTCTATTCAGACTCTATCACCTTTGTGTTCATAAGCATGGATACTATCTTGGATAATGCATATCATGATTTATTATATACCAGGGCATATATCACTTATAGAAATCTAAGAATTTACAAAATTTTCACTTGCATTTTCACCTATTACATTGATATAAAATTATTGTTTCAAAAACAGAGTTCTTAATCATTACGTTTAGAAGTGTGTGAAGGCACTCTCATTTTTCTTTTCCAAATTGGATATTAAAAAAAACACTGCCTGAAAAATACATTTCATATCTTGTGCATTTATAGTCCTTTTCATTGTGTTTTCCGTTGGCTTAGTCTATATGTTCTATTCAAACTATATCACCTTTGTGTTCATAAGCATGGGTACTATCTTGGATAATGCATATCATGATTAGGTGAATGAGGCATACCATGTTCCCTATTTATCAGAGCTATAATGATTAGTTATGTTCAAAGCTTTAATTCGTTTATTTATTGTATCAAGCTCAGCAAGTACAATGATCATATTAGAAGAAGCTTATATGTAATGATTACTCCTTGTTATATACATTTGTATAGAGCTTATTGAAACATACCAGTACTCCTTTTCCATTCAGTTAATAACAATGCGCATGTTGAGTATAAAAAATGTCAATCTGCAGCATTAGACAATCTCTCAAAATCTATTATTTCCATCTAAATGGCATGTTATTCCCTGTTGATGGATTATAATAGTTTATGGAAGAGTAAAGTATAACTGGAAATAGTTTATGTTATTGCCTCTCTCTCGATGTTGATCCTCTCTGTGATTAAAGTATTAGTCAGTCCAAGAGTCTAAGTCTTGAGCTGATATGAAACAGTAGCAATGAAGATTAAGTGCTTAGTTTATTAATTTTTTTGATATGAAACAGTAGTAGTAAAAATTAGTTTTTTAAGCCTTTTTATATGAAACAGTAGCATTGGTGTCTGATCTTGAGTTGATATGAAACAGTAGCAGTGAAAATTAAGTTCTTATTTTGTTAAGCTTTTTGAAATGAAACAGTAGCAATGAAAATTAGTTTATTAAGCCTTTTGATATGAAATTTTAGAACCGGTGTCTGTTTGTTTAGATACCATACTCTCATTCCTTAGAATCAGAATCTAATGCTCTTTCCCTTCCTAGCTGGGCTAGGAGAATTTATGCATATATATCTTTAAACTACTCAACTAATTTATTACACCATAGGAATCATTTATATATATATCTCGCATTTTAATGGGGTCTATCACATTTTGAGAAAGACACATTAGCCATAAAAGTTTCCCATTGAAACCAAAAGTGATTTGATAAAAAACATAGGTTTTAACCTTATATAGTTAATTGTTTCAAATAGATTATTAATAAATTGAAAAACATTCAATGTAAAAAACATGCATTAACATATAATTGTGATATTTTCCCTTCTTTCCAACTTAGTGGACATCTTTCTAGAAAAATATCTTTTAATGAAGTAGATATATCCATAGTGATCGATTGATATTTGTCCACCAAAAAATATTGCATTTTGGACTTGTATATCTCAAAACTATTCTCATTGAATTTATGCATCTATATCTTTAAACTACTCAACTGTTTTATTAAACCATAGGAATCATTTCGATATATCTCCCATTTGAATGGGGTCTATCACATTTCGAGAAAAAAACATTAGCCATAAAAGTTTCCCATTCAAAAAAAAAGTAATTTGATACAAAATATCTAGGTTTTAACCTTATATAGTTAATTGTTTGAAATAGATTCTTAATAAAATGAAAAATACTCAATGTAAAACACATGCACATTAATATATAATTGTGATATTTCCCCTTCTTTCCAACTTATTCCATCCTTCTAGAAAAATCCTTTTTAATGCCCCTACAGTCAATCTCTAGAATAGATCCAAATAGAAGTTATTCATTTTAATATCCATAAAACACAACCACTTTAAGGCAAACTCTGTACATGTGTCATTTCTCCCATAAATTCTTAGGCATAGTTTTTAAATCACACATGTCATGTTGGCTTTCTCCCATTAACTTTAAATCATGTTTTTTTTAAGTGCATAAGATAATTTTTCAAACCATGTAAATGCCATTTCTCTCAAGCTTTAAGACCTAAAAATTGAACCTAAAGTGGCTAAACTCTCATAGAATTTTGAACTTCCATAGGATTTTAGTTTGTCTGCTGAGTGTTAACTTCTACAATTTCTAAAGGCAGAGTTTGTAACGCGCCAGGTAGCCTCTGGATCTCATATTTTCTCAAATGTGACATATCCAGTAAATGCCCCTACATTCAATCTCTGTAACAGATCTAAATATAATTTCTTCATTTTAATATCCATTAACCTCAACCACTTTAAGGAAAACTATGCACATGTGTCATTTCTCCCATAAATTCTTAGGCACAATTTTTAAAGTATACATGTCATGATCTCTTTCTCCCATTAAATTTTTTGTAAGTGCATAAAATAATGTTTCAAACCATGTAAATGTCATTTCTCTCAAACTTTAAGGCCTAAAAATTCAACCTAAAGTGGATAAACTCTCATAGAATTTTGAAGTTCCATCGGATTTTTTTCTGTCTATTGAGTGTTAACTTCTACAAGTTCTAAAATTAAGTGCTTAGTTTATTAATATTTTTGATATGAAACAATAGGAGTGAAAATTATTTTATTAATCCTATTAATATGAAACAGTAGCACTGGTGTTTGAGTCTGTGTTGATATGAAACAATAACAGTGAAAATTAAGTGCTTATTTTATTAAGATTTTTGATATGAAAAAAGTAGGAGTGAAAATTATTTTACTAAGCCTTTTAATATGAAACAGTAGCACTGGTGTCTTTTTGTTTAGATACCATACTTTCATTCCTTAGAATCATAATCTCATGGTCTTTCCCTTCCTAGCTTGGCTAGGATAATTTATGCATCTATATCTTTAAACTTCTCAACTATTTTATTAGACCATAGGAATCATTTCTATATTATATCTCCCATTTTAGTGGGGTCTATCACATTTCAAGAAATACACATTAGCCATAAAAGTTTCCCATTGAAACCAAAAGTGATTTGATACAAAACATAGGCTTTAACCTTATATCTTGTTAATTGTTTCAAATAGATTCTTAACAAAATGAAAAATATTAACTTTTAAACATATGCATTAACATATAATTGTGATATTTTCCCTTGTTTCCAACTTAGTGGACATCCTTATAGAAAAATCTATTTTAATGAAGCTGATATATCCATAGTGATCCATTGATATTTTTTCACCAACAACTATTGCTTTTTGGACTTGTATATCTCAAAACTATGCTCATTAAATTTATGCATCTATATCTTTAAACTACTCAACTGTTTTATTAAACCATAGGAATCATTTCGATATATCTCCCATTTTAATGGGGTCTATCAAATTTCGGGAAAAAAACATTAGCCATAAAGGTTTCCCATCAAGAGAAAAAGTACTTTGATACAAAACCTAAAAAGACATTAGCCATAAAAGTCTCCCATTGAAACAAAAAGTAATTTGATACAAAACATCTATGTTTTAACCTTATATATTTAATTGTTTCAAATAGATTCTTAATAAAATGAAAAATATTCAATGTAAAACACATGCACATTAACATATAATTGTGATATTTTCCCTTCTTTCCAACTTAGTCCATCCTTCTGGAAAAATCCCTTTTAGAAAAATACCTTTTAATGCCCCTACAGTCAATCTCTACAATATATCTAAATAGAAGTGCTTCATTTTAATATCCATAAAACACAACCACTTTAAGGCAAATTGTGTACATGTGTCATTTCTCCCATAAATTCTTAGGCATAGTTTTTAAAGCATACATGTCATGTTGGATTTCTCCCATTAACTTTAAAGCATGTTTTTTGTAAACTGTGCATAAAATAATTTTTCAAACCATGTAAATGTAATTTATCTCAAGCTTTAAGGCCTGAAAATTGAACCTAAAGTGGTTGAACTCTCATATAATTTTGAACTTCCATAGGATTTTAGTCTGTTTGTTGACTATTAACTTCTACAAGTTCTAAAGGCAGAGTCTGTAACGGGCCAAGTAGCCTCTGGATCTCACCTTTTCTCAAAGGTGACATATCTAGTAAATGCCCCTATATTAAATCTCTTTAACATATCTAAATATAAGTTCTTCATTTTAATATCCATTAACCTCAAACACTTTAAGGAAAACTGTGTACATGTGTCATTTCTCTCATAAATTCTTAGGCAAAGTTTTTAAAGCATACATGTCATGTTGGCTTTCTCCCATTAAATTTAAAGCATGTTTTTTGTAAGTGCATAAACTAATTTTGCAAACCATGTAAATGTCATTTCTCTCAAACTTTAAGGCCTAAAATTGAACCTAAAGTGGTTGAACTCTCATAGGATTTTGAACTTACATAGGATTTTAGTTTGTCTGTTGAGTGTTAACTTCTACAAGTTCTAAAGGAAGAGTCTGTAACAGGCCAGGTAGCCTTTGGATCTCATCTTTTCTCAAAGGTGACATATCCAGTAAATGCCCCAACATTCAATTCCTGTAACAGATCTAAATACGAGTTCTTCATTTTAATATCCATAAACCTCAACCACTTTAAGGCAAACTATGCACATGTGTCATTTCTCCCATAAATTCTTAGGCAAAGTTTTTAAAGCATACATGTCGTGTTAGCTTTCTCCCATTAACTTCTAAGCATTTTTTTTGTACTTGTGCATAGAATAATTTTTCAAACCATGTAAATGCCATTTCTGTCAAACTTTAAGGCCTAAAAATTGAGCCTAAAGTGGCTTAACTCTCATAGGATTTTGAACTTCCATAGGATTTTAGTTTGTCTGTTGAGGGTTAACTTCTAAAAGTTCTAAAGGCAGAGTCTGTAAAGGCCAAGTAGCCTTTGGATCTTATCTTTTCTCAAAGGTGACATATCCAGTAAATTCCCCTACAGTCAATCTCTGTAACAAAACTATGTACATGTGTCATTTCTCTCACAAACTAAGTGCATAAAATTGATTTCTCCCACAAACTAAATGCCTCCTCCCATTAATTCTAGATGTGAATTCTATCATAAAATTTTTAAGTCAAAATTTAAGATAAACCATGCACATGTCATTTATCTCATGCACATGTGTCATTTCTCCCATGAATTTTCAACAAATGTCAATTTAATATATATTTTTATTGAATTTTTTATTTTTTTTTGGGATAAAAAACCACTAAATATGGTTGAAAATTAGAAATTATGGATAAATATTTCTTACTATCCCAATCTAGGGAAAGAAGTGTCTACATATGTGCTTTCCAATATTGCGACTAGAAAATTCGTCCAAAGGAAAATGAATATACTAGGAAGAACAACAAACAACGAGGCATATTATATTGCACTGATAGAAGGCTTGGGAAGAACTGTGGAGTATGGATCAAATGGAATTGTAATGTTCACCAATTCCGAACTTATGTGCAACTAGATGAATGCCGTGTATGAATTTAAGAAGGTGAGGCTAAAAGAACTGCATGGAATAGAAAACAATATTGTTAGACAATTTCAATTTTTTAGTATAAGACATTCTACAAATGTGAATAATATGTATGTTGATCTATCGTGTGGGGCAATTCCAATTTAGGATTCATCTATCAAAGATGAATTAATATATGAATTAGAATTATATGGGGCAATGCCAATGTAAGATTCATCTCTCAAATATGAATTAGTTTTGAGACGTTCTTCTTCAAAAATTCAAGATTCATCTCTCAAAGATGAATTAGTTTTGAGATTCTCTCCTTCAAAAATTCAAGGTTCATCTCTCAAAGATGAATTAGTGTTGAGGCGTTCTCCTTCAAAATTTATTGATGGACATTGCAACATATCTTGGATATGTGTGTCTTTTGTACTTATAAATGTGTCTTTTTTAATGACCATGTGCTTTTTTAAATTATATACCAAGTGTGCAATAAATGTCAATTTAATATATATTTTATTGAATTTGTTTTTTTTCAGGGATAAAAAACCACTAAATATGGTTGAAAAATGGAAATTAAGCATAGATGTTTCTTGCTATCCCAATCCAGGGAAAGAAGTGATTACATATGTGCTTTCCAATATTTCGACTAGCAAAGTCATCCAAAGTAAAATGAATATACCGGGAAGAACAACAAACAACGAGGCATATTATATTGGATTGATAGAAGGCTTGGGAACATCTATGGAGTATGGATCAAATGGAATTGTATTTTTCACCAATTCTGAACTTGTGTGCAACTAGATGAATGGCGTATACCAAGTTAAGAAGGAGAGGCTAAAAGAACTACATGGAATAGAAAACAATATTGTTAGCCAATTTCAATTTTTTAGTATAAGACATTGTACAAATGTGAATAAGATGTCTGCTGATATATTGCGTGGGGAAATGCCAATTCAGGATTCATCTATCAAAGATGAATTAATAGATGAATTATAATTATATGGGGCAATGCCAATGCAAGATTCATCTTTCAAAGATGAATTAGTTTTGAGACGCTCTTCTTCAAAAATTCAAGATTCATCTCTCAAAGATGAATTAGTTTTGAGACGCTCTTCTTCAAAAATTCAAGATTCATCTCTCAAAGATGAATTAGTGTTGAGATGCTCTCCTTCAAAATTTATTGATGGACATTGTAACATATCTTGGATATGTGTGTGTTTTGTACTTATAAATGCGTCTTTTTTAATGACCATGTGCTTTTTTCAATTATATACCAAGTGTGCTCCCACCACACCATGTAAAGCACAACTTGGTGAACTTCACATTTTCAACAAGTGGTGAAATTCACATTTTTATAAAATTAAAATGGGGGTACTTCAACAAATTTTTGTTTAAATGGATTTTCACTTCTTTTTTAATGAAAATGTGTTTTTCTAATTTTATACCAAGTGTGATCCCACCATGTAAAGCACAATTTGGTGAAATTAACATTTTTGTATTTTTTTTTGCTTAAATTGAGTTTCACACATCAATTAGTGCTTTGAAAGTTGTGTTTTACATAATTTGTGTGTACACTAAATTACATTAATTTTCTGAAATTTATTTTGAATTTATTTTAAATTAGTCATTTAAAAAAATAATTGTAAATGTCAACCGTAGATATATATATATCATGGAGGATGAACGATGAAGATCAACAAAATCCCATATCTCTACGAGAGAGGGGGATCAGGGATCGAGGGATGTCATGAGAAAAATAAAGGAAAAAGTGATGGGTCCCGATAAATCGGAGGTCCTTAAAGAAAGAGTTACAACAACAATGGAAAAGTCTATGTTTAATTTCAAATAAGGTCCGAAAAGAAAGATGCTCACTATTTGTATGATAGAAACCTTGCGGCTTATGGAAGACTCCCATGGAACGACGAGGTTCCGCTTTATTTTTTAAAATTCTTTTATGCAGAATTCTTTTGGTAAATGAAACCCAATTACAGTGACCTTGCCTCTAAATTTTTTGGTCCTGGGAAAGGTCGATTGTGTGACCGTAAGGGCGCTAGGCGTGATGATGCGTTTCCTTGTCCTGAGCCACCATTGGTTAGTCGACCTGTTCGTGTCAAAATTTGTGGCCAGAGAGGGAAGCCACTTCTCAAATTAGTCGAGAAGCAAGGTATGCCATCATCAACAATGTTCACAGTGGATTGGGTGTAGTCGATGTTTGTCTGAATCAACAAAGAGCACGTGAGAATGCACACGCCAATTTTGTGTATTATACAGATGAAGATATTGAGAACATGAGTGTTGAAGATCTCAAAACATATGCAAATAATTGTTGCAATGGTTGGCATGACCTAATTTTTCATGAGGAAGAGGGCATGGTAACGGTATGTGTTAATGGTTAGGGTTAAATTATTTTAACACATGTAAAATTTGTAATAAATACATATATGTACATACATTTATTTGTATACATTAATCTAAAAAAAATGTGTCATTATATACGTTAACACCATTTGCAGTTGTCACTCTTGATGAATGATGAAAATGTTAATACCATGTTCGGAGCCTCTGGTTCAAACAATCAAGATGAGTCTCACCATCAAGATATGTTGGAAAATGTTAGTGTTTTTTAAGTGATATTCTTAAAATAAATAATTTTGCACACATGTACATGTACATATATATAATAAAATGTTTTAACAGGTTCTAATTCCGTCCGATGTTTTTGGGAACCTTCTTCTTCCTTGGGAGATGTACTTTCTACTTCCTTAGGAGATGTGCCAGATCCACAACAACAAGTATGGACACTTTTTCAATTTTAAAATTTGTGTTTTTAAGTTATATATTCCACCTCAAAAAGTTCCATTAAAAAATGAGATATATCTATATCTTAAGTTATTTTAATTTTTTTGAATTTTAGGTTTTTGGAGATTTTCTTTCTGAACTACTCTTAGGAGATGTGCCAAATCCGATAGCACAAGTATTCAATTTTTCACTTAAATATATCTATGTTTTTAAATTATAAGTTATAAATTAAAGCTTAAAGTTTTATTATAAATTGAGATCTAGAGATTTTGAGTTATTTTAAATTTTTTTAATTTTAGGTTTCTATAGAGGATTTCTTTTCTCCACAGACTCTAGCAATGGAGATAGGAACATCCACACCATTTCAACCATTTGAACAAGTTGTCTAATTTTTTTTTAATATTATTGAAAATAAGTTTATATATACATGCATTTTCATTTGAAATTTTTTAATATATATATATATATATATATATATACATGTATATTATAGAGTTTAGTGTTGGAGATGTTTCCATGGGGGAAGTTGTAGCAGACGAGCAACAAATGGAGAGGGAACCTCATGAGGTATTGCATGAATTTTTTTATATTTTGTTTTTTACATGAAGTTCTATATATTCTTACTCAATTTTAAAACATCAAGTTTTAATGTTTGTACACATTGTGTACAGGTTCCCCATGCTTCGCAGGATAGCTCATGGATTGAGACTTTGCTGGGAAAGACACTACATCCATCTATATTTGATGGATGATGCACATGCACACGTGCAACATTATATTTTCAATAGATTTCTAGTCTTAAATTTACTTTTTTATATATATCTAGATGCAATCATATATAAATTTATACATGATACTTGTGAGATCTACAAATTTTGGACATATTTTATGTGAACTACATTTGGTACTTGTGAATGTGATATATAATGTTTTTAAAACATAAGTTTTAGATGGTTGAACTACATTTGGCATTGAAGTAATGTTACAGTGTTATATATAATTTTTGTTTGTTTTTAAAACTCAAGTTTTGGATGGTTGAACTACATTTGACATGTGATTATGAAATTATGTTTTATTTTTAAAATTCAATTTGTTGTTTTTAAAAAAAAAAAAATTCACATGAATATATGTACATGTAGAAATGATTTTACACAAGTTTGAATATATATGTTAAAATGAATGAAGTATAATACATATACATATATATATATATATATATATATATATATATATATATATATATATATATATATATATATATATATATATATATATATATATAAACAATCATAACATTCTAGGTCTTCTTAGATGTGTTGAAAATAATCATAAAATTTTAAAAATGCAATCTATAATGTATATATATCCAGTACGTGCAACATTTTTCATCAATGCACATTGAAAATCTACTTTCAGTTAATTCCCTAGAACATATCCGACCATTGAACAGACAAATTTTGTACTATTTTCTATTAGGAATAGAGATGTGCGTCAAATCCCACCAAAAGTTGGAGAAGTGCTCCGAGTATCTTGTCTGAAAGGAATCTTCATATAAAACTATACTGTGGATGATTTATTTACATTGTGGATACTTTTTACCAGAAAAGTCCACGAGAAAAATTGGTCACATTCAGTCTATGTATATATACAGTGCGTGCAACATTTTTCATCAATGCACATAGAAAAACTACTTTTAGTTAATTTCATTCTAGAACATATATATTCTGTGCAACATTTTTTTATCAATGCACATAGAAAAACTACTTTCAGTTAATTGCATTCTAGAACATATATATTCAGTACGTGAAACAGTTTCATCAATGGACATAGTAAAACTACTTGAACAGTTAATTGCATTCTAGAACATATATATATATATATATATATATATATATATATATATCCAATACAAGCAACATTTTTCAGCAATGCATGTATAGAAAAGCTACTTTCAGTTGATACTAGTGTGCATGTACCAAAACAATTTGTACATGTGCAAACACTTGCACAGATAACATAACAAGGAAGCTCAATTTTTAGTTGAGTTCTGGAAGTTCTAAAACATGAATCTAAAGAGAAGAAATTGTTGGGTAGTTCAATCGAAAAAATTCCAATGGAATTCCATCTTCAATGATCTGTTCATGATCGGATTTTGACATTTTCCATTTCTTAATTTTCGTTTTTTCTTTGATTGAAACTATATCAACTTTATGCGTGTTGCACACACCAAGTGACTATATTGACAACTTATGACATCAGGTTCATATTCTTCAAAGCAAACAAAATCCCCACTTTGATTAGTTTTTTTGAAAAATAACCTTTTAGTATAATAGATCCTCTTTCATATGGAAACCCGTGATCATTATAGTTTTCTAAAAATTTCATTTTTCATTAAGTGTAGTTCATCAAATAATACTTAAAATTTTCATCATTGTCAGTAGGTGCAATTATAGCAAAAACATCTCTTGCACAATAAAAAAAAACTTAACAAACTTATGTATTTAAATTTATTTCTAGATCTATATCATTTGAAAGCAATTCTAATGTTATCTTCTCTAACAAGATCAGAAACTCGATCACCATCAGATGATATTGTAGTCTCCTCTGATTCGATTTCTTCAAACATTACAATGGACATTTTTCCCTTTGTATTTAGCTTTGTATGTTTCCAATATTTTACATACATTTTGTTTTCACAAATGTCATTGAATTCTGTGTTGTCTATTCAAACATGAAAAAAACAATAATATTTTCTTTTATCCAATGAAAACATATTTATGGACAACTTTGTTTTAATTGAATGAAATTTCCGAGTCCCTTTTATTGTTTCAACGTCATTTCCAATTGATCTATCTACCTCTTCGATCCCAATGTGCTAAAAAAACCTATATATGGAAAATTCAAAGAAGAATGTAAATATGATATCAAAATACCATCAAGGATAATCATTGTGATAAATGTACACTGTTTAAAATTAGATATCAAATAAAAATTAAATTGAATGTACCTTTGCACTTCCCTTAATTGGTTAGTCTCATGGTTTAGAGCAGCGATGCACCATTGAAAAACTTCTTTAGCATCCTCAAGTCGTCTTGCAAAGGGTTTATTTGATATCTTAGAAGTTCTCTTTTTATGCATGCCCCTGCATCGTCATGTTCTCCTTTTCCATGGCCAGTCTCAAAGAAATTCCAACAATGTTTAATGCAGGTTTTCTTATGAAGACAACACAACCAAAAGAATGATCGTGCATATTTGAATTGACCTACACATCCATCTAACCATATCCAATGTTTATTGAATGTTATTCCACAACTTTTCAAGGAATCATAAATCTTTCCAAAACTATGTTGTACAAAATACGTATCATGTATACAATCGTCATTGATATAAAAGTGATATTATTTAATAACATGTTGATTTTCACTGGTGCTTTCTATATGATTGACGTTTTGTTTAGCATGTTTATATAGAATATGGACGAGCATGGAGACTTGGTTAGAATGATAGTATTCACTCTGAATTTCTTTTTGTGGAACAAATGTGTAGCTTTATGCAAAATCAATTACTAAAAAAATGGTCCCTGGTGGAAAAACTTCACGGGATTTTTTGAATTGCAAGTCTTGCCATCGAGCTCTATGGGCATGCTTGGTGTATTTATAAATTTCTACCTCAAAATTTTTCAAAAATTATATCACAAAAATTTCTTCTTCTCGTAATTCAATTCTTTTAGCACTATTTGCACCTCGAATCAATGTATGGATATATTCATATCTCTTCCATTTCACTTTCATGTTGGACAATGATTGATCATTTATATCAGTACGACATTTTTTTTGAAATTTAGTCAAATTTCCACAATCATCGCATTTTTTACCACCAACACATTTCTTTTCGTAAAATAGTTCATCGCTTTGTCTTTCACATAGAATTTGAGATATGAAATCATAGATAGTGGAAAGAGGAGGTGAATCCTTCCAAAATGTTCTACCAAAATTAAGGAATGTGTCATAATATAACTCAAATTCCACATGATAACATCAACAACAAGTGTTGTGTACGGTGATAGGTTTTACATACCATGGTTTTTGTTGAACAAAGCACTGATTGAGACATGAATTTCATGATTCTCTTCTTTGAACTTGTTGAAAAAATCTATCTGAGTGGTTTCTAAGAAATTTTTTTCATGTTCTTCGTACCGATTTCGTGCTATTCTTCTTCGCATCACATGCTTTGCAGTTGGCGAAACATGCGAATTTTTCTTCCAATATTCATATATTACTTTTTTAACATTTTCTCCAAGTCTATCTTTGTATGGTTGCATACAAATAGCTCTCCAACAAGCGAGTTCTTCATTTACATCTATTTGCAACCGAAATTTCCAATGTTTGTGAAAAGTTTTTTGTGAGGTTCCCAATGCTCACGCCATAGATTTTACCAAGTGATTCACTTTAGTACTTGATAAAACCACTGCCATATGTATTGCTCTACGTACGACTGAAACATTTTTCTGTCTAGATCTTCTAATTGAGTTTATAACACTATTTATATTTTGTATCACATTTTCCTTCATTTTTTAATCTTTGGTTGATTTTCGAATACCTAATAAAGTCGTAGCTTCTTTTAATTTCCTTAATGATAGGATACCTTTCAACATTTGTGATTGAACTGTCACATTTTCCTTTATGAAGTACGTATCAAAAATGTGGTTAACACAATATCGTATAATATGGTCAACTCTTTTATCTCCATATGTGTAAGTGTCAACATTTTCTAACATCTCATCATCGACATTGATTTCATCTATACATATTCGAATGAATAGTACATAATAAGTTTACATATTCAATAAATAACTAAATTAATAAATATATATAATTTCAGTAATACGTGCATGTGTTCAACACACACACACACACACACACACATATATATATACCTTGTGATTCAATTTCTTCACTTGAATTTCTTTCAACATTTTCACCATCTTCAATCATTGGTTCAATATCTCTTTCACTTTCTCTTTCAAAATTTTGTATCTCATCATCAATGTTTTGAGGAATATCTCTCTCTATTTACATTGCAAAATATTTTTCAAATTATTTCATCAAATAAAAATTAAGCTTCACATTTTACACTAGGAAAATTTTTAATATATCAAACTCATAATATTTACATTTATATACCTGCTTCAACTTCTAGTTGAGGTTGATTTTCCCCTTCAATATTTGAGAGTGCTTCTATCTTTCTTTTGCGAGATTGTCTCGTCTCTTCTCTACATTCCTCAGGGTCTCTTTTTCAATCATATTTTCTCATACAATTCCTTCGATTTCCCATGATAATAGAGTATGAAGTTCAAAAAATTTCCTTCAAAAATTTAGACAAAAACTCAATTAAAAAAAAACATCACAAAAGATCTAATTCAAAAAAAACTCATTTTAAAATTTTTGCAAAAAATACATACTTCAATCCAAAACACTTACTTTAAAAAATCTGAGAAAAAAATGTCTTATAAAAATGAAACGAAGCTTAAAATGTTTCCTTCCAAGTCCTACAAAAAAATTTCATTTAAAAAGTTAGACAAAAACTCATTTAAAAAAATCATTATAAAATATTTACTTCAACCCAAAACACGTACTCTAAAAAAATGTCACTTCAAAAAATGCCTCCAAAAAATGTCCATTGAAAATTAATTCCAAATTCTTAAAAAATGCCACTTTAAAAAATACTTCAAAAAAGCCTCTAAAAAAATATCACTTTAAAAAATACTGCCAAAAAATGTCCAAAAAATGTCCTTTGAATATTAAGGCTAAAAAGAGTCCTTTCTAAATTAAGCCTAAAAAGAGTCCTTTGAAAATTAAGTCCAAATCCATACCTTCAAAAACAATGAAATTAAGCCCAAATCCATACCTTCAAAAAAAATGAAGCCCAAAAAACATCCAAAAAATGTAACACATACCTCCAAGAAATGTCCTTTGATTGTACCTCCAAGAAAAGTCCTTAAACCCAAAACAATCCTTTGCAAAAATGTCCTTTGAATGTACCTCCAAGAAAAGTCTTTATACCCAAAACAATTCTTTGCAAAATCAGACCAAGACCTTTGTAAAATCAGACCAAATGTGCGAAAATATGCGAAAATAATGAATGCTTCTGTGGCAATTTATATTGTCGCGAAATTTTTTTTTGGAGAGGCTTTGTGGTATTTTCCGGCCGACAGAAAATTGGGTAAAAGTTCAGCCGAATTTTTATAAAAAATTTGGTCGAACTTTTATGTCGTTTGACTTGATGGGCCGTCGGCGCAAAAAACAATTCAGCCGAAATTTTTTTAAGAGTTCGGCCGAACTAACACATCAACAATTATGCAGATCCAAGCTCTGAATACATATCTTCAACTTTGGACTGATTAAACTACATGAAACATTTTGACGAACCAAGACAATCTTTTTTAGAATTTAATCTACTTTTAGGAAATATAACTTTTATGGAATTTCATAAATATTTACTAATTTTAATTAATTTTGTAATAAAACGGGTGCAAACAATTTCTGAAGGTCATTATGATTCAGTGAGATCATAATTCTGTATCTTCCAAAATACATTGTAAAAAAAATTGAAAAAATTATGGTGCATTAGATTGGTTCGTCGTCTCTAATGGGTAGTTTTTATATTTTTAGTTTATAACTTATATGTTAGGAAATTTCTTGCATCACAGAACATATTCAAAATATGCAGTTTTTTCATATTGGACCAGTTCAAAAAATTCTAGTAATAATGATATGCATCCGTTGGCTTTGTAAATATGACGAAATCGAAGTAGACTCTGTCTGGATTGTTGTAACACATTTTTTTTTCTTAAAAACACAAAGTTTCAAAGAATACAACATTGCGTATTAACATGACTTCTTATGAATCCTTTGGTTGTTAAAAAACACATAGTCAAAGAAACAATAAGTTGACATATCAAATGTGTAGAAAAAAATTCCAAAAAATAAGTAATAAAAAGCTAATAAAATTTTTGACAACTTTTATTCTTATCGCAAAATGAAATTCTAAACAGAAAAAATGTTTTGGCTTGCAGAAAGTTGAAAGACAAAAAAATGAAAGTTTTTTCTCAAAAAAGGGAAAAAAGTGTAACCCAATTTCACATTTTCACCCAGTGGAAATAATGCAAAATAAGGATCTATATCTTTATCTGGTTGTTAACTAATAGAATTATGCATTCATATTCTAGGAATCACTATGAAAGGAAACTTGAAAACTAGCAATACCATCATACAAGTAGAGATCGGTGCATGAAGAAGAAACTGAAAATAAAATGGGAAAAGCCTCACTACTAGTCATGCCCTCAGTCACAAATTGGGCAACATTTGGGTATGAAAAGTCGGGAATCCTTTGTCCAAAGTAGTTGCATTCTTTTTATAGATCTCATGAGGTTGGTATATGGCTTCAATATTCCTGTAATGGCCATTGGATGAGTGTTGGGTGGTTGCATTCGTTTCGTTTGTTTAGCAACTGTCTCATACTTAATTTTTTTTTTTTTTTAATCCTCATTTTTTGGTGTATAATTATTATTTATTTGTATAAATGCCTTTGTTGATATTGGGGAAACTATGAAAACCTCACTTTACATTTAACATGAATGATATTTTCATCATGACTTGATATGTCTTAGCAATAGTATGAGGTGTTGACAATTTTGAATGGTGGAAATATGTCCACTCTTGCTTAAACATTGGAGTAATTGAGGCAAAGTGTGTTTGAATTGCGAAAATTTAATTTCCAACCACTTGAATGAATTGTTTAATTTGATGTTCATCCTTCAAAATTCATTTCTGAAATAGAGACGCACCAAAGTTGTCCAAAAGTGTCTTTGCATGGTCTAAAGAGAAAATAAACCCATTCGTGTCATTGTAATATATGTCCACATATTTTCTCAACTAATATTGCTACCCAAATGGTTGTGTATTAGGCATTGATCGTGCATCGTAAATGAACCAATTAGAGAAGCCTCTCTAAGAATGCATCCAAAGAAATCGGAATATTCTCAAGAAAATTTCCACATAATGTTAGTTCACAAAAATTCGTGTTTTCCCCTATGATGAGATGGTGACTTCATAGAACCTAAAAAAATCAACAAATCTAAAAGGATACTAAATAGTTTCCAATTTGGTGGGTCAAGATCCCTCTGAAATAGAAGTCTAAGGTTGTTCATGGCTTTTAATTAAGCACAAATGGTCATAAGAGCATTCATTCTCAATGAATTCCTTCGCATTGTTGGATTTTATTATTTTTGAAAACTATTATATAAATGTCATGAAAGCAATGGGAAGAGTTGATTATCACATGTATGGCTCGCCCTTCCTTTGTGTTGTTCTACTTGAGGTTTTGACACCCAAACTAGATGTGGCACATGTGTTTTGTTATTTTCATTCCAAAATATCCCTCTTGTTTCTTGTACAATATCAAAATGTTATTGTGAAGAACATCGATCTTGAAACACATCATAGATTATCTTAAAAGTAATCACTGCTACTCAAAGGGATCAATATTCTATGTAAAATACATTGTTTTTTATTGATAAAGGAAATGTTGGATTAATGAAATCCACAATGCAATTACTTCAACTTTTTCATCCTTGGCATGATCCTCAAAGTAGTCCCTATATCTTGTTGTATTTTCATTAGAAGTCATTAGTACCAAGTTGATCTTATTGCCTGTCAACATAAATAGCCCTAAACATGTTAAAAATAGCTTAGTTTCAACTTATGTTTCATGCACTTATCCAAAATGAGAAAATTTTATTGCAAATGCCAATCCTTCTAAAAAATTCCATTCCTTTCCAATGTAATAATCGCTTTTACCACACATAGAAGCATATGTATCCAGGTTGGCAGGGAGGAGAAAAATTTCCATGGTGTGTACCACATCGAAGTGGAAACATGACGATCTTTTAGAGCATTTCTCGAAGGGTCCAATATCTAAAAAATTCAGACCAACCATTGGAAACGACCTCAGGTCTAATTCATTTCTCAGAGTCACTAGCTTTCCTTTGCTCATTGGGGTCATATGCGTTCTCTATTTAGGGTTCCTCCGATTCAGTCGAATAACACATGCAAGAAAATTATGTTTTTTTAAGTGATAAAACATATATCCCACATGTTTTCTAAGGAGATATGACATATTTTATATAAGCTATTGTTAATTCTAATGCATTCGGTGATGACAACTCGAGTGTTTTCTGACCTTGAATTAGATGTTTGAGTAGGTGATTGAACCCCATTATGAATATGCATTGGGGGAAGCCCAAGAGAAATACATCTTCTTGATCAGAAATGGTATTAACATTTTAATATAAGATATTAACATAGTTCAAAAGCACAAAGGGGTATAATTCATTTTGATAAGTAATGGTGAAATCATTTTAATATAAGTTACAAACATAGATCAAAAGGTCCAAGGGGGCACAATTCCTTGTGTCAATATTTTAATATAAGTTATGAACAGAGTTCAAAAGGGACAAGGGGTTACAATTCCTTTTGATAAGCAATGGTGACAACAATTTAATATAAGTTACAAACATAGTTCAAAAGGGCCAAGGGGGCACAATTACTTTTTATAAGAAATGGTGACAAAATTTTAATATAAGTTACACACATAGTTCAAAAGGGAAAAGGGGGCACAATTCTTTTGTAATGAACATAGGAGGGGGCACAATTATGACTATATTATATTCATTATCCCCCTTAGGTGCCTCCTTAGGTACCCCATATTATCATCCCTACATACATTACATTCTACCCTCCTTTAAATGTTTTTTCCTTAAAACTTAAACAAATGCCATATAATATAATTTACTAAAAAATGTAGTAAGGTAGTGCCCAGCACAATCATCCGTCCATCCTAGTAAATTGTAAACATAGGTACCAAATATAGCTTTGTTGCCTTGATATTGATTTTAGTTACTCCTTTAGTTCCTTATTTTTGTTGTGATATTATAATATATCCATTTATTCTTTAATTTCTCTATATAAGTCTATAATGAGTGACTTTTTAATTTAACATTGGTAAATAGTAATTTTGTTGGTGCTTAATGATGATATACAATGACCTAAGTTTTTATATTTTTTGTTTGACTCATCAACCATAGTTTCTTTGAAAAAGAAAAATATAGTTGTACAACTTCTTCAACTTCTTTATTTTTATGCCCTTTCTAAAATTCAAAAGATATAAACCAAAAAAATTTTATGCCTTTGAAAAAAATGATATAAATCAAACCTCTTTTAATAAACATACATTAATTTTTTTTATTAAAAAACAAACAATAGATTTCTAATATAAACAAAATTAAGTTTGAGCTTTGAGATCTATTAGTAATGAATCATTCGTAAAGATTTAATAAATTTTGTGAACATGTCAACTTAGGAATTTAGTGTGATATGGGTTTTCATTTGGTTGAATGAGACATTCCCAACGTTATATAAACAACTTTATTTATATGCACCTTAACCAACCATCAACATATGACTTCTAAAATTATATGTAATATATTGTTTTATAATTTTATATATCTGCATACATTTTTTATTAGAAATTATAATTTTTTATATAAAATTAATATATTTAAAAAATATATGTAACATAAATTAATTAAAAAAATAAAATCTATATATTAAAAAAAACTAAATACTTTAAAAAAATCAATATAAATGACTTTTATATAAATTCATTATACATCTCATATCAATTTTATTCTAAAAGAATCAATGTGATATGAAATAATAAAAAGAAAAGTACATAAACTAAAAAAAATAATAAAAAAGAAAAATTAGACATGAATGAATGAGTAATGAGTTTTATATAATCTAATATACATTTTTATTAAAAGTTTAAATTTAGATAATTATATGTATTGTTTATTAATTATAATTTTAAATTTATATTATTGTATTTATAGTTTATTAATTATAATGTATTTTAATTACTTTGTCTCAATCAATTAATATTTAATTTTATTTGATTTTTTTTTCATAAGTTCTCTTTATCAAGAATCACCTTCTCCACATTCAATTCTATCATCAACATATGATTCACAACTCTTTCGTGACTCAATTCTATCATTAACATTTGAAAGGCATCATAAAGTTGTAAATGTTTGTTTTTTTTTCTATTTAATATGAGATTTACAAAATTTTCATTTTGATATATATGATGTTAATTTAGTATTGTTTAAATAAATTATTTGTGAGAGAAAAAATATGCTTTATTTTCATGTAATTAACTCAGCTTCCAATTATGAGTTACAAGAAAACCAATGAAAATAAACTTATAACTAATAAAAAAAATGAAACAATTGTGAGATATAATCTTTGGAGCATCATGAATATGGTATAATATTTTACTATTTCATAATTTTTTTTTCAAAATGAAAATTTCTTTGTGGACTTTGATATTATTATTTAATTCAACAAAATTGTGTAAAAAATTTATATAGATATCACTTCCTTTCCTCAAAATGAGATTTCCATTGTAAACTTTGACATTACTATTCAATTCTATATATATATATATATATATATATATATATATATATATATATATATATATATATATATATATTTATATTTATTAATAAAGCAATTTAATTAAATGAATGAATAATTCACAAATAAACATGATCATAAAAGGTATTATACTTGAGTTGAATGCCACATATAATAAACATGATTTTTATTTTTTATTTTTTTAATGAATTCTTTTAGATGAATACACTAAACTAAGTGAACAAATAAACAATTCTTAATGAGCAAAAAAATACATTGTAGTTCAAGTTAAATCCCATACACAATCTTGCTCTAAGTTTCATAGATGATCTATTGCATACACAATATTGTTCTAAGTAATACCTATATAAACATTAATTCATTCTCAAACTTAAAGAAATTGAATCGAGATTGTTTTCTATTATGTGGTGTTGACATATAATTTTTAAGTTAGACATGAATGTATATGCAAGTATGAGGGAGATGAAGTTATCTTTATATTTATTTTTTTGGTTTTATTTTTTTAGTATTTGATTTTTTTTTTTTAATTATTAAATAAGTAGTAAAAAAACAGTTATTTTGATTTAATAATATTTGTATTATATTAATTATTTTATTAAAATAAAATTTTATAAAATAAATTGTAATATTAAATTTTTTTATAATTTTAATTATTTTTAATTGAGATCATATATATTTTTATCATTAAATGAGTGCGGTGAAAAAAAACCTTTGCACCTATAATTTTGATTTAATAATATTTTTATTAAATTACTTATTATTAAATTATAATTTTATTAAAATAAAATTTTATAAAATAAATTTAATTGATTTAATAATATTTGTATTAAATTAATTATTATTAAATTATTATTTTATTAAAATAAAATTTAATATTAAAATTTTTATATTTTTAATTATTTTTAGTTGAAATTATATAATTTTTTTTAATAGTTAAATAAGTGTTATAAAAAAAAACTGCCCCCACTTTGCTTTAATAATATTTTTATTAAATTATAATTTCATATATATATATATATATATATATATATATATATATATATATATATATATATATATATATTTTAGTTATATGAGGGAGGTTAAATTATAGATATTTGTTTCTTTTTAATTCATTTTTCTTTTTTAAGTGTTATTAAAAAAACCTATACATATAATTTTAATTTAATAGTATTTTTAGTAAATTAATAATTACTAAATTATTATTTTTAATATAATTTTTATATTAAAAAATAAAATAATAAAAATATTAAATAAAATCCCACTTGCTAAATTCTAAATGATTGTTGAAATGTGATTCTAAAAATTGTGTTTTGGCATTTTTCATTGTTTTTTTTAGATGTGATTCTAATAATTAACATTAATTTCTAAGGTAAGGTGTTTTTCATGATGTGATTTTAATAATTATTTCAAATAAATGGTGTGTTTTTTCATGGAATATAAAAAATTAGATAATTTATAAGACTTGTGGGACTAAACCTCCAATAGTTGGAATGTTTAAAAATAAAAAACAAGAAATTTCTTCAGTAAAATATTTGTTAATAAAGCTAATAAAATGGATTTGAACTTTGTTATAAGTAGATAATTTTGTAAATAGGAAGGGTATTAGATAAAATGTTGGAGTTGTGAATTATTTATACTTGATTGCACTCAATAAAATTCAATGAGTTAAGTTGTTATTTAATTTTCTTCGATTTCATAAACTTTAATAAATTAAGTTGTTTCTTAATTTTATTTAAATATATATTTTATTTAATGTTAAAAGTGCAGTTTTTTGTTTCTTATAACAATTTTTTTTTTAATGCATGTAGCTACCATCTATCTTTGTTCAAATATAGCTATCACTATTCTAGCCAAGTTGTGTTGTATAGTATTTTGTTATTTCATTTATTAATAGAAGTTTGGTTTTCACCATATTACCATGCTTTCTGTTATATTTCTCCATGTGTGTTGTATTTCATTTCCTGTCTTTCATTTCATTCCTTATACAACTTAGATCACAACCCCTTATTATTATTATACTATTCCTTATAATGATCTAGTGGGCCTATTTATCACCCACTAGCCACTGAGTGTGTCTATCATGTGATTATGACTTCCCTAAGTATCCCATATTATCCTTCCTAAGTATATTACATTATATTCCCTTTTGCATGTTTAGTCCTCAAAACATGAGTGGAGCCATATAATATGATCTATTAAAAAATATAGTAAATTGGTGCTAAGGATTAACATCCATCCTTCCAAGTGAAATGGTGACATGGGGCCTCATTGCGACCCTGCCACTATAAGCTTGATCTTAGCTACATTTTTTAAAATATTAATTCTTTTTTCTTGACTCATTAACCTATAGTTTTTATATAAAAAATACAACTTTATAATCTTTTTCAGTTTTCATACTCTTCTTAAAATTTAAAAAATCAAATTAAAATAATCGTAAAAATCAAATTTAAAAAACAATTTTTTATAAACTAAAAAATAAAATAAACTAAAAATTAAATTATAAATAATAAAATATAAATATACTAAATTATTAATAAAAGAAAATAATATAAACAAAATTAATTCAAGTATCGAGTTCCGTTGGTGTAATATATATATATATATATATATATATAACCTTGGGAATTACCATATTCTTTCACAATTTTGGCATGGGGGCTCACCATGGAATAAACCATTTCCTTGGTTGCACTTTTCTAACCATGGCTATATGATTTTTAAAATTATGTATGGGTGGAATTTGATTGCATTGATTCATGATGTGATATTCATTTTAATATTTTATAATATTATTAATATTTAAGAGATATATAGTTTATGTTAAAGTAAATTTTATAAAAATAAAAATTATTATATTAAATAATATAATATAATATAATATGAATTAATTAATAGTCAATTGTGAATGAAAAAGTTAAATATATACAAAAATGAAAAATGAAAAATTAAATATATTAAAAATTCGAAGTTTTATTTTAGAATATGTAAAAAGTTTTATATGAAATTTTAATATTATAAAAATGTAATTGGAATTATATATAAGCTATGGCTATATGATTTTTAAAATTATGTAGGAGTGGAATTGATTATATTATTAATATTTAAAAGATCTATATTTTTATGGTAAATTAGATTATATACTAATATAATTTGAAAATTAAAAATTATTGTATTAAATAAATAAATAATATGATATGAATTAATTAACAGTCAATTGTGAATGAAAAAATTAAAAATATCAAAAAGTGAAAATATATGAAAAATATTATATGAATTTTTTTTTATTATATAAATGTAATTTAAATTATATATATATATATATATATATATATATATATATATATATATATATATATATATTTATTTATTAATTAATTAGTTTTGAGTTAATAATTTTTTATTTTTATTTTACTAATTCTTCACCAATATCACGATTTCTTAATCTACCATTATGTTTTAACTTAATTCAATCACCAAAATTTCAATGGCATTATAAATTTGTGGGAATTTATTTCATTTTTGAACTTGATATGAGATACACATTTTTTTCATTTTCATATATGGTGTTAATTCTTCGTTATCCAAATAAAAATTATGCGTTCCTTCTTTGTCACTAACGCTTTTTCATCCATTGACTGCGAATAATAAAAAGTAACGAAAATAAACTTGATACTAACAAAGAGAAAGAGGAACTATTTCATATGGTTTGTAGAACCTCATGAGTAGGTATGATATTCCACCATTTTGTACACTTCTTATAAATGGAAATATTTTCTTAGATTTCATTGCTACTAAATAAAACAAAAATATATAAAGATCTCATTTTGTGATTTTCTATTCATAATTTCACTTTGTTTATAATCTATAGGTGCCATGAATAAAAACGGTTTAATTAAATAAATGATTAATTCACAATAACACAATCATTTTATTTAATGTTAAAGGTCACATGTGACTTCACTTTGAATTTCATAAGGCATTTATATAAATATTAATTCATTCTCAAAGTTCAAAAAAATTATTAGGAATTTGATTTATTTGACATTTTGTTATGTTTTTTTAATTTATATGGGATGAGATAGGCTATTCATTATCGATAGATGCGTGTATAATTAATTTTCACTTACCATAATCTACAAGAATGTTAAAATTAATATTAATAGTAATAAGTTTTGCTTGAAGGAATATATATATATATAATCATTGAAGAGAGAGATTCAATCAATGAAAAATTAGAAGCTATAATTTGATCCCTAACATTAATGAAATGGGCTAGATCGGTTACAAGAAAATTAAAATATACACTATTTACCAATATTTAGCAATTTTTCCTATTACATCCTCTATACATGTGTATTATTATTATTATTATTATAACCATTAAATGAGCATTGTGGACTATTGGAAAATAGATCACTACTGAGAGGCTGGGGGGTGAATAAGTAGTGTGACACTTTTAAACTTTTTCTGCAATTACTTAATCTTTTTCACCATTCACAAACTGTAACAAGAAACCATAGATCAGAGAATAAAAAAAATTATGGAACCATAAAAAGAAATCACACAAAGGACACAAATATGGCTGGTGGAAAGCCCTCTCCAGGGAAAAAAACCACTTGATGCTTCTGCGCTGCTCAAATTATATTATGTCAAACAATTATTTACATAGATTCACACATATGGCTACTATCAAATGAAGACTATCTTTGATGCGGATCTACAGAATACCATCTGCTAAAGGCCACCATGATCAATGATCCTTGCCCAGTGACTCCTGAACTATCAACAACTCTACAGACTCTAATATGATGGAAGCTACCACGACCAATGAGCCTCGCCTAGTTTCTCTATCCCACCACCGTTGTATTTGAGAAATATGCTCACTTATATTGATTTTTCCCGAGTCCTCCAACTATTCTCCTCTATGTGGTTCTCGTTTCATATATTCAGACTGGAACCAAGAACTGCTCAACATGAGTCTGCAACAACATATCATTAAAGCACAATAAAATATGAATAAAAACTCCAACCTCCAAATACTACACATGCAACAATACGATCACACCAAACACTATTCTAATCAACGCTTCATGTTCTTACTCACAACTCCAATCTGATGGCTGAAACATACTTCAACTCACCACTGTTACAATTAAAAATCAACTCATAAAATAAACATACAATGACACACATGTAGCTTGTAGGATCTTCTCCATAAAAAAATTCTCACAACACAACTCGACAATCAGCCAAATCATAATGAGCTTCCTCCAATATGTAGATGAACTCAAGTGTTTAACTCAATAATTGCTCGGAACTACTAAGATCAAAAATTTATGTTTCATATGTTAGATTGGATCCAGATTCAACTCATTAACTCAATCAACTGGTAAATCCATTAGCCTTCTTAATATTTTCAACTTTAATCAGCTTCTGGAGGTCCTACGAACTTTTCTAGCCATATGCCAAAAATTTTCAATCAATAACATCACCACAACACAAAAATTACCTCAACAACACGAGGAATGTGGAGAAAATTCTTGTCAAAACCCATAGTAACTCACTTAGCACTTTCCTACATGAAAATTTGGAATCTTGGGGCTATAACTACTCCCTTTGGCCTACCTCCATGCGAATTTATCATCTCAACTGCTCCCTTACCTTTGCATGCATATGACTGGGGCTATAAATTTGTGAAAACATAAAATATTCAGTCTGGAACCTCTGCCACCTATTGTACCATCTTCATCAACATATGAACACTCCTCCATTCCACTAAGATAGGTATGCAACTGGTGAATTAGGTTAAGAATAAGTCAATGACATGCTAGACTTATTTTTCCAACCATACGAACACGACCAACACCTTCGCCTCCTCAAGCATAAACCATAACATCTCTAACACTTGCAACATATGTAGCAACATCTCCAACACTTGTACCGACAACATCATGCCATAGAAATTCCTCAAACACTAGTGGAAGAATCTCCAACAAAAACAACCTCAACTCAACAAATATATCAGCAAGCCAATGTCTCCAAGACATGTAGAGACATATGTAGCACCATGAACATCACTCTAATATCTTGCAGCAACATCTCCTACCAACAAAATCATGTCTAATAGCATCTCCAACACTACAGATCCATCTCTATTCAGCCTCCAAAATCATCTCTCCACTAGGTCATGTCATCATCATGTTGACATCAATGCCAAACATACAAGACCATCAAAACAAGCATCCATTACATATACACATGACAAGGAACACCTCTAACCCATTGACATCAATTTCAACACTACAATTCCAACAAACTGCCCCTTTATCATTGATGTCAACCTCCATCCAATAAGTGAGGCTAAAAAAAAAATCCAAAATATCTCCCCCTTTTGCATTGATGTTGACCTCCATCCAACAAGTGAGTCTGACTCAAAAATGCAAAATCTCTCCCCCTTTGGCATTGATTTCAACCTCCATCCAACAAGTGAGGTTGACTCAATAATCCAAAATAAACACTGGTAAAGGGCCATATCAACACTAAAGAACAATGCCAATAATGTTAGATGAGAGTAAGAATCCCCATTTCATGCATAACACCATGTTGATGCAACCCATGAAGTATCTCGTGGAAGATAAATATGAAAAAAAGAAACCGACTGCCAACACCACTAGCCAATGCCATGCTAACTATGAATACTGAAACATGCTCCCCCTAAGCATGTAATGTAGCTACAATCAATAATTTTTATTCCGTAATTGGCCTACTTTCCAAGTACAAGAGACTACTCCTCATGTCCATGAATCTAACTAACTTTGGATATGATACACAATACATTAAAATACATAATGCTTCATGGAATAAATACAAGGTTATGACATATACACAAGACTGACATATGAATCCTCTATAAAACCTCCTATCACCTTCAAACACAACAAGAAAATCCTTGGTTTTATTGAGAAAATGAAATTTTCTCCTATATCTTGACATATGGTGTGAGCATCCTCTATATATGTACCACATGTCATCCTCATCATGAGAACAAAGTGAAATTTAATATCTTCCTAATTGTTTCTCTTTCTTCCATGTGTTCTTGGGATGTACATTCTCCCTTGACTGTCTCTTTGGAGAAAATGGCCTCAATGGTTTAGGCATATTACAACCCTTGGACATGTTCCAAAAATTATGGCACACATAACACTTAAGGTGACAAAAATATGTAGCCAAAGGATCTAATATTTTGCTACTCATATTACACCTCCACCTTTTCATGTTAGATCTGCAATCAATGGCTTTATTCCCAAACATGTTACAAGAGAAATAATGACCATTGAAAGAAATTTTATATCTGAATGTAGCTAGTCCTCTTGGCTGATCATACTTCTGCATGGATGAGTACATTCTCCTCCTACAATCAGTTTCCACATGACCAAAATCGTGATAGTTGAAGCAATCAATCTCGTCCATCAAGGGGGAAAAGATTTTTTGACTTCTCCTTTGAAAACTATTGACTCCATCCTCCAACCATAGGAGAAAATGATATTCTAGATGTGAAAGATCATTTTGGTTTTCTATTTTGGTGCTGCTTGTGGACCACATTATTTTCTACAAGTTTTTTTTTTTATTCTCTGTCAATATTTCCTGCATGCAAACTTGTCTCACACTTTTGAATATCGTTGCCTATTTTACTCACTGGTATGGTGCTCTTCACTTTCTTCAACTGCTGGTTCTTTTCCTCAAGCTCCTTTCTCAAATTTTCAATCACATCTTCAAACACTTCAACACAATCCTTTTTACCATTTTTCTTGCTGAAAATTACTTCTTCTAATCTCTTTTATTCCTCTAGTTGTTTTCTCAAGGTTGTAATTTCTTCCTTGAGACTTTTTTCCTTTTGATCACACTCCTGCAATTTATTCTTATGCTCCTTGCATACATTTGTTAGTATACCAATTTCACTTGAAAATTATTCAACAATAACCATGGAAGATTATTATTGAGCCTTAAGAATCATATAATTGTGATCATCATCTCTATCACTAAACAAATCCAAATCATTGTCATTACAACTATCAGAAATATAACTCAAAAGTATATCATTATGAATTATGCCTTAAGATTTGTTGACCGTTTTCAAAACTGGTTCAAGTGGAACTCCTTTATTATTTTTGTTTATCTTCTCAATCTCCTCATCATTGTTGTTGCTACTGGCTCCATGGAGCATATGTAATCTATCCCAAAATTTCCTTGGCATATTTTAAATCTACAATTTTCTCCAAATCTGCACTATGTATATTTTTGAAAATAATTTGCCTTGCTTGAGCATTTTTCTTCATATTTTAGATGCAGAAATATATTCATCATTTCATTTAGAAACCAATCTCCAAATGTTAGAGCCACAAAAAAATAATTTATTTTTCACATTTTCTTTCCAAACCTTAAAATTTGTAGTAGTAAGAACCAATTTCTTTAGAGAAATTATTTCAAAAAAAAATATGCAAATTTTGTGCAAATATCCAAGATCCACTCTCCAAAAACCAAGCTACAAACGAGGTCCCCGCTCTGATACCAATTGTTGGAAACTAGATCACTACTGAGAGGGGGGGGTGAATCATCAATGTGGCACTTTTAAAATTTTTCTGTAATTATTTAATCAATATTTTTCACCATGCACAAACTGAAACAAAAAACCATAGATCAGAGCACCAAAAGAAAAACATGCAACCATAAAAATAAATCACACAAAGGACACAAAGATGTCTAGTGTAAAACCCTCGCCAGGGAAAAAAACCCACTCACTGTTGTTGCGTTGCTCAAATTATATTGTGTCAAACAATTATTTACAAATAGTTACACATATGGCTACTATCAAATGAAGACTGTCTCTCAAGTGGATCTGTGGACTACCATCCACTGAAGGAAACCATGATCAATGATCCTCGCCCAGTTACTCCTGAACTGTCAACGACTCTACATTCTCCAATTTGATGGAAGCTACCACGACCAACGAGCCTCGCTAATTTTCTATCGAACTATCCAAACACCATTATATTTGATAAATCTTCTCACTTATAATTATTTCACTTGAGTCCTCCAACTCTTCTCCTCCATGTGGTTCTCATTTCTTATATTTTCAGACTAGAACCGATAAATTCTCAACATGAGATCTAAGACAACATGTCGTCAAAGCACAATAAAATATTAATAAAAAATCCAAACTCAAAATACTAAAATGCAATGATATTATCACACCAAACCATGCTCCAATAAACACTTCATGTTCTTACTCACAACTCCATTTTGATGGCTGAAATATAGTTCAACACACTACTGCTACAGTTGCAAACTAACTTAGAAAATCTACATACAATGACACATATAAAGCTTGTAGGATCTTTTCCACACACACACACACTCACATCACAACTCGAAAATCAAAAAACTCACAATGAGCTTCCTCCAATATATAGATGAACTCAAGTGATCAAATCAATAATTACTCAGAACTACTGAGCTTAACAATCATGTTCATATACTAGATTAGATCCAGATTAATATAATTGACTCAATAAACCACTAAATTCATTAGCCTTCTTGATATTTTCAACTTTAAATAGCTTCTGGAGGTCCCAAAAACTTTTCCATCCATATGCTAAATTTTTTTTATCAATAACATCGCCACAACAAAAAAATTAGCTCAACAACACAAGGAATGCAGAGAAAATATTATCAAAACCCATAGTGGCTACCTTACCACTATCCTACATGCGCCTTTGGCATCTTGGGGCTATAACCACTTTATTTGGCATGAATCCATGCGACTTTAGCATCTCATATTCTCCCTTGAATTTTTATGCAGGCAACTGGGGCTAAAAATTAGTGAAAACATCATTTCTTCAGTCTAGAAACTCTACCACTTGTTGTACCATATTAATCAACATCTTAACACTCCTCCAAGCCATTGAGATAGGTATGCAACTGATGAATTACACTGAGAACACATCTGTGACATGCTAGACCTAATCTTCTAATCTTAGGACCAAGAACAACACCTCCAACTCCTCAAGAAACAACCACAACATCTCTAACACCTACAACATTTGTAGCAACATATCCAACACATGTAACAACATCATCATGTCATAGAACTACCTCCAACACTAGTGGAATCACCTCCAACAAAAAAATCCTCAACTCAACAAATATAGAAGCAATCCAATGTCTCTAAGACATGTAGAGACATATGCAACACCATGAGAAACACTCCAATATCCTACAACAAGAAAATCTCTTTCCAACAAAATCATGTCTAGCAACATCTCCAACACTACATATCCATCTCTATTGAACCTCCAAAATCATCACTCCACTAGGTCATGTAATAATCATGTTGACATCAATGCCAAACATACAAGACCATGAATCCAAACATCCATCACACATACACATGAAAAGCAACAACTCCAACTTGTTGACATCAATGCCAACACTAAAATATCTTGATATAATCATTGGAGTGGGAGATTCAATCAATGAAAAATTAAAAACTATAATTTGATCGATATCGTTAATGAATTAGGTTGGATCATTTATAAGAAAATCCAAAAATGCGTCAAATACCAATATTTTGCTATTTTTCGTGTTACATCCTCTATGCATAGGTATTATTATTATTGACATTAAATGAACATTGTGGAGAAACTTCCCCACTCATTACTATGATTTCTCTCAACTTTTACACTAAAATTAATGTCGATATATTTACATTTTTACATGATTTGAGTCAAAAGTTGTTAATAACACCTAAAAATATAGATTTTGTATCATAATTAATTTATTAAATTATGTTTTTACTTTAATATAAATCACATAATATTCCTTATAGCATCAAAATCAAGACAATCTCCTTTTCACAATTTTATATTATTAGGGCCCTATATTATTAGTTTAGTCCCTTATTTTTGTTAGTGTAGCCCTCTTATTGTTATTGTTGTACCCCTTTTGTCTCCATATTGTTATTAGTGTGCCCTTACATTATTATTGTTAGGTCGTCTAGGATAATATTGTGACCCCATGGACTCTTATATATAGAAAGGAGGTTTGTCATTTATATCATCCAAGAATTGTTCATTTATGTAATGTAAAGGAGGTTTCCCCCTCAGAGAGGCTAATATATAAGGCATTGATCTATCTTTTCTTCTATTTTGTGAGATGGTTTCATAACATTTGGCATCAGAGCTTTCGATTCTAGGGTTTTGCTACTTCAAACATGTCATTGTGGAATTTTCGCTATAAAGTTTTTTCTATGAATGTTCATAAGCTAAAAAAAACCATTTGGGCAAAAATATAGAGGAATGTCATGGAAAAATTTCAAATCTTGGTTCGAAATAACTTCAGAGATACTAATTTTTCTGCCATCCTGTGGAGAAAGCACACACTCATTGTTTCAGAGGTGGTTCTTCGCTATCAGGTGAGTGGTTTACCAGCTAACAAAGGTAGAAATCATGGTTAGAGAACAAGACTCCATGGAACTTGATCCCGAGCCTGAAGATATCCTTGCGGTTTGGGGTTACGAAGTTTTGAATAAGAACCTCGAGAAGTATATTCTATCAGGCAGAGGAGTTGGGACAAAGCCTAGAGGTTCGGGGGAGGTCTCGGGGATAGGGAAAAGGATAAGACTTTTGGAGGAAAGCCTGCATGGTACAAGCCAGAGTGTTTGAAAGGTGGACAATAGACTAGATTTGCATCAGCTCCTTGCAAATACTGGGCCGACGACAAAAGCAGATGAGATGATGGTTCATGTAAGTACTCCTACTCCCGGTGGTTTCAAAAATATGTTCTTCTTCAGAGGGTTAGAGGATATTGTTGCTAGTTTTGGGGCTCATGGCAATGTGGGCTTGAAGGCCTTTCTAGAAGAGGTTCAAAACCAGCAGGAACTAGTTAGGGGGATCCATTTGGATGCATCCTTAGGAAGCAGAAACCATTTTTAGTGGAAAGAGACTCAAAAATATGAGCAATTCCCTCTTTGCAGGGTATAGAGGTTGTGGGTACTTTGCTGGAGGTTGGAAATGGTTTTTTACAAAAGCCTCTCTGTAGCATAAGACTTGGGTATGGTTCTTTAGGCGGGTTCCTACCCTCAAGTCAAGAAAAGGATTAGGAGAGGTGTTATGGAATCTACCATGAGGAGGAGGTGCATGCAGTTTCTGGGGCCGTAAAAGGCCAAGCAATACAAAAAAACCTTTGGGAGGAACCTCTATCTCAGGCAAAAGGGTGACTTAGGTCGCTTGAACCAGAAGGGAAAAATGCTAATGAAACCTCACAGGGGCATTAGGAAGGAGGAAGGAGGAAGGAGCAGGGCTGTAGGAAGTAAGAGGAAGAAGTTAAGTTGATCAAGAAGAAGGAAGAACACCAATGTTGTGTGCTTGGGATTTAAATAAAAATAGACGAGGTGATGGAGGTTGTTGAAACAACATTAGTTGGTCGAGTCAAGGGGAGGAAATTCTCAGCTAAATACATAATGAAATGGAGCTTAAAATCCTGGTCAGAGGCTCTGGAGAGGCAAGTCGAAGTTCAAACCCTAGCTCGAGGTTGGTTCATGATTAAGTTTGCAAAGTATTAATATTTGGAATGGGTTCTGAGGTGCAATTGGAGTTTTTGGAAGCGACCTATGTTGATATTCAACAAGATGATGAGCTTAGTGAAAAGAGCCGCTTTCACTAAGTGGGCCCACAGGCTATTTTTGGTGCAAAGTCTATTTTTAGACTATGTCTATTTTTAGACATGTCGATCATATTTTATGAGTTGCGGGATGTTATTTGTGGATGGTTGGTCAAGTTGGAAAAATAGATGGACTTCTATTTTTAGAGATATTGGGAGGAATCTATTTTTAGATTTCCAGTCTAAAAATAGATATGTTGAATATTATTAGCTCTTAATAATATTTGGACTCTAAACATTGTCTTATTCTCTTGGAGCACTTCAGTTAAGTTCACAGATGTGGCACAGGAGCTGAAAGAAGGAATTACGCTATTCCTGAGGGTTTACTGGAGCTATTGCATGGAAGACTTCAGTTAGAACTCATGTGACAGAGTTTGGTGGAGTTATAGAAGTAGTTGGTGGAGTTGTGTTTAGTTTAACTCAGTTAGACACAATTGAGCTAGTTGTGTCTAGTCTAATTGATTGATACACTAGTGAGAGTGGTGTGAATTAATTAATAATTAATTCACTAAATATTAACTCATTAATCAACTGAATAATACATCAGTTAACTACAGTGCATGGATAGCTTCAGTAGAGACCAATGGAGAGATAGGTGAAAGGGCAAGATGACTATCAGTTGTGACTATAGTGATGCATTGATCGCATCCAACACTCAATAGAGATGCCAATGAGGATTGCGCAGTGCAAGCCAGGTGGATTAGAGTTCATTTAGAGCCATTCTTCAGTAGGGATTACGCAGTAGAGGCAGGCTAGCAGGTGGTAGAGATCGGTGCATGGATTTTCAAGATCGGACATGATTAGTGTGTAGCGATTGTATTGCACTGAGAGCTTGATATGATCAGCTTTGTATGAGGATTTTTACATGATATCTATGACATATATTATATACAGATATTTTGGGTTTTTAGCTTCAGGCTTTCCCGTAAAACAACTGTTTTAATGTGTGTGAATTTTTATGGTTTCATGTGTGCTTTGCAATTGATTTAATTTCCGCATGTGATTATCAATGGTGGAATAGTTTCTGTATTGTGCATGAAGTTAAAATAGTGTGTGATCAAGAGAATATTGGATATATAGCACATTATTTATATAATTTCTACATGGTATCAGAGCAATACTGATCAGAGAAATTGCAATTATTGAAGCGGTTGAGTTTTGTGCTAGTGGAATTCGAATTTGCTGCAGTGTTTTCTTAGTGTCGAAGTTGAGCATTCATTGAAATGTCTTTCAATGGATTGCGATTGGAGTATGACCTTGATTGTAGCTCAAATTATATTGCATGGAAGGATAGGTTCTGGATGATAATGGGTTGAAGGAGTTCATAGATGTAGAAATTTCAAAACCTGCTTCTAGCAATGCTGCCACACTTGACACATGGCAAAAGAAGACAGAAAAATGTCAAAGGATTCTGTTGGAAGGTGTGAAGGATCACATAGTGTCCAGCCTTCATGGTAAAGCTTCTCCATTCTTTATGTGGAAAGCTTTGACAAACTTGTTCCAAAGCAGAAGCGGCCAGAGGAATTTGGCGCTTAAAGACAAACTCAGAAAAATAAAAATGGAGAAAGGTGACAGTATACCCAAGTACCTCACGAAGTTTGTCCAGTGTAGGGATGAGATGGGAAGTGTGGGGGTTACTATTGATGAAGAAGACTTGGTGAGCTTGGCTCTCCTTGGGCTTCCGAAGAGTTGGCATATCTACGAGGACTCTGTCAATGGTCAAGAGAACTGCCAGGATGGGAGCAAATTTGGTCAGATCTTGTGCAGGAGGAGATAAGGCAGGGTACCAGGGATGGATATTCATCGAAGAATGAAGATGAAGAAAATTATGCTTTGGCTGCCAAAGCAAGGAAAGGGAAGGGAAAGAAAAATCCTTCTCAATCCGGTGCAAAAGGCAAGAAGCAGGACTTGTCCAAGGTGAAGTTCTTTCACTGTCACCAACACAGACATTACGCCACTAATTGTCCACAGAAGAAGAAAAATAAGCAGGCTGCTGGATCTGCAACTGAAGAGGCCTTAGCCTCGCAGTTTGAGCTATATTTTTCACTGATCACATTCTTGGTTTCAAGTGTGATGGGATTAGTGTGGTTTATTGACAGTGGTGCGTCTTTCCATATGACCAGAGACAAAGATTTGTTTACTGATCTGGATGAGAAAGATCTTGGAGTGCACATCGAGATGGGTGATGATGGTAGATATAGTGCAACTAGTATCAAGACCATTTCCTTTGAGAGGGAGTCTGGAAAACCTTTCATCTTGAAGGATGTCATGCATGTTCCAGGATTGAACAAGAATTTGATCTCTGTGGCAATGTTGGAAGACAAGGGATATGATGTTGTTTTTAGCGAGGGAAAGGCTTTCCTATGCAGTAAAGAAACTGGTGAAACCTGGAGGATAGGGGTTCGAGTTAAGAACCTTTATCAATTTCAGGTAGATGGCTGCGTAGCAATGGCAAGCAAAGTAGAAGGAGTGGTGAGCTGGGATGAGGGCGAATTGTGGCACAGGAGATTGAGCCATCTTCACCATGGCGCTTTGAAAATTTTGCAGCAGATTTCTATCGGGCTTCCCAAGGGTACACTTGCGCAGTCAGATTAGTGCAAGGGATGTACTTTGGGAAAATTTGTAAAGACCACTTTTTATGAGAAGGATAGTCGCGCCATGACTATCCTTGAGAGAATTCACACAGACGTGTGTGGACCTTTCTCAATAGCTTCGAAAGAAAATCACAGGTATTATGTGATATTTGTTGATGACTTTTCTCGTAAGTGCTGGATCTTATTCATGTAGAAGAAGAGCGAGAAATTCTCAAAGTTCTGTGAGTTTAAAGCACTGGTTGAGAAAGAGTCAGGGAAGCAGGTGAAAGCTCTTAGGAGCAATAATGGTGGTGAATACATCTCTGGTGAATTCAAAGACTTTTACAGTGCAGAAGGAATTCGAAGAGAGCTCATAGTGCCTCATAAACCACATCAGAATGGGGTCGCGGAGCGAAAGAACAAAACGATCGTGGGTGCTACAAAGGTGATGTTGCATGATCAGGGCCCTCCCATACACTTGTGGTCAGAAGCATGCAACACTATATTTTATGTGAAAAACCATTGTCCTCATAGAGTACTTGGCCTGAGTACACTCGAAGAGGCGTTTTCTGGTAAGAAGCCTGATATTTCTCATTTGAAGATTTTTGGCTCACCTGTTTACATTCATGTGACGAAGGATGCCAAGAAGAAGCTGGAGCCGACCGCAGAGGTTGGGATATTTGTGGGGTACACAAAAACACCCCAAAATTATCGTGTGTATTTTCCAAACAGTCGAAAGACTGTTGTGCGAGGAGATATCAAATTTCATGAGGAGAAAGCCATGAAGTTGTTGCTTGAGAGGGAGCTACAATTGCATGTAGATGAGGAGCTACTAGTTCCTAATGATTAGCCTCAAGATGTGGATCAACCACAAGAGGAGGTTCATGGAGTGGAAGAAACCACTCATGCAGCGCCAAACATCAGAGGTCGGATGCACACTACAGAAGCTTAGCGACTGAATCTTGATGCAGCGCAGAATGTAGGAGCCCCTACATCACAGCGTAGACAGAGACAGTCACCTGACTGATTTACTGGATACATGGCTCTGATGAGCAAGTGTATCGTGACAGAACCATCCTCTTTTGGGGAAGCTGTGGAGGACCCCACATGGGTAGATGCCATGGTGGAAGAGTATGATTCGATTGTTAGAAACAATGCATGGGAGATTGTCCCAAGGCCAGAAGGGAAATCAGTGTTAGGTTCGAGATGGATCTACAAAGTGAAGCAAGCTACTAATGAGAGCGTCGAGAAGTACAAGGAAATATTTGTTTCCTGGGGCTTCTCACAGATCGAGGGGATCAACTATGAAGAAACCTTTGCACCTGTTGCAAGGTATTCTTCCATACAGACCATCCTTTCTCTCTCAGTGCAGATGGGTTGGCACATTCATCAGATGGATGTGAAGACTGCATTCCTCAACGGATTCATTGAGGAGGAGGTGTACATAGAGCAGCCTGAAGGTTTCGAAATATTCAGCAGCGAGTCACATGTGTGCAAGCTCAAAAGAGAGCTGTATGGGCTGAAATAAGCACCTCGTGCTTAGTACACATGGATAGGCAGTTATTTCACCGGACTTGGTTTCGCCAAGAGTGAGGCAGATCCGAACCTATACCAGATTTTGGTGGAGGGTAAGTTTCTAATCATTGTACTTTATGTAGATGGTTTGATACTAACAGGTGATGAACTGTCGATACACTCATGCAAGGTAGATCTTGCAAAGGAGTTTGAGATGAAGGACTTGGGCCTCCTTCATTATTTCCTAGGATTGGAAATTTGGCAGTGGAAGGATGGACTATTTGTGTCTCAAGGAAAGTATGCCCGGGAGATACTGGAGAAGTTCAATATGCAAGGCTACAAGCCTATCGACACTCCTCTTCCTGGTGGTTGGAGGAAAGAGGATGCTACATCGACAGAGGTAGTGGATGCCACTATTTATCGATAGTTGGTTGGTTCGCTCATGTATCTAGTCAATACATGACTGGACATATGCTAGGTTGTTAACCAGCTTTCACAATCTATGGTTAAGCCTACCAAGCTCTTTTGGAAGGCAGACAAGCATGTATTGAGGTATATCAGAGGCACATCAGGATATGGATTATGGTACAAACAATCGGATGAGGTGAAGCTGCATGGCTTCACGGATGCAGATTGGGTAGGGAGCCCAAAAGACAGAAAGAGCACATATGGAGGGATATTCAGTATTGGGTATACAACATTTTCTTGGTACAATAGGAAACAGAGATCCGTGGAACTCAGTTTAACGGAGGCCGAGTACATGGCAGTAAGTTTGGCTGCATGCAAGGCTATATGGATGAGAAATATCCTAGTCGGGTTGTTCGGTTCACACTTAGATCCTACTGTGATATATTGTGATAATCAGAGTTGCATTAAACTCTTGATTAATCCAATATTTCATGATAGATCTAAACATATTTACATCCGATACCATCATATCAGAGATTGTGTGCAGCGGAAGATCATGTTGCTTTCTTACATTCCTACGGAGGATCAGGATGCAGATATTCTGAAGAAGGGGCTCACCAGGAGAAAATTCGAATACCATAGAGAAAGGATCGGGGTGGTAGATAATCCCTATCTTGTTGAGAGGGAGTGTTGAGTTTCAACAAGATGATGAGCTTAGTGAAAAGAGTCGCCTTCATTAAGTGGGCCCGCAGGCTATTTTTGGCGCAAAGTCTATTTTTAGACTATGTCTATTTTTAGACATGTCAATCATATTCTATGAGTTGCAAGATGCTATTTGTGGAAATTTGTTCAAGTTGGAAAAATATATGGACTTCTATTTTTAGACATATTGGGCGGAATCTATTTTTAGATTGCCAATCTAAAAATAGATATGTCGAATATTATTAGCTCTTAATAATATTTGGACTCTAAACATTATCTTATTCTCTTGGAGCACTTTAGTTAAGTGAACAGATGTGGCACAAGAGCTAACAGAAGGAATTATGCTACTCCTGAGGGTTTACTGGAGCTATTGCATGGAGGACTTCAGTTAGAACTCATGTGACAGATTTTGGTGGAGTTATAGAAGTAGTTGGTGGAGTTGTGTTCAATTTAACTCAGTTAGACACAATTGAGCTAGTTGTGTCTAGTCTAACTGATTGATACACTAGTGAGAGTGGTGTGAATTAATTAATAATTAATTCACTAAATATTAACTCATTAATCAACTGAATAATACATCAGTTAACTATAGTGCATGGACAGTTTCAGTGGAGACCAGTGGAGAGATAGGTGAAAGGGCAAGATGACTATCAGTTGTGACTATAGTGATGCATTGATTTAATCCAACACTCAGTAGAGATGCCAATAAGGATTTCACAGTGCAATCTAGGTGGATTCAAGTTCATTCAAAGCCATTCTTCAGCAGGGATTGTGCAGTATAGGCAGGCTAGCAGGTGGCAGAGATCGGTGCATGGATTTGCAAGATCGGACCTGATTAGTGTGTAGCTATTGTATTGTACTGAGAGATTGATATGATTAGCTTTGTATGAGGATTGTTACATGACCTCTATGACATATATTATATATAGATAGTTGGGGTTTTTAGCTTCAAGCTTTCCTATAAAACAACTGCGTTAATGTGTGTGAATTTTTATGGTTTCATGTGTGCTTTGCAATTGATTTAATTTTCGCATGTGATGATCAATGGTGGAATATATTCTGTATTGTACATGAAGTTAAAATAGTGTGTGATCGGGAAAATCTTGGATATATAACACATTAGTTATATAATTTCTACAACCTATTCTTTTCAAGAAATGGACCCCTTTATTTGATGCTCATTGTGAGAAAATTGAGGAAACCCCGATGTGGGTAAAGCTTCCGGGACTGCCTGTCCCATTTTGGATGGAGTCGACTTTTAGATCAATTGGGAATACCTTGGGACAATTTTTGGAGGTGGATATGTCTTTCTGTTAGGTCCCTATATTACTAGTATAGTCCCTTATTGTTGTTAGTGTAACCCCCTTATTGTTATTATTGTACCCTGTAACACCCATATTGTTATTATTGTGCCCTTAAATTATTATTGTTAGGTTAGCTAGGATTACATTGTGGCCCCACTAGGATTACATTATGGCCCCATGGACTCTTATATATAGAAAGGAGGTTTTTTTAATTTGTATCATCAAAGAATTGTTCATTCATGTAATGTATTGGAGGTTTCCCCCTCGAAGTGGCTTATTTCTAAGGCATTGATATCTCTTTTCTTCTATTTTTGGAGCTGGTTTCACAACATTTGGTATCGAAGCTTTGGATTCTAGGGTTTCACTGCTCCAAACAGGTCATCATGGCATTTTCTCTATAATTATTTTTCTACTAAGTTTTAGAAGGTGAAATGTTTAGGTTGTGAAACCGAAATCTTGAGGAACATCGTCAAAAAATTTCAGAGCTTGGTTCACAATATTTTCAGAGATATGATCTGTGGAAGTTAGGTATTTTTGCAGGCTCCTCGATTTAATATAAATAGGTCATCATGGAATTTGCGCTATATCATTTTTTATACGAAGGTTCAGAATCTGAAATTTTTAGGGCACAAAGCTGAAATCCTAAGGAAACGCGTCAAAAAATTTTAGAGCTTGGTTCGCAATATTTTTAGAGATATGATCTGTGGAAGGTAGTGCTTTTTTAGGCTCTTGAATTTCATCTCAAAGAGGTGATCATGGGAAAATCTTCATAACTCTCTCTCTCTGAGCATCAGATTGGAGTGCCGTAAAAAGTGGTCACAAACACATAGAATTTGGTTTCTTTTCTATCAATTTCATATCTAAAAGATGAAACAGTGACACGTAGAAAGTCATACAAGTTCGCTCTGCTGAAATAGTCCATAATTAGGTCATTGTGGGAGATTGGACATAAATTTGCCTTGGAGAATCCAAATCAAGTCAGACCTGTGGCATTCGAAAGATACTTTAGAAGGCTACCTCAGTGCCCAATTTCAAATATTGAAGAGCTGAAATCACAAAGATAATCCAATTTCAATATTGAGCTCCTCAAAAGCAAGAAAAAGGTGTGTATTTTTTTTACGAATTGCATAAGTCTTGTTTGAAGAATCAATTTGAATTGATTCCAAGGGCATATTGTAGAATATATATCAATATTGGGTTAAAAAAACATTCCCCGTAAAATTAATTCAACACCCATTAAGCCTTCAGAAGGCTCTACTATGACTCATGAAGATGAAGAATTGCAACATGATCTATCAAAATTACAAGAGCAAGTGCACCAAATTTCGCTCTCGCAAAGAGCAACAAAAAATGAAATGGATGTTTTGAAGAAAGGAGTGGAAGCGAATATGGATGGTTTGAAGAAAGGTGTGGAATCTAAGATAGATGGCATGGAATCTAAGATGGATGACATGGAAGCTAAGATAGATGAAAAAATGAAAGACAACATTGAAAACATGAAGAATTATCTAAAAGCAGACATGGAATTTTTGACAAAGTTGATACAAGAAATGTTTCCTAATGGTGAAAAGATGGTAGAGAAAACTCATGATGAGAACAAAATAAATGTTAATCGTGACTTCATAAACTCTAATGTTAGCGGGAAGAGCCACCATATTCCAAAAATGGATATGAGGAAGTTTGATGGAAAGGATACTGTAACATGGATACTACAAATGGAGCAATATTTTGATCTCCATAATGTGAAAAACACACAAAAGGTACGCATTGCAACTTTACATTTAGAACAAAATACATTTGTATGGTATCGATGGCTTTGCTCCCGTAAAAATATTGTCACTTGGTCAATTTTTACGGAGGAAATGATAGCACATTATAAGGATACAAAGAGCAACACCTTCTTTAGCCAATTGATAAATCTCAAACAAAAGGGTTTAGTGGGGCAGCACATTGAGGACTTCCAAAAATTGAATATAAGGGTAACCGATATTCCAGAGGAACACAGGATTGATCTCTTCATAGGCACTTTAAAGGATAACATCCAACATGAAGTTCGCGTTTTGGAACCTGATTCATTGGAGAAGGCATTCAGGTTGGCAAGAAAAGTTGAATGTAAAATTATGGCGACAAGGAAGCCTACAACTCAATTCTATAAAGAAGGAAGTGTTGCTACGCCTAGATTTCCACAACCTACAAGGTTGACACCACAAAAATTGGAAGAAAAAAGAGCAAAAGGGCTTTGCTACAGTTGTGATAGAAAATACACTAAAGGTCATAAGTGTGCTGAGAAGAAATTATTTTACATAAATTGTGAAGAGGAAGAAGAAAATGAACAAGAAGAGGATATACACCGGGAACCAACCCTAGAAGAGGAAGAAATGAGTCCGACCATATCGTGTAATGCATTGGCAGGAATTACCACTCCTCAAACTCTCAAGATAGAAGGACATATCAAGAAGAAAAAGGTAATAGTGTTGATTGATTTAGGTAGTGCCCATAATTTTATTCATTGTAAGGTAGCTAAGGAATTGAATTGTTTCCTATACCTAGCACCAGAATGTCAAGTGATGGTTGCAAATGGAGGAACTATAAATTTCTCTGGAAAATGCCATAATATCAAGCTAACCATGGGGGAATATGTATTGAATAGTCCAATGCCTTCCATTCCTATGGGAGGTGTTGATGTTGTACTAGGAGTACAATGGTTACAATCTTTGGGGACGATAGCTTTTAATTTTCAAGAACTTTTCTTGAAATTTTTTTCAGAAGGAAAGGAAGTTGAATTATGGGGTATTGCAGGGAAGCCAAGAAAGATAATAAGCTCTAATTTCATGACAAAGCTTCTAAAGAAATAACAACGAGGCGTATTTGCACAATTATTCTCACTAGAAGTTCCAACATAAAAATCATCTATTTCTGCAGATCTCCAACAAGTCTTGGACAATCATTCCAAGATGTTTGAAACTCCCAAAGGACTCACACCTATTCTTTATCATGATCATGCTATTCATTTGATTCCAGGAAGTGTTCCTCCAAACATCAGGCCTTATAGATATCCTTATGTCCAAAAGAGTGAAATTGAACGTATGATTGCAGAAATGTTAGAGGCGGGTATAATTCAACCTAGTCAAAGTTCTTTCTCTGCTCCTATAGTATTAGTACACAAGAAGGATGGATCATGGTGCATGTGTCCAAATTATAGGGAGCTCAATAAGCTCACCATTAAAGATAAATTTCCCATTCCTGTGATTGATGAATTATTGGATGAATTACATGGAGCAATTTATTTTACCAAGTTGGATCTTCATTCAGGATATCATCAAATGAGAATGAAGACTGAAGATATTCCAAAAACAACATTTCGAACTCATGAGGGTCATTATGAATTTTTGGTCATGCCTTTTGGCCTTACCAATGCACCTTCTACATTTGAAGGGTTGATGAATTCCATTTTCAAACCCTTCCTTAGAAAATTTGTGCTGGTATTTTTTGATGATATACTAATCTATAGCAGGTCTTGGAAGGATCATGTTGAAAATGTTGATAGGGTGCTCAAACTATTGCAGGAGAAACAAATATATGCAAAAACATCCAAATATTTCTTTGGAGTACAAGAGGTGGAATATCTGGGTCATATTGTATCTCACGAGGGTGTTAAAATAGACCCTAAAAAAATTAAAGTCATTAAGGAATGGAAAGTCCCCACAACCATAAAGCAGTTGCGAGGATTTCTCGGGTTAACAGGGTATTATCGCAAGTTTGTTAAGAATTATGGGAGAATAGCAGCACCTCTAACAACATTATTGAAGAAAGATGCATTTTCATGGTCTCCTGAAGCAACTAAGGCCTTTGAACATCTTAAAGAGGCAATGTGCCTAGCACCGGTCTTAGCTACGCCAGACTTCACAAAAACCTTTATTGTGGAATGTGATGCCTCAGGAAATGGAATTGGTGCGGTTTTAATGCAAGAAGGAAGACCCATTTCTTTTGAAAGTCGTCCAATCAAAGGAAAGTATTTACAGAAACCTATTTATGAGAAGGAAATGTTAGCAATACTGCATGCACTAAAGAAATGGCGAACTTACCTAATGGGAAGACACTTCAAGGTAAAAAATGATCATGATAGTATTAAACACTTTTTGGAACAAAGACTATCTTCAGAAGAGTAGCAAAAATGGGTCACAAAGATGTTGGGTTATGACTTTGAAATAATCTACAAAAAAAGGAAAGCTTAATGTTGTTGCAGATGCACTCTCAAGAAAGAATGAAGAGGTGGAAGCATTGCTTTGTGCCATTTCTATTATCCAACCAGATTGGATAACCCAAGCAAGAGATGAATGGAAGAAGGACAAAGATGTATGGACACTCATTCAAAAGTTGCAGCAAGATCCTAGTACATCTGATACATTTAGTTGGAAAAATGATTCCTTATGGTACAAAGATCGCTTATATCTTTGTAAGAATTCCCAACTAAAACAAATATTCTTCTGGAATTGCACACTTCTCCTTTAGGAGGACACTCAGGATTTTTAAAAACTTACCACAGGGTGAAGAAAGAATTTTTTTGGGATGGCCTTAAATCTGATATTCAAAAGTTTGTGGCGGAATGTTTAGTTTTCCAGCAGAATAAAGTGGAAACAATTAAGACCCCGGGACTTCTACAACCTTTATCCATTCCAAGTCAACGTTGGGAGGAGATTTCAATGGATTTTATCACAGGTTTACCTAAGTCCGAAGGAAAGAGTGTCATCATGGTGGTAGTTGATATATTTACCAAGTATGCACACTTTTGTGCATTATCTCATCCATTTAAAGAAAGTACGGTTGCTACTACATTTATGGATAGAATTCAAAAGCTACATGGAAGCCCAAGGGTTATTGTGAGCGATAGAGATCCCATTTTTACTGGAAATTTTTGGACGGAGTTATTTTTTTGTTTGGGTACTCAATTAGCTCATAGCTCATCTTATCATCCTCAATCTGATGGTCAAACTGAGATAGTAAATAAATGTTTGGAAGGATATCTTCGTTGTTTTGTATCTAATAAACAAACACAATGGGTCAAGTGGTTACCTCTTGTTGAATGGTGGTATAACACTTCCTTCCATACTGCAGCAAAAATGACCCCATTTATGGCACTTTATGGATATCATCCACCATCCATCACATCATCTTTAAGGGAAAATTCAAAGGTTCAAGCAGTAGAAGATCACATCGAGCATCAGCAAGAAGTTCTCCAACTCTTAAAGGATAACCTGAATTTGGCACAAAATCGAATGAAACAACAGGCAGATCAACATTGCAGCGAGAGAAGTTTTGATGTAGGAGATTGGGTATTTTTATGGCTACAACCATACAAACAAATGTCCCTCAAGTAAGCTAAGAAGGATAATAAATTATCGCCAAAGTACTATGGTCCTTACAAGGTGTTGCAAAAGATTGGTATATGGCATACAAATTGGAGCTTCCTACTTCTTCACGAGTGCATCCAGTTTTCCATGTTTCATGCTTAAAGAAGGTTATAGGTGAAAATCTTCCAGTTGAAACAATATTTCCAAAACTTGATGAGGAAGGAAAAATCATATTGGAACCTGAAGCGGTCACGGAAACAAGAACTCCACAGCTACAGAATCGATCAATTTCAGAGTATCTCATCAAGGGAAGAACTTACCCACTGCAGATTCTACATGGGAGGATGAAAATTTTATACAGAAGCACCCAGAGCTACTCAAGCGTTGAGGACAACAATTTTTTGAAGGAGAGGGACATGTTAGGTCCCTATATTATTAGTATAGTCCCTTATTGTTGTTAGTGTAACCCCCTTATTGTTATTATTGTACCCCTGTAACCCCCATATTGTTATTATTGTGCCCTTAAATTATTATTTTTAGGTCGGCTAGGATTACATTGTGGCCCCACTAGGATTACATTATGGCCCATAGAATCCTATATATAGAAAGGAGGTTTTGTAATTTGTATCATCCAAGAATTTTTCATTCATATAATGTATTGGAGGTTACCCCCTCGAAGTGGCTTATTTCTAAGGCGTTGATATCTCTTTTCTTCTAATTTTTGGAGCTGGTTTCACAACACTTTCCAACGAACCATGGATAAGAGCTCAACTCGAACTCTGGTTAGTTTAAATCCAAAGGAAGGAATGGCTGAGGAGATTCATCTAAAATACAAGGACCTCTCTTTTACTCAAATGATCGATTATGAACACATGCCTTTTCGATGCCACCGATGTCACAAATATGGAAATATGGCTAAGGATTTCCCCCTAAGTCATAGAAGAAGAAGGAAATAGAAGAGGGATGCAAGAATGCCAGTCAGAAACCAGGAAGAAAAGGAACCCAGAGAGGCAAAAGGGGAGCCTATGGAAGGGATGGAAGGAGAAAGTGGACCAAAGCCAGTAGAGGGTCCACAAGATATGCAGATAGATATAAGAAGCCCTGATGGACAAGCCCTGCCGGAGGAGCAACCTTTGCTTCCCACTGGAGAAAGAGGCGACTCGGCCTTGACATCTCAGCAGGAGGGTACGATCCTGGACCTTTTTTGTTCTCCCAGTTCCCATATGTTTACTTATTTTTCTGCTCTTTCAAGGCATGGTTCCTCGAGGTCTGTCTTCATGGAATTTATGCATGTGGATTATGTTTCGAAGGCCCTGGATAGTATTATAATCACTATCCCTGAGCTCCATATTGACCCCCGTGTTTTTCTAGTCTCGGGTATCCCCCCCTTCAGCCTTGTTGTTGGGAAAAATAATTGCTAGATTAAGCCTCCTAATATTTAATTGTCAATCAGGGCTCGTAAACATGAGATGCACTGCACTTCTTGATTTAGGTTGTAGGTCAGAACTTTAATTTTTCCTTTACAATGACCAGTTAAGTAATAAAACACAGAAATGCTTGTGAATAAACAACTTTCGAAAAGGGAATCAAACCATCTCACTAAAAATAACTTTCGAAAAGGGAATTCAAATTTAGAACTTAGGATCTATATTGAATCAATCCAATTATGTTCTTTAAAGGCAATTAAAACCCTAATTTTATTGCTCATGAAATTTGAACTTTAAATAAAGAATTTCAAAACTTAATCTACTCAATCACAACTTGATATAAACAAACTTCAAACTGGAATCTAAAAACTAATCTTGCATTAATATCTTCTTGAAATTGAAAACCCTATGCTAATAGGACCTCCAAACACAAAATTCAATGCTCTTCAACAATAAACAAAAGGAGAATTATTCTCTTAAGGAATTATGCACTCACCCAATCAAATGAAGTAAACAACTCAACTCTGCTTCCTACCATTGAAATTCTTCAACACTCTAGTAAATTATATATATTCTACTTTTACCAAACACTAGCTCTATGAAAGGCACAACAAGCTTGAAAAATTATACTTAATCACACAAGGGAAAACAATAAGGAAAAATCAATCAAGAAAATGATGTTGCTACTCTATAAACCAATCAATCTTCAATTTTCACTTTAATTGTAAACCTATCTTAAATCTTCATTCATTCAAAAAATCAATCTCAAGCAATTGGCTAACCATAATTTAAAACAAACTAGAACTTTTATTCTCTAATGAAAATAGCTCACGCTGCTAATATAGCTACGACAATATCAAACTCAACAATGAAATCAAACCTTAACACACTAGAATCTGAAAGCTAGCTACAAGCATCAAAATTTAATGGAAATTATTTTTATTCATTCAATCTAGAAATTAAAATGACTGATACAGACTCCTATTGAAATTGAAATTATATCTAACTGTCAAACCAAGTCCTATCAAATCTAATGATTCGAAAAAAAAGCTACTACTGTCACTTTTAAACTCCATTATTTGTTTCATGATTTTCAAAGACTTCCTCAGAAAAATCAACATATACAACAAATAAAATTTCTAAATCTCTGGATAGGATTTAAATACACACCAGCACTTGTTGAAATGCTCATTGTCCTTCTAACATTCGATATCACAGGGTATAGATTTCAATTCCTTCACAATTTATGTAAAATATATTTAAAAATTATAAGAGATCAACCTGTTAATGTTTTTTTATGTGTTTTGGATTCATTTAAATCTTGTATTTCACTACAAATATCGTTTTTTGATTTTGGGAAGGTGAATGTATATAATTCGAACCAACTCCACTCTTAATCAAACATAATTCTGTGTTCAATGGATTTGGTTGATAGGTCCCTCTTGCTCAAACTATCTAATCACAGGATAGAACCCGAGAGAAATTGATGACAAATTTTACTTGGAGTTTCAATTAGGAGAATTCATGGTTTTGACATCATGTGAAAAGAGCAGTGTCAAAGTCCTGAAATTGGCTTCACAGTGTGACCAGAATAGAGCCGAGGTTAAAAAAAATAAAGAGTTCCATCAATATATTCACTTTCTTCACAGAATTTTAAGAATTAATTTCCAAAATCAACAATTTCAAATCCATACGTTGTTTGCAATATCTAAATGAAATCGAAGCCTGTTCGTTGGTATTTATGCATGGGTTCTAACACTGAATTGGAAGGGTCATTCCTAAACAAAATGAGCTTGAAATTCAATTTAAAGATCTCAATCAATACAGATCAGTAATAAATTTATGAAATGCATTCAAAAGATGTTCATATACAGTGAGGAAACATTACTCAACCTTCAATACAGATCAACAATTGGTTTGTAAGAACACATTCAAAGGGAAAATATCACTCAATCACACTAGAAACATAATCTCATGCAACAAATCAAGCTTCAGGTAACAATTCAACAATACAAGTATTTTCAATTGAAATATGAGATACAAATTCACAAATAAAATAAATAAAAATTACAAAACTAATTAAATCTAGCTAACAATGGACAAAACTCCCTAGGTTGTGGTGGGCCCTTGCCACACCTAGGATGAAAAACTTACAAAACGAAAGAGATGATCAACTAATTAACTGAATCATGCACCAATCCATCAGTCCATAACTCCAATCAAAGCACGCTACAGGCTTATGATAAAAATATCTTGAATTAAAACAAAGTTCTATAACTTAGATACAAATAACTCACTATCTGATCAACCTTATGATTGTTCCCCCTCCCCCAAGCTTCTTTTAATGCAGGCTTTATAATCACAGCCTTAGAATTACAAATAGAAAAGATATCTGTCTGGATCAGATCATAGAGAGGCTACAACTAACTTAGTTGTGCAAATCTGATTACAATGTCCATTCTAAGATGGTTGCTTAAGAACATTCTATACATTATTATGGAGATAGAACGAAATAAATTCTAGAAGCTGGAGGATGGATTATCGATCCTCAAGTTTGAACAAATTTTTGATGTTACCAAGGTAAGAGAGTTGACCAAAAATCCAAAACAAGGTTGTTTTGGGAGGTTTTGACAAATCTGGAAATTTTGAGTTTTACATAAATTAGCCTCAAAGCACCCTGAATATATCCCACACCGTAAGCGATTTTGAAAATTTTTTTTACGTGTACTAAATAGGCTATACTGGGGAAAAAATATATGTCCCAAAATTTCTGCTTTATTCTTCAGTTGCACAAAAATCGAGGCAGAAGTTGGCATATTAGAATTTATTACAGATTTGGACAAATTGGATAATTTCATTCTAGAGACCCATATGAGTGAGCTGGGTGGAATCAAATTTATGGAGAGGTATTATAACATCATTTTTTATAATAAACTCTCTCGGTTTCTCCGTAAGTACGCCGAAAGTGTCAAAGCCCTAAATTAGGCATTCCCATACTTAACTGGCTTATGGAGGATTTCGGCAATGGAACCCTATGATAAATGTACTTAGCAGCACCGTCTTCAGTAAAACATGGAATAATAATATTTAATTATAGAGAAGTGAATAAAAATAATGATAATCAACCATAGATAGTATTTTGCAGCAAGTGATGGAATTAGGGTATGGAACGGGCTAAAAACCTAGGGTTTTAGGGTATAAACAATGATATTTCATGATGAAAACATGGGCATATATGAGGCCCAACATCCCCCCACGCTTGAGGTTTTGCATGTCCTCATGCAAACAAATACTTTGCTCATATATAGGTTTTTATGGCATCATAGCTTTTAGGCAGGGTTAGTTCGCGTGGAGCAACACTACATGAAGATTTGATTTTGAGAGTGATACCAATCAAGAGAAAAAAATATATATATAGGAAAATGATGAATAGGATGACAGGTGACAACGGAAATGGTAGATGAGATGAGGGGGTGGTGGATATGGGAAGAAATGTGCTTGCATGCTCTGTTTTTGTGAGGCCAATTCTTATTGATGGTTCCTTCATGAAAGGCAACAATGAATTCATCCTCTATTGGATTCAACTAACAATATGTGTGAATGTAGGAGGGGAAGACACTGTAGTTATTGCTTTTGTTTACATGAACCATTATGATTATGACCTAGAGTAGCATGAAAATGGAGGGTATATGGAAAACGAAATATACAAAATATGTGGTGGTTAATCATCAAATCTTTCTTAAATCTCTAATCAATTAAAGAATCTTAAGCCACCTCTACCTCAAGTTTCACCCTTGTTGTTGATGTCCTTGGTGCTGTAAGATGAAGTAAATGATGGAATGGCTCGAAATGATGTGACTACTGATATGATCTATTGAAGAGGGGAAAAAGGTCTCAATATCCACATTATCCCAAAAATGTTGATGCATGTGTGATTTTATACAACTTCTTGAAAAAAAAAACACAAGCACCATCATCAATAATTCTTTTCATGCAAATATTATCGAAATAAAAGAAATAGGTTAAACAATTAAAAATTACTTGATCATGCTCCAAGTTTAAGATACTAGCCCAACAATGATAATGAAAACCATGATTAAGCATAGGGTGAAAATTTGAGTTAAACATGAAAATTCCGATCATCTCTCTCCCCCATGCCTCTCATCTTGGATGTCCTCATGTAAGAAAAACCTCAGACAAGGACCAAATACTGAAGGGATAGGGTTTCTATATTAAATTCATGCTTCATTGACTTAAACCATAGGGCTAATTGTGAGAGCATGTAAGTAAGTTTCACTGGATGTCATCTTCCTTTGCATTTATAAGATAAGAAAAAGTAGTGATCAGGGATCCAGTGACATCAAGACTGAGATTTATTATTTCAAAAGAGTAACTAATGCTAGGGATAATAAAGGAGTGCTTAACAATGTTGTTATTGTAGGGATAATGTCATCCTAAAATGATTAATAAAAGCATCAAGAGTAATCCAATGCATTATGTCTTCACTTTCATAGCCTCACTATTACAAGTAAAAGTGACTTTATTTAAAAACCAAGGCCTTAAAATGGATCAAAAGTAGGGAAAAAATGATAAAATGATACCTTCCCAGGGTGACTGTCTTAACATCACCCAAGCTTACAGTTGAAGCTCCTCTTATTCAAGAAGAGTGAATCACCTGTACTAAGAGTCTAACATCCATAAAAACCAAATCATTTCTGAAAGATAGAATTCCGAAGCACACTACTGAAGGATATTACAGCCATTCTCAGAGAGATATGATAGTGAGTTCAGGGATAAGACAAAAACAACCAAGTAAATCATAGTGTAAAATTAACTTTGATACCACAAGCATGGCCCTGCTGCCAACAGACATCTATAGCCTTGACAAGGATGTATTTTAACCTGTTAGACTCCTATACCAATAGGTGTCATATTTCATGATTGACTTAATGAACTCTGTAATATGTTCATACCTTTGCTTGTTGCAAAGGTTTCCATATTTTCAAAAAATAAAAAAATTTAAAAAATGTAAAGACGGTATACCCTAAAAGAAAAATCAAAGGGTGAAAAAATAAAAATGGCCAAAAAAGTGAAAGAAAATGAACCCCAAACAAGAAAAGGCCAAGGAAAGTGTGCAAGTCTAAATGCCACTGCTTATTTCTCTGATGTAATAAACAAATTGGGTGCAACTTGTATTTTATGCCACAATTCATGAATAGCCAACCGTTGCTTGGCTAGTTCATTTTTTTCAATTCCCATGTTGTAGAATAGAGAATAAATATCTCACTCATGTTTAATCTGCGCATAAGCAGATAAACAGAAAGCACAAAAGGAACTTCCAATGCTTAACTGTTTCTCCTCGGGATGGCCATGTAGTAGTAGGTAGGCTTGCCATGTAAAAGGAAAAGAAGATTGATAAGGGTTTGCCAGTCTAAGTGCACCCTAATAAAGAAGAGAAAATGGTAGAGAAAGTAGATAGGGTAGGTAGATGGCATTGCAAATTCTCATGTGATGAATGATGGCTTTAAAATGTTTGTAATATTTTACTTTCATCACCAAGTGCAAAGGCAGAACACCACATTGGCAGAATTTCAGAACACAGCAAGGTCAAAATCATTAACTTGCCATCTCACTTTTTCCCTAACAATTTACTAATTTCCCCTAAGTGCTAAGGAATTTGAAGATTAAAGGGGCTCAAGGCATTTCCTTGACTTTTGGAGGGACCGGACCCTCAGCCCAATGATTGGAGAAAACCTTAGTATTTAAAAATATTCATCATCATACTCATTCATTCATAAAAATCTTTCCTAAGCAAAATCCCATTTTACTTAGGAAAAACATGCAATGATCCATAAAAATCCATTTCACGCAAAGCATAAGTTAAATACATTATTATGGTGTTTTATACTTAGCGCTTTCTCTCATTTTTCATGTTAATTTCTAACTTTATATATTAACTCCTTAGTGAAAATACCTTATCCTATTATATATAATTCCCTTTTATAAATAACCCAAAAAACCATCTTACTATAAGTTTTTAGCCAAAGTATTTAACCCATGTGATTAAATAAAAATCCCACATTACAATGCCCTTTGGCTAAAAATATATCTATATAATTATCCCCACCCCCTATGGTAAGTGAATCATATCGATTTATTACCATATAATAAAAACATACGAAAAAAGGTTTAAGCATATGTTTTTTATGTTTTAAACGAAAAAAATAAAAAGCCGAAGTTTTATTCAAAAAAAAATTTGAAAAATAAACCCATTCATTACCCCAACCTGTCATCATACGCAAAGAGATTAATTAATCATCCGGATTAATTAATAATCTAATCCCGCCAATCAAACGCCTCCCAAAATGATTAATTAATGTTAATTACTTTGGGCCCGCCTTTTAACTCCCCCGCCAACTTCTCGTCATGTCAACCGTTGGATCGCTCCATCGGAGATCCACGGCCTGCATTCATTCCAATGGCCCTCCCTCATCCGAAAGTTAACTCGTGAAATCACAGTGGTTTTCGAATAGTGTCGGGGCCACGCGTCAGTTAATCTATGGAATCGCTCCCAATTCACAAATTACCGCCAGCTCCCAAAGGTGGTGCGGAATAAACCACTTACCGCCCTTTCCTTGTGACGTGTCCATCGTACACCCTGACGTCATATATTAAAATAATAAAAAAATTCCCCACTTTGACTTTGCGAATAAAACAAAATTTTCCACATTTTTTGATCATTCTGTATGCTGAAAACGACTGTGCCCTCCATATTGAGAAATTCAAAAAACTGCAGCCAACTGCCATTAAATGTATTCCGCTGAAGACTATTGCCATTCCAGTTTCCCAGCATCCATCTGTCGTCAGCTTGTACCTTTTAAACAAGTGCCATTTTCCCATAAACAGGTATTTATTCCGATTTCCTGCTGAAACTCTCTTAAAAATCCTTGTTCGAGTTTTAATTCCGCAATACAGTCTGAAAAAGCTTCAATGTTATGTGTTTTAGTTCCCATAAATGTAATTACTATCTCCAAACCTGAAATTGTGCCTCATTTTCATAAAAACCCCCGAATTTCTGTTTTTGAATCCACAAAAACCAAAAATGGAAGTCCCGGTGGCTTTAAATGTTGCCCCATTGAACGCCCCTCATAGAGAATTGGAATATTTTCCATTAGTGGATAAATATTTTCAGATCAAAGACTTAGTTTTCAGTGAAAGCCCCCTTCGAATTCATTGTCGCTGAAGAGATAATTATTTGAATGGCTTGGACGTTATTGGGTTATGGGAATCTAATTTCTCGAGATACCTTTTACCCTCAGTCCATATCTTCCCGAAAATTATCCATTATTGTCATGCTAATTATGATCCAATTCAGAGAGCAGTTTTATCCCCAAACCAGAATGTCCTTTTCCCTATTATTGCTCAGTCTATCAATGATATGCTCCATTTTGAACCTGGTCAAAACCTCACTCCCTTGTCCATTGGAGAATTGCTTGAAAAATCTACTCAGTTATCCCCTGAAGAGGTAAAACGCATCTGTCAAACAGCAGCTGATTATGTCGGGACCAATTTTGAGGTCCTAGAAAAAGATATTCATCCATTATATCAAATTGAATTACACAAGCAGACTGGAGAAATGATCTATTCCACCCTTACTGAGAAAGAAATGGAAGCTCATAAATTGCAAGATTCTTTAGAAAACACAAATGCACAACTACATGTGGAAAGAGCCTCATCTCAAGCCAAAGACAACATGATAAAAACATTGGAAGAGATAATAATTGGATTAGGTCACAATCCAAATGATTGCAAGGGTATTGAAGCATTGATTAAAAATAAAGATGATGATATTGCTGCATTAAGGAAACAATTGAAACTACCAGCTTCAAGGAACCCTCAGACTGAAGAAGTAATGAAAAAAAATTTAGAAGAAGAGGTGATGGAATTACTTTTAAAAATGAATGAACGACTTGCTGAAACAGAAAAAGAACTTGAGCAAGCATTAAAAGATAAAGAGTCCATTATTCCAGCAACCACAACACAGGCGGCCACAGGAACAGGTACATCAATCACAAGCCAACAAGCAGAGCTAATACAGGTGAACACTTCTGATAAGGACTCTGATGAATTAATCAAAGCAATAAATGAATTAAAACTGCAAGTGACAGAACTCCAAAGCTTAAAGTTTCACCTTTCTACTCTGGAAAATAAATATGATCAATAAAAAATGAATGTTGCTGAGAAGACAAGAGAAATAAAAAAATTAGAAAAATCAGTTAAAGCGTTGGAAAAGGATCTTACAATGGAAAGACCTTTAAGTGAATTAAAAGAAATTCTTTCGTATAACATTATTCAATCAATAAAGAATGTTTGGTCTTCTATTCAAATAATATATGAACATCAGGATATAGTCAGATTGGATCTGGAAGAAATTGAGAAAGCAAGGGAAGAGTTAGGGAATATGCCAGAAGAAGCCAATAGACTTATCAATTTTTTGAATACTCAAAATAAGCAACAACTTGCAGAATTTGGAATTCAGGACATGACAGGAACCATCTTGGAAATCAAAAGAGTTTTTACCAAAAGGACTCTTATGCAAAATCTTGAAAGACGGTGTTCAGACATGCATCAAGAAATTTTTACCTTCAAAGAAAGATTTGATGTTGTGTTAAATAAAGGTTTTCCCAGTCCTGTTATTAAAGAAGGTAGATTAATGGATTTGGAAAGTTTTGTTAAGAAAGTAAACAAACAGATTGATGATCAAGCCAGTTCTTCAACCAGTATAGCAGAAGCAACATTTCCAACAGGGAAAAGTCTTTATGAAAAATTGGAGAGTTTATTTTATCTTGAACATGAAATAAAACATTTGTTTCCATATCAGCCTAATTTTTTCAAATACACTGAAGTTGATGAAACACTGATAAAATTACAAAGGACCAGAGTGCCAGAAGTTAAATGGTGGGATAAGATGATGGAAATTTTATTAAATTTATCCTTGGGTGAAATTTTTGACTATTTTACTGAGGTATATCTTGATAAAGGATAAATAGGTGAATAAAGGTCAAAGAGTATCAGTTCAGCAGTTAAAGTATATCAGTAAGAATAAAAGAGTATCAGACAAGCAAGGCAGTCAGAAAAGAATTACTCAAGAAGACAGCAACAAGCTAAAACAGAGGAACTGCTTCCAACACATTCTAAAAAAGAGGAGACAGCACACAACATCAGCTGATTTATCCTATTTACGAGACCATCTGTCTCTATTTTTATTGTAACTTATTCATTAGTCACCCTAGATTATATCTCTTTTGTTATGAGATATTTTAAATAATATTTTGTATAAATAAGCCCTAAATCAAATTAGTGAGGGTGGATTCTTCTACTTTGTTGTAACATTGACTTTTTGGAATAAAAGTGCTTTGGAGAAATTTCTTTGTGGCTTGCTGGAGGATGAATTGAAGCTCAAGACTTTTTGCAGGATTCATGTGTCAGACTACAATTCAATAAGTCATTTCTATCCTGTGTTTTAAGTTTTATATCTGTTTATAATTTCACTGTGTTCCATTTCTGAATAATTGACAAAAAAGAATAAATCAGAAATTGCTTAAGTGTACTCTGATTTCAATTGTGATTATTCTAAATGTTTTCTTCTAAACTGGTTATAAACAATGAATTCTTAATTGCTCTTGTTTCGCTGGTTTAAACATTTTGATTACTATAGTAAAGAATTCTTAATTGCTTTTTATTTGTAATCATTCACTTTCTTTATTTGAACATGTTGAAAGATTCTTAATTTCCTTTCATCCCTTCAAAATCCTTTCCATTCACTTCAATATCTAAAATTGTTCTCTGTTTGGCTATCTTGCCCTGCAAAGCCATCTTGTGTGTAGAAACTTAATCCAGTAAAGCCATCCTTTCGACTCCATAGCCCAATGGCCTGAATTACTCAATCGTGCCCTTAGTTGGTGGATTCCACCATTTAAATTCAAACAAACTCTTGGACTTATAACTAGCCTAATATTTTCTAAGAACAAAGCTAAATTTTAAAGAGAGAGCCCTCTCTGGATACAGATTGGCTAGATTCTGTATCTGAAGGTTGGTTTTTGGTTACCTCGGATTTACTTTCCTTTTCCACAACTTCAAGGAAAATCTGAGTGATAACATAACCTAGCAAAATTTTTGTGTCCCACTTACTATATATAGATTTAGAGTTAGCTTATTTGACTTTTAGATAAAGGCCACTATCCTCGCTTGGTAACCGGTTGATGGCAGTGCCACTCATAAGAAGTAACATGTATGAACATGCCGACTCATGATGAGACCTCCCGTCTTCAGATTTTGGGCTGAAAGCCATTACTCTAGCTTGGCGACCAGGAGCAGTAATGTCATGCATGTTAGGTCTCATGATCGTGGTAGGTCGGCTCATTACGAGACCTCGTATCCTCTCCTAAATATTTTTGTAGACTCTAATTATGATTAACCTTAGAGGTAACTTAATAAGTGGGGAGACATATCTAGTCCTTAAGAGCATAGGATGGCATGAAAAGTTTTTAATTACTAATCTTTACTGGTTAATCCTACTACTTAATGAACTCTGTAATATGTTCATACATTTTCTTGTTGCAAAGGTTTCCATATTTTCAAAAAATCAAAAAATTTAAAAAATTTAAAGAGGGTATACCCTAAAAGAAAAATCAAAGGGTGAAAAAATAAAAATGGCCAAAAAAGTGAAAGAAAATGAACCCCAAACAAGAAAAGGCCAAGGAAAGTGTGCAAGTCTAAATGCCACTACTTTTTGCTCTGTTGTAATAAGCAAAATTGTGTGCAGTTTGTCAAACTTTGCCACAATTTATGAAGGGTCAAACTGTTTAAACTTGAATCATTCATTTTTCAATTTCATGCTGTAGAATAGAGAATAAATATCTAACCAAACAGTTTAATCTTGGCAGATAAGTAGATAGGTAGAGTTAATAACAGGTGCTCAACAGTTTAATCTGAGCCCTTGGATGTAATAAGTGTAGAAATAGATAGATTTACCATGTAAAAGAAAAAGAATATTGTTAAGGGTTTGCCAGTATAAGTGCACCCTAATAGAAGAGAAAATGGTAGAGAAAGTAGATAGGGTAGGTAGATGGTATTGAAAATTCTCATGTGATGAATGATGGCTTTAAAATGTTTGTAATCTTTTACTTTCATCACCAAGTGCAAAGGCAGAACACCACATTGGAAAAATTTCAGAACAAAGCAAGGTCAAAATCATTAACTTCCCATCTCACTTTTTCCTTAACAATTTACTAATTTCCCCTAAGTGCTAAGGAATTTGAAGATTAAAGGGGCTCAAGGCATTTCCTTGACTTTTGGAGGGACTGGACCCTCGGCCCAATGATTGGAGAAAACCTTAGTATTTAGAAATATTCATCATCATACTCATTCATTCATAAAAATCTTTTCCTAAGCAAAATTCCATTTTACTTAGGAAAAACATGCAATGATCCATAAAAATCCATTTCACGCAAAGCATAAGTTAAATACATTATTATGGTGTTTTATACTTAGCGCTTTCTCTCATTTTTCATGTTAATTTCTAACTTTATATATTAAATCCTTAGTGGAAATACCTTATCCTATTATATATAATTCCCTTTTATAAATAACCCAAAAAACCATCTTACTATAAGGTTTTAGCCAAAGTATTTAACCCATGTGATTAAATAAAAATCTCACATTACAATGCCCTTTGGCTAAAAATATATCTATATAATTATCCCTGCCCCCTATGGTAAGTGAATCATATCGATTTATTAACATATAATAAAAACATACGAAAAAAGGTTTAAGCATATGTTTTTTATGTTTTAAACGAAAAAAAATAAAAAGCCGAAGTTTTATTCAAAACAAACTTCGAAAAATAAACCCATTCATTACCCCGGTCCGTCATCATATGCAAAGAGATTAATTAATCATCCGGATTAATTAATAATCTAATCCCGCCAATCAAACGCCTCCCGAAATGATTAATTAACGTTAATTACTTTGGGCCCGCCTTTTAACTCCCTCGCCAACTTCTCGTCATGTCAACAGTTGGATCGCTCCATCAGAGATCCACGGCCCGCATTCATTCCGCTGGCCCTCCCTCATCCGAAAGTTAACTCGCGAAATCGTAATGGTTTTTGAATAGTGTCGGGGCCACGCGTCAGTTAATCTATGGAATCGCTCCCAATTCACAAATTACCGCCAGTTCCCAAAGGTGATGCGGAATAAACCACTTACCACCCTTTCCTTGTAACGTGTCCATCGTACACCATGACGTCATATATTAAAATAATAAAAAAATTCCCCGCTTTGACTTTGCGAATAAAACAAAAGTTCGCGCATTTTTTGATCATTCTGTATGCTGAAAACGACTGTGCCCTCCATACTGAGAAATTCAAAAAACTGCTGCCAACTGCCATTAACTGTATTCCGATGAAGACTACTGCCAGTCCAGTTTCCCAGCATCCATCTGCCGTCAACTTGTACCTTTTAAGCAAGTGCCATTTTCCCATAAACAGGTATTTATTCTGATTTCCTGCTGAAACTCTCTTAAAAATCCTTGTTAGAGTTTTAATTCCGCAATACAGTCTGAAAAAGATTCAATGTGATGTGTTTTAGTTCCCAGAACTATAATTACTATCTCCAAACCTGAAATTGTGCCCCATTTTCATAAAAACCCCTGAATTTCCGTTTTTGAATCCACAAGAACCAAAAGTGGAAGTCCCAGTGGCTTTAAATGTTGCCCCATTTAACGCCCCTCATAGAGAATTGGAATATTTTCCATTAGTGGATAAAGATTTTTAGATCAAAGACTTAGTTTTCAGTGAAAGCCCCCTTCGAATTCATTGTCGCTGTAGAGATAATTATTTGAATGGCTTGGACGTTATTGGGTTATGGGAATCTAATTTCTGGAGATACCTTTTACCCTTAGTCCATATCTTCCTTGAAATTATCCATTATTGTCATGCTAATTATGATCCAATTCAGAGAGCAGTGTTATCCCCAAACCAGAATGTCCTTTTCCCTATTACTGCTCAGTCTATCAATGATATGCTCCATTTTGAACTTGGTCAAAACCTCACTCCCTTTTGCATTGGAGAATTTCTTGAAAAATATACTCAGTTATCCCCTGAAGAGGTAAAACACATCTGTCAGACTTTCATGTTACCTGAACATCAGCCCAAGGGCCCACCTCCCTATGGTAGTGCCTTTTTTACTGAAATGGGCCAGATCATTCTGAATATGATTTCTTTTATCATGGGCTTTAATACTAGTGAGTATGTTGATGAGTTAACTCTATTATTATTGTCTGTCTTCACTCCTGGACAGCCTCCTACTGTCAAATATGACTTTGCATCCTACATTGCAGATAAAATCCATGATCAATTCATGAGATTAGAGAATGAGAAAGTGTTCAAGTATTCTTTAGTCATTTACCATCTCATGCTATATTTCCAGTCTGAAAACTTTCCTTTCCATGTTCAAAAGCTTAATGTCCAAGGAAATCCTAGGTCTGTCATATTTTGGTCAGCCATCACCCATAATTCCAGATATTCTCCTTATTCCTATAATGAATTCATTGATATGTTTATACACCCTGCAACTACCTTGTTGACAGGAGTTCCTCCTCCAAGACTCAGCAATGAAATTAAGAACTCTGCAACTTTCAAAACAGTACAAAATTGGTGATTGGTACTTGTACCAAAATTTTACAGAAGTCAGAATATATGGATGTGAATTATTTCCATTTAAATTGCCAAATTATGTGCCTATGAGACTTTTTTCTTTAGAGTACTTCAGGAAAATGAATAACTCTAATATTATTCATTTTTGTAATGCAAAGAAGAAAGCCCAACTCTGAATCAAAGGTCAATTAGGTCCATTTATATGCAATTCTAGGGATGCTGGACAAGAAGCTGAAAGAATACTAGAAGACCGTTTCAGATTGCAAAAGAGTTTCTACTGGGCCCCTTATGACCCATTCAGCTTCATTTGTGAAAAAAGAATGAAAAATAAATCAGCACCTTACATCCATCATAGGATTCCAGAAATTGAATAGTATGCTAATAAAGATGAATGGGTGGAGGGAACATTAATTGAACATGATAGTGAAGAAGTCAATATGGACAATGTAATGAAAGATCCTGGAAAAATGCTTGACCATGAATTTTTTGGGCAAGTGCAGGTACCAGACATTGGTCCTTCTTCAGCAGGGAATTTTCAACAGAAATTACAGGAAAACATTCCATCAATTGCAGTTGAATCCAAAGGAAAAGAGAAAGAGCCTGAAATACAAGTGATTGAAACATTCAAAATGACAGAATAACCTCAAACTTCCAAAGGACAGGATCAAGTACAGGTTTCTTCTGTTCAAACTAATCTAATAGAAATATCAATCTTACAGACTCCATCTAAAGTGGAAAAGGGCAAGAAAAGAGAGGTTGAAGGTACTACTCCTCTTAATGAATCTTCACAACAGCCTCAGACCAAAAGACAAAAAGTGAATCCTCCACCAGAAGTAGAATCTATTGATGAAATCAGTGATAGTCCAGAGAGAGAGGATAATCAGTTAACAGGATCAATTAGTGGGACAGTCACTACTATTCAGCCAAGTACTAAAATGTTTTCATTCAAGCAGCAAATGAAAGATGCAAAAGACATAAAAAAGACATTTATCAGTATAAAAGAAAGGAATGATCCACTAAGGGTCCATGTGTATAATCAATATCTTAAAATGGCTCCACAAAATCAAGAGAGATTGATGTCAGCTTTTGACATTCAACAAGGGAAAATGTTAATGAGCCATTTCAAATCTAAAGTGCCAAAACCACAGATAGCAGCTGATTACGTCAGGACCAATTTTGAGGTCCTAGCAAAAGATATTCATCCATTAGATCAAATTGAATTACACAAGCAGACTGGAGAAATGATCTATTCCACCCTTACTGACAAAGCAATGGCAGCTCATAAACTGCAAGATTCTTTACAAAACACAAATTCACAACTACATGTGGAAAGAGCCTCATCTCAAGCCAAAGAAAACAGGATAAAAACATTGGAAGAGATAATAATATGATTAGGTCACAATCCAAAGGATGTCAAGGGTATTGAAGCATTTATTAAAAAGAAAGATGATGATATTGCTGCATTAAGGAAACAATTGAAACTACCAGCTACAAGGCACCCTCAGACTGAAGAAGTAATGAAGAAAAATTTAGAAGAAGAGGTGATGGACTTACTTTTAAAAATGAATGAACGACTTGCTGAAACAGAAAAATAACTTGAGCAAGCATTAAAAGATAAAGAGTCCATTATTCCAGCAACCACAACACAGGCGTCCACAGGAACAGGTACATCAATCACAAGCCAACAAGCAGAGCTAACACAGGTGAACACTTCTGATAAGGGTTCTGATGAATTAATCAAAGCAATGAATGAATTAAAATGTCAAGTGACAAAACTCCAAATCTTAAAGTTTCAGCTTTCTACTCTGGAAAATAAATATGATCAATCAAAAATGAATGTTGCTGAGAAGACGAGAAATCAAAAAACTAGAAAAATCAGTTAAAGCATTGGAAAAGGATCTTACAATGGAAAGACCTTTAAGTGAATTAAAAGAAATTCTTTGGTATAGCATTATTCAATCAATAAATAACGTTTTGTCTTCTATTCAAATAATATATGAACAGCAGGATTTAGACAGATTGGCTCTGGAAGAAATTGAGAAAGCAAGGGAAGAGTTAAGGAATATGCCAGAAGAAGCCAATAGACTTATTAATTTTTTGAATACTCAAAATAAGTAGCAACTTGCAGAATTTGGAATTCAGGACAGGACAGGAACCATCTTGGAAATCAAAAGAGTTTTTACCAAAAGGACTCTTATGCAAAATCTTGAAAGAAGGTGTTCAAACATGCAGCAAGAAATTTTTACCTTCAAAGAAAGATTTGATGTTGTGTTAAGTAAAGGTTTGCCCAGTCTTGTTATTGAAGAAGGTAGATTAATGGATTTGGAAAGTTTTGTTAAGAAAGTAAACAAACATATTGATGATCAAGCCAGTTCTTCAACTAGTACAGCAGAAGGAACATTGCCAACAGGGAAAAGTCTTTATGAAAAATTGGAGAGTTTATTTTATCTCGAACATGAAATAAAACATTTGTTTCCATATCAGCCTAATTTTTTCAAATACACTGAAGCTAATGAAACATGTAGAAAATTACAAAGGACCAGAGTGCCAGAAGTTAAATGGTGGGATGAGATGATGGAAATTTTATAAAATTTATCCTTGGGTGAAATTTTTGCCTATTTTACTGAGGTATATCTTGATAAAGGATAAATAGGTGAATAAAGGTCAAAGAGTATCAGTTCAGCAGTTAAAGTACATTAGTAAGAATAAAAGAGTATCAGACAAGAAAGGCAGTCAGAAAAGAATTACTCAAGAAGACAACAACGAGCTAAAACAGAGGAACTGCTTCCAGCACATTCTAAAAAAGAGGAGACAACACACAACATTAACCGATTTATCCTATTTACGATACCATCTGTCTCTATTTTTATTGTAACTTATTCATTAGTCACCCTATATTATATCTCTTTTGTTATGAGATATTTTAAATAATCTTTTGTATAAATAAGCCCTAAATCGAATTAGTGTGGGTGGATTCTTCTACTTTGCTGTAACATTGACTTTTTGGAATAAAAGTGCTTTGGAGAAATTTCTTTGTGGCTTGCTGGAGGATGAATTGAAGCTCAAGAATTTTTGTAGGATTCATGTGTCAGACTACAATTCAATAAGTCATTTCTATCCTGTGTTTTAATTTTTATATCTGTTTATAATTTCACTGTGTTCCATTTCTGAATAATTGACAAAAAAGAATAAATCAGAAATTGCTTAAGTGTACACTGATTTCAATTGTGATTATTCTAAATGTTTTCTTCTAAACTGGTTATAAACAATGAATTCTTAATTGCTCTTGTTTCGCTGGTTTAAACATTTTGATTACTATAGTAAAGAATTCTTAATTGCCCTTTATTTTTAATCATTCACTTTCTTTCTTTGAACATGTTGAAAGATTCTTAATTGCCTTTCATCCCTTCAAAATCCATTCCATTCACTTTAATATCTAAAATTTTTCTCTATTTGGCTATCTTGCCCTGTAAAGCCATCTTGTGTGTAAAGCAAGAATCGGTAAACCATCCTTTCCTTACTTGTATTATGGCTAAAAATGCTCAATCTAAGCCACCCATTTAATGGATACTTACCATTCTAGTTCAACCAAATTTCGGACTTATAACAGCCTAAAACTTTTGAAACGAAAGCTAGAATTTTGAGAGAGCCCTCTCTAGATACAGATTGGCTAGATTCTGTATCTGAAGGTTGGTTTGTGGTTACCTCGGATTTACTTTCCTTTTCCACAACTTCAAGGAAAATATGAGTGATAACATAGTGGCGACCATACTGGGGATTTGAATCATTTTAATTGTTACTATTGTTTGCTTATAAGCTACAGACAGAGCCTGAAGATCAGCCAGGTAGCCTTTGAATTGCTTTTGCTCTGCAATTGCATAGTAAATAAATGCTGCTTCAGTTTTTTTCTGGTCTAGCTTATAAACTGAACATTGGTTTCAAACATTCAATCAGTTTCTCTAGTTCAATAAATCTTTAAGAAAATTTAAATACAATATCTGAAACCTCTTAAAGAAATTATAGAAGTTTTTTTGAAAATTCATTAAAAAACAAAATAATCATAAAATACTCAAAGTTTGGTTTCCTGAAGAACTAACTTTTTCTTCAAAATTGTATTACAGGTTCAGATCTGATCTATGATGGTGGACAATGATCAGACACACAAAGGTTAAATCATCCACCTGGTGACTCCAAATCAATTTCACAATCAGGACTCCACTGGAAGAATGAACCTGGAAGAACAATATGGAAAGATCAGGCTTTCAACTTGGATCTTAATCCAAGACATTATGTTATTTCTCGTTAAGAACGTTTTTCAATATGTATTTTATTTTATATAAGGATCTAACTTGGTTGTACAGATAAGGTGGCTTTTCATTATGGCTGATTTTCAAAATGATCCAAGAATAAAACGAAGATATGCTCCCATGAGCAGAGATCACATACCTGGATTTCCACACAAACTACCAAAGGTAAATTGGAGTGAAAATCTGCCTATGTTTCAAGATGAGAATATTGATGTTCCTTTACTACATCTCCTTAAATTTCATATACACTTATCAAGATTGAAGGGTGATTGGCATGAGGATTGCCTCATGAAAATATTCATGGGAACCTTAGAAGGAAAAGCAAGGGAATGGTACGAAGCTCTCAAACTTGCAAGTTTGTTTTCTCTAAAAGATTTTCATAAGGTATTTTATGAGCATTACAAAGAAGATTTTCCATCTTTATCATTAGCTGAAAATTTTTGTGATCAAGCTGAAGATCTTATAAATTACCTTAAAAATATTGATGAAGATTTTGGAAATTTGTTTCCTGAATATTTATTAAAAGAAGTCCAGAATTTGCATTCTCAAGTTAAATGTCATAATAATCAAGAGAAGTTAAACAAAGATGAAATATATCAGGAGATAAATCGAGATCCACAAAGCTCCTATGTATTAACAAATGATGTTTCATTTAATGTTTTGAATGAAGTTAAAGAAAATATTCAACCTCATGATCAACTTTTAGATAAGAGAAAAAACAATGGTCATTTCAATCTAAGAATTCAGAGATTCCCACCCCCCCTCACCGAAGAAGAAATCAATTTGCTTCTAAACATGAAACCATCCTCAAAATATTTACATAATGCAGAAATTGTTTCTACTTCTTCTAATGTTGATGAATGTACAAAAGTTTTTATCCATGAAGGGACAGAAGAACAAGTTGATGCTCATGTTATTCTACCTTCCCAAAAAGGCGCATTGCTTGACATCATGCCTATTGAACAAAACAATTATTTTCAAACAGAATGCAACCAATCTAATCAAGATATATTGGGATTGTTGGAAGAGAAATATGCTGATCCAATGTTTATAATTGATGACATTCCTTATTCTAAAGATTTGCCTAAATATGATCAGTATGATGATAATTATGATAATTTCACAAAACAATCACTAGATATTTTGAGGGATGAGATATTAGAACTTCAGCTTGATGAGGATTTTTTAAAAGATTTATTTATTCTTTTGAAATCAAGAAAATATTCTCCTAAACTGAAAAAATGTGTTCTTGAGATAATTTCTGAAAATTACGAAAATGAAATCAAACTTTTGCATTCTCAAATTCAGTCATACAATTTCCGAAATCCTAAAGAATTCTTTGAAAATATTCCTTCTCCAAAGCAAGAGGAAATTGTACTTTCTTTTGACCTGCATATTGAGGATGATTATTCTTTCAAACACAAGACTGAGGAAATATTTTCAAGGATTAATATTCAGAATCCAATTGAGAAACTAATCATTGAAGGCCTAGAAACACAAATCATACATTATGCTTTTAATGATCCTATAGCAAATTATATGAAGAATATTTTTACCTCAAATTTGCAAACATGTTTTATCTATAAGGATCAAATATATCAGCAATTGCCATTTCACATCTTATCATTGATTATAAAGGCACATGATCATAATATACTTCCAATTTTGATCACAAGCAATCAAGTTATCCATTTATTGTTACAGCTACTTGATTGGCTTCATTGGAATTTTTATATTACCTGATTCAATAAGATTTTTAGCAGATTGAGTAGGTAGATGAGTGCCAATAAGCTCAGAATTTTGAGCATTTTTCTTTTTTAATTTTCAATTTTCAATTAGTTTTTCATTAAGTTGGTTTGAAATTTTTTGTGTGTTGTTTTAGTTTCAGATCAGATTTCAGGTTACAGAAAAAGGACTATATTCAATTCAAGATTTTCAGCCACAACAAATGCATGTTTGGGATTGGACCAAGGCAGAAGATTTCCAACTAGGAAACAAAGTTTTAAGTGTTGATTGGATGGTGACTTGCTGGAGTTGAAGCCCGAAGTGAAGGCCTTAAGCTTCAGAAGTTTTACTATCATATATACAATAAAGCCACTAGAAAAAAAAAGATTACATGGTTCAGTTGAAGGCATTTTGAGGCATCTGACCTGCTGTTCTTGACTTTTCACCAGGAAAAGCCATCCCCAAGTGGAGCCAGTGTTAGACTCCTATACCAATAGGTGTCATATTTCACGATTGACTTGATGAACTATGCAATATGTTCATACCTTTTCTTGTTGCAAAGGTTTTCCATATTCTCAAAAAATTGAAAAATCAAAAAATTTAAAAAATGTAAAGAGGGTGTACCCTAAAAGAAAAATCAAAGGGTGAAAAAATAAAAATGGCCAAAAAGTGAAAGAAAATGGAACCCCAATTGAAAAAGGCCAAGGAAAGTGTGCAAGTCTAAATGCCACTGCTTATTTCTCTGATGTAATAAACAAATTGTGTGCAACTTGTATTTTATGCCACAATTCATGAATAGTCAAACTGTTTAAGCTTGGCTAGTTCATTTTTTTCAATTTCATGTTGTAGAATAGATAATAAATATCTGGCCAAACATTTTAATCTTGGTAGATAAGTAGATAGGTAGAGTTAATAAAAGGAGCTCAACATTTTAATCTGAGCCCTTGGATGTAATAAGTGTAGACTTAGGTAGGCTTGCCATGTAAAAGGAAAAGAAGATTGATAAGGGTTTGCCAGTCTAAGTGCACCCTAATAAAGAAGAGAAAATGGTAGAGAAAGTAGATAGGGTAGGTAGATGGCATTGAAAATTATCATGTGATGAATGATGACTTTAAAATGTTTGTAATCTTTTACTCTAATCACCAAGTGCAAAGGCAGAACACCACATTGTCAGAATTTCAGAACACAGCAAGGTCAAAATCATTAACTTCCCATCTCACTTTTTCCCTAACAATTTACTAATTTCCCCTAAGTGCTAAGGAATTTGAAGATTAAAGGGGCTCAAGGCATTTCCTTGACTTTTGGAGGGATCGGACCCACGGCCCAATGATTGGAGAAAACCTTAGTATTTAAAAATATTCATCATCATACTCATTCATTCATAAAAATATTTTCCTAAGAAAAATCCCATTTTACTTAGGAAAAACATGCAATGATCCATAAAAATCCATTTCACGCAAAGCATAATTTAAGTACATTATTATGGTGTTTTATACTTAGCGCTTTCTCTCATTTTTCATGTTAATTTCTAACTTTATATATTAATTCCTTAGTGGAAATACCTTATCCTATTATATATAATTCCCTTTTATAAATAACCCAAAAAACCATATTACTATAAGTTTTTATCCAAAGTATTTAACCCATGTGATTAAATAAAAATCCCACATTACAATGCCACTGGCTAGAATATGATCTATATAATTATCCCGCCCCTATGAGTCCATTCTATCGTTATTACCATATAGTGAGAAACGAAAAAAGGTTTAAGCATATGATTTTTATGTTTTAAACGAAAAAATAAAAAGCCGAAGTTTTATTCAAGACAAACTTCGAAAAATAAACCCATTCATTACCCCACCCGTCATCATACGCAAAGAGATTAATTAATCATCCAGATTAATTAATAATCTAATTCCACCAATCAAACGCCTCCCGAAATGATTAATTAACGTTAATTACTTTGGGCCCGCCTTTTAACTCCCTCGCCAACTTCACATCATGTCAACCATTGGATTGCTCCATCAGAGATCCACGGCCCGCATTCATTCCGTTGGCCCTCCCTCATCCGAAAGTTAACTCGCGAAATCGCAGTGGTTTTCGAATAGTGTCGGGTCCACGCGTCAATTAATCTATGGAATCGCTCCCAATTCACAAATTACCGCCAGCTCCCAAAGGTGGTGCGGAACAAACCACTTACCGCCCTTTCCCTGTGACGTGTCCATCGTACACCCTGACGTCATATATTAAAATAATAAAAAATCCTCCACCCATTGACTTTGCGAATAAAACAAAGTTCGCATTTGTTGATCATTACGGCTATCTTCGCAACGCGTGCCTCATATTGAAAATTCAAAAAACGGCCTTAGCCTGCATTAAATGTGTCCATGCAAAGACTATTTCGATCAGTTCAGCATCATAAACAAATTAGGCTTGTGCCTTTTAAAGCAAAGTGCCATTTTTCCATAAACGAGGTATTTTGTCCCGATTTCTGCACGAGAACTCACAAAAATCAGCATTCGGTTTTAATTCATAACTCGTACGAAAAAGCTTCAATGTGATGTGTTTTAGTTCCCATAACTGTAATTACTATCTCCAAACCTGAAATTGTGCCCCATTTTCATAAAAACCCCCAAATTTTTGTTTTTGAATCCACAAGAACCAAAAATGGAAGTCCCGGTGGCTTTAAATGTTGCCCCATTGAACGCCCCTCATAGAGAATTGGAATATTTTCCATTAGTGGATAAAGATTTTCAGATCAAAGACTTAGTTTTCAGTGAAAGTCCCCTTCGAATTCATTGTCGCTGCAAATATAATTATTTTAATGGCTTGGACGTTATTGGGTTATGGGAATCTAATTTCCTGAGATACCTTTTACCCTCAGTCCATATCTTCCCTGAAATTATCCATTATTGTCATGCTAATTATGATCCAATTCAGAGAGCAGTTTTATCCCGAAACCAGAATGTCCTTTTCCCTATTACTGCTTAGTCTATCAATGATATGCTCCATTTTGAACCTGGTCAAAACCTCACTCCCTTGTCCATTGGAGAATTGCTTGAAAAATCTACCCAGTTATCTCCTGAAGAGGTAAAACACATCTGTTAGACAGCAAATGATTACGTCAGGACCAATTTTGAGGTCCTAGAAAAATATATTCATCCATTAGATCAAATTGAATTACACAAGCAGACTGGAGAAATGATCTATTCCACCCTTACTAACAAAGAAATGGCAGCTCGTAAACTGCAAGATTCTTTAGAAAACACAAATGCACAACTACATGTGGAAAGAGCCTCATCTCAAGCCAAAGACAATAGGATAAAAACATTGGAAGAGATAATAATTGGATTAGGTCATAATCCAAAGAATGTCAAGGGTATTGAAGAATTGATTAAAAATAAATATGATGATATTGTTGCATTAAGGAAACAATTGAAACTACCAGCTTCAAGGCACCATTAGACTGAAGAAGTAATGAAGAAAAATTCAGAAGAAGAGGTGATGGACTTACTTTTAAAAATGAATGAACGACTTGCTGAAACAAAAAAAGAACTTGAGCAAGCATTAAAAGATAAAGATTCCATTATTCCAGCAACCACAACACAGGCGGCCACAGGAACAGGTACATCAATCACAAGCCAACAAGCAGAGCTAACACAAGTGAACACTTCTGATAAGGGTCTTGATGAATTAATCAAAGAAATGAATGAATTAAAACTGCAAGTGACAAAAGTCCAAAGCTTAACGTTTCAGCTTTCTACTCTGGAAAATAAATATGATCAATCAAAAATGAATGTTGCTGAGAAGACAAGAGAAATCAAAAAACTAGAAAAATCAGTTAAAGCATTGGAAAATGATCTTACAATGGAAATTCCTTTATGTGAATTAAAAGAAATTCTTTCGTATAACATTATTCAATCAATAAATAACGTTTGGTCTTCTATTCAAATAATATATGAATAGCAGGATTTAGTCAGATTGGCTCTGGAAGAAATTGAGAAAGCAAGGGAAGAGCTAGGGAATATGCCAGAAGAAGCCAATAGACTTATCAATTTTTTGAATACTCAGAATAAGCAGCAACTTGCAGAATTTGGAATTAAGGATAGGACAGGAACCATCTTGGAAATCAAAAGAGTTTTTACCAAAAGGACTCTTATGTAAAATCTTGAAAGAAGGTGTTCAGACATGCAGCAAGAAATTTTTACCTTCAAAGAAAGATTTGATGTTGTGTTAAATAAAGGTTTGCCCAGTCCTGTTATTGAAGAAGGTATATTAATGGATTTGGAATTTTTTGTTAAGAAGTAAACAAACAGATTGATGATCAAGCCAGTTCTTCAGCGATCACAATGAAGAAACATTATATGAGGAAAAGTCTTTACAAGTGGAGAGTTTATTTTATCTTGAACATGAAATAAAACATTTGTTTCCATATCAGCCTAATTTTTTCAAATACACTGAATCTGATGAAACATTGAGAAAATTAAAAAGGACCAGAGTGCCAGAAGTTAAATGGTGGGATGAGATGATGGAACTTTTATAAAATTTATCCTTGGGTAAACTTTTTGCCTATTTTACTGAGGTATATCTTGATAAAGGATAAATAGGTGAATAAAGGTCAAAGAGTATCAGTTTAGCAGTTAAAGTGTATCAGTAAGAATATAAGAGTATCAGACAAGCAAGGCAGTCAGAAAAGAATTACTCAAGAAGACAGCAACGAGCTAAAACAAAGGAACTGCTTCCAGCACATTCTAAAAATGAGGAAGACAGCACACAACATCAGCTGATTTATCCTATTTACAAGACCATCTGTCTCTATTTTTTGTAACTTATTCATTAGTCACCCTAGATTATATCTCTTTTGTTATGAGATATTTTAAATAATCTTTTGTATAAATAAGCCCTCAATCGAATTAGTGAGGGTGGATTCTTCTACTTTGTTGTAACATTGACTTTTTGGAATAAAAGTGCTTTGGAGAAATTTCTTTGTGGCTTGCTGGAGGATGAATTGAAGCTCAAGACTTTTTGCAGGATTCATGTGTCAGACTACAGTTCAATAAGTCATTTCTATCATGTGTTTTAAGTTTTATATCTGTTTATAATTTCACTGTGTTCCATTTCTGAATAATTGACAAAAAATAATAAATCAGAAATTGCTTAAGTTTACTCTGATTTCAATTGTGATTATTCTAAATGTTTTCTTCTAAACTGGTTATAAACAATGAATTCTTAATTTCTCTTGTTTCACTGGCTTAAACATTTTGATTACTATAGTAAAGAATTCTTAACTGCTCTTTATTTGTAATCATTCACTTTCTTTCTTTGAACATGTTGAAAGATTCTTAATTGCCTTTCATCCCTTCAAAATCCATTCCATTCACTTTAATATCTAAAATTGTTCTCTGTTTGGCTATCTTGCCCTGCAAAGCCATATTGTGTGTAGAAAATTAATCCATTAAAGCCATCCTTTCGACTCCATAGCCCAATGGCCTGAATTACTCAATCGTGCCCTTAGTTGGCGGATTCCACCATTTAAATTCAAACAAACTCTTGGACTTATAACTAGCCTAATATTTTCTAAGAACAAAGCTAAATTTTAAAGAGAGAGCCCTCTCTGGATACAGATTGGCTAGATTCTGTATCTGAAGGTTGGTTTTTGGTTACCTCGGATTTACTTTCCTTTTCCACAACTTCAAGGAAAATCTGAGTGATAACATACCTAGCAAAATTTTTGTGTCCCACTTACTATATATAGATTTAGAGTTAGCTTATTTGAATTTTAGATAAAGGCCACTATCCTCGCTTGGTAACCGGTTGATGGCAGTGCCACTCATAAGAAGTAACATGTATGAACATGCCGACTCATGATGAGACCTCCCGTCTTCAGATTTTGGGCTGAAAGCCATTACTCTAGCTTGGCGACCAGGAGCAGTAATGTCATGCATGTTAGGTCTCATGATCGTGGTAAGTCGGCTCATTACGAGATCTCGTATCCTCTCCTAAATATTTTTGTAGACTCTAATTATGATTAAACTTAGAGGTAACTTAATAAGTGGGGAGACATCTAGTCCTTAAGAGCACAGGATGGCATGAAAAATTTTTAATTACTAATCTTTACTGGTTAATCCTACTACCCTAAAGACTCAAGAAAAGAAAATAACTCAGATAATGACTGAAATATTCCTCGAGTAGGTCATGCTAGGGTTATTATGAGAGATCATGATGGTTTTATAGGGATGGTTCACCATAGGAGGATTTTCATCAATACCTTCAAAGAGAAACTTGAAAAGGTTTCTTGGATGATAATATGTTAAGCTTATGAATGGAAAGTATAAAAAATAAATTCGCCTAAATAACCCAACAAATAATCTCAACCAATAATTAGAGTCAATTTATAAAATATGAGGCATTAAGAGTGAATTTATTCTGACAAGTCTTACCACAAGAGTGCATAACGACAAAAATTTCAATGTTTATGCCTTAAGAATTGCAATTTCAAGAATGATGATGTAACAACAATTTTATTCATTTCTACACTACCCTAATCTAGAGAGAGGAAAGTCTCCTTCAAGTGTAGGAGTACTTCCAATGCAACCATGTTTGTAACAACATGCTAAATATACTCACACTCAGTTTGAAAGAATAAACTTCAACACATACCATAGTATGAGAAACCAGTTGCTTCAATTGATATGGTACCAAGAGTATTTGAAGATGAGAGTGGTACTTTGACTAGATTGTGACTTGGAACCAATGTTCGATGTAATTCTGGTGGTATTGGCTCATTTCTTCATTTGGACCACTCTGAATTTCCTCTTTGGTCATGGCAAGAAAACTTAGATAATTGGTCTCTCGAATGCACACAAGGCTTGTTGTTGGGCATGGCCAAGGTTCCTCGATCTCAGGTTCAGCTAGATGCTCCCCATTAGATTTGGTACATGGCTCATCGATCTTATTGGTAGATAGGCAAGAGGAATCAAGGGAGGTTTACAAATCCTATTCTGGCTGTGGAGAGGTAGATAATTTCCTGAATGTAGTCAGGATGAACTCTTCCTGAGAAGAATATACCCTAGCTACTACTAGGATTTGAGAAAGCGCATCGATGGACATTATTCAACCTCTCGGTCATTCTTGAATTTATCCTGTTCGCAACATGGATTAGTACAAAAAAGAGGGTTCTTACAACACCCACATTTTTTTTTTGGTTCAAATCTTGAATTTTTCATCTAAATGAATTAAAAACTGCTAATTGCAAGAAAACTAGCACTGAAAATGAATCTATCTTTACTATCCCTAGGTATACCTTTACTTCTACGCATAATTAAAAAGGAAATAAAAACTCAAGGACAAGTAGTAATTGGTCAGACTTTGGAGAAACCCCACAAAAGTGGATGTGTGGCTCTTCACTCACATCTTACCGTATACTCTCTGCCCTCTGACAGCTCTACAAGATCCTGAAACTCTGATAATAGTTACTTGAATCAAAAATTACAACTCCTTAACAACGATGCCAAAATTTTGGGAGAAATCATTGCTAGATTAGTCCTCCTAATATTTAATTTTCAATTTGGGCTCGTAAACATGAGCTACATTGCACTTCTTGATTCAGGCTGTAGGTCAGAGCTTTCATGTTTCCTTTATAATGATAAGTTAAGTAATAAAACACACAAATGATTGTGAATAAACAACTTTTGAAAAGGGAATCAAGCTATCTCACTAAAAATAATAAAATTTAACTTTAGAACTTGAGATCTCTATTGAATCAATCCAATTATGCTCTTTAAAGGAAATTAAAACCCAATTTATTACTCATGAAATTTGAACTTTAAATAAATAATTGCAAAACTTAATCTAGTCAATCACAACTTGGTATAAACAAACTTCAAACTGGAATCTCAAAACTAATCTTTCATTAATCTCTTCTTGAAATTGAAAACCCTATGCTAATAGGAGCTCCACACACAAACTTCAATGCTCTTCAACAATAAACAAAAGGATAAGTATGCTCTTAAGGAATTATGTACACACCCAATCAAATGAAGTAAACAACTCAAATCTTCTTCCTACAATTGAAATTCTTCAACACTCTTGTAAATGATATTTAGTATACTTTTACCAAACCCTAGCTCTATGAAAGGCACGACAAGCTTGAAAAATTCTACTTAATCACACAAGGGAACACAATAAGGAAAACTCAATGAAGAAAAAGATGTTGCTACTCTATAAACCAATCAATATTCAATTTGCACTTTAATTGTAAACCTATATTAAATCTTCATTCATTCATCAAATCAAAGGCTTAAGCATTTGGCTAAATAGAATTTAAAACAACCTAGAACTTTGCTTCTCTAATGAAATAACTCACATTGCTAATCTAGCTACGACAATATCAAACTCAACAATTAAATCAAACCTTAACATAATAGAATCTGAAAGCAAGCTACAAGCATCAAAATTTAATGGAAATTATTTTTATTCATTCAATCTGGAAATTAAAATTACCGATACACACTCCTATTGAAATTGAAATTATATCTAACTGTCAAAGAAACTCCTGTCAAATCTAATACTTCAAAAAACAAGCTACTACTGTCACTTTTAAACTTCATTCTTTGTTTCATGATTTTCAAATACTTCCTCAAACAAATAAACATATACATCAAATAAAAATTCTAAATATTTGGATAGGATTAACATACACAACAACACTTGTTGAAATGCTCACTGTCCTTCTAACATTCAAGATCACAGGGCATAGATTTCACTGCCTTCATGCTTTATGTAAAATGGATTTAACAATTATAAGAGATCAACCTGTTAATCTTCGTGTATGCGTTTTGGATTCATTTAAATCTTGTATTTCACTACAAATATCGTTGTTTGATTTTGGTAAGGTGAATGTATATAATTCGAACCAACTGCGCTCTTAATCAAATGTAATTCCGTGTTTAATGGATTTGGTTGATAGGTCCCTCTTTCTCAAAATATATAATCATGGGATAGAACCCAAGAGAAATTCATGACAAATTGTACTTGGAGGTTCAATTAGGAGAATTCATGGTTCTGACATCATGTGACGAGTAACATCAAAGTCCTGAAATTGGCTTCACAGTGTGACTGAAACAAAGCTGAGGTTAAAAAAAAGAAAGAGTTCCATCAATATATGCACTTGCTTGACATACTTTTAAGAATCAATTTCCAAAATCAACAATTTCAAATTCATATGTTGTTTGCAACAACTAAAGGAAATCAATGCCTGTTCATTGGTATTATGCATGGGTTCTAACACTGAACTAGAAGGGTCATTCCTAAACACAGTGAGCTTGAAATTCAACTTAAAGTTATCAATCAATACAGATCCGTAATCAAATTGTGAAATGCATTCAAAATATGTTCATATACAGTGAGGAAACATTACTCAACCTTCAATACATATCAAAAATTGGTTTGTAAGAACGCATTCAAAGGGAAAATATCACTTAGTCACACTGGAAACATAATCTCATGCAGAAAATCAAGCTTTAGGTAACAATTCAACAATACACATTTTCAATTGAAATATGAGATACAAATTCACAATAAAACTAATAAAAAACACAAAACTAATTAAATCTAGCTAACAATGGACAAAACTCCCCAAGTTGTGGTGGGCCCTTGCCACACCTAGGATGAAAAACTTACAGAATGAAAGATATAATCAACTAATTAACTAAATCATGCACCAATCCATCACTCCATATCTCCAATCAAAGCATGCTAGAGACTTATGATAAAAAGATCATGAATTAAAACAAAGTTCTATAACTTGGATACCAATAACTCACTGTCTGATTAACCTTATGACTATTCCCCCTCGCCCCCTAAACTTCTTTGAATGCAAGATTTATAATCACAGCCTTAGAATTAAAAATAGAAAGGAGATATGTCTGGAATATATCATAGAGAGGCTATGCCTAACTGAGTTGTGAAAATCTGATTGCAATGTCCATTCAAAGATGGATGCTTAACAACATTCTATACATGATCATGGAGATAGAACGAAATCAATTCTAGAAGCTCAAGGATGGATTATCGATCATCAAGTTTGAAAAACTATTTTATGTCACCAAGGTAAGAGCGTTGATCTAGGTGGATATCAGTGGCTTCCCACCTATTCCATTTGGACCCACACCATCAATTCTTGTAGCTTTTCACTTTCAGCACAACTTCCTATTTTTAGCAGGTTTTCAGGTCCTGCACTCCTAGAGTCGTTTTGGGGCCTTAATGATCCGGGTGGACATTGGTGGCCATCCATCTATTCCATTTGAACCCCCACCTTCAGTTCTTTCAGTTTTTAAGTTGCAGCACAACTTACTATTTTTAGCAGTTTTTCGGGTCCTGAACTTCCGGAGCCATTTTGAGGCCCTAAACGATGTTTTTTGGGCATCGTGTGTCCAAAGAATATGATTCCACTCTAAAATTGATATTTGCGACAATAGTTGTAGTCCTCGGATAGATCTTTCTAAATATGTATCATACACGTCAAATGGAGATCGTATGCCGAAGTTACGTCCCCGGGAATTTGAAACACCAATTTACCCAAACAGGGCCCATAGTTTTGGTGCTTCATCTCCTAGGGTTAGGTTTTTGGACGTTTAACATTCTCCATTGTTTATTAATAATGAATAGGCCCTCGAGCCTCATTGTAACACAGTTCAGAGGTCTGTAGCCTCCACATATCTTCTCAGAGATTCGTTAGCAGAAGCCTAGTTAGTTTATTTCCATTATGTTTGTAAGCATATTTATGTTATTTGATATTAATGAAATGAAGCATTATTTCCGCTGCATATCTATGTTTATGGTTATTTATATATTCTGTTTCATTCCTACATAAATCTAGATCAATGGTATCAGAGCGGTCTGCTCTTTATTTGTTTTTCTTTGCATGTGCCCAATGGGGTCAGGGTATAAGGAGTTAGGGCTTGATCTATTTGAACCCTTGCAAGATCAGCATCGCAAGCCCCGATGACCTCCCATGGCGGAAGAAAAGAAAGATGAGGGAGCAAGAGATCCTATCAAAATATTGCTCCAGGAGGCCCTCGAGAAACAAAGGAACGCGATGATAGATAACTTTTCTCAGATCATTTAACGACTGCCCACCTATGACGCATTTTCATCCAATAGCCACTCTGGAGGCGCCACTCCCTTCAAGGTACAGGTAAACTTTGACATTCCTATATTTTAGGGAAAAATAGATTCAGACATCGTAGATAGATGGTTGAATTTTCTGGAAGTGTATTTCTCGATCCATGATTTCTCTAACCGAGAAAAGATTATTTTTGCACTCCTCAAAGCCGCCCCCCATGTCAAATACTGGTGGGAAACCTACTGTGAGCAAGAAGACGAAGGGGAACCCTCTCTATTCTCGATCACACCCACTTGGAATTCGTTCCGAGATGACATCAAGGAACAATATTACTCCGTGGGGAGATATGAGGACAAATACATCCAATGGACCACGGTGCGGCAACAAAGGGATCAAGATGTACAAGAACTGATGAATTTGTTCCATACCCTGTGCAAAAAGTTGGGTATTAAAGATTCATAGAGAAATTTGGTGCTCAAGTACCGCAGTTGTCTGCACAAACACATTCAGGAGGAAATGGAGTTCCTCGACATTACATTTCTTGGCACGACATATCGTTATGCCATCAATGTCGAGTAGAAATTGAAGCAGAAGAAGCGAGACTTTGGATCTGTGAATCCAAAAGGTGCCCCCGAACCGAAGAACAGGAAGCAAGGCCAAATCAGTGTGACTCAGAACAACACCACAAATCCAAAGAAGGACACAAGGAAGTGGTGTGAATTTCATAATAGCCTCACTCACAGCATAAACGAGTGTCAGGCCAAAACATCATTGGTGGCCGAACTAAAGGCATTCAAATCACTTGCATTTTCTAATCCTGAGTTAGAACCAAACAAAGGCAATGAAAAAGGGAAGAAAACCATTGTTGCGGATCCCATTGCCATTTTTTCCACCACCAAGATCCAGAGGATCTAGAGGAGGGAGAGTGCCTCTTCCATTCGCAGATGTGGGTGAAGGGTTCTCCGCTACAATTTATTGTCGATAGCAGAAGCCAAAAGAACCTCATTTCAGCAGAGGTCATGAAGCGGCTCAGCCTACCAACCATAGCACACCCGCAGTGGCATACCATCAAGTGGTTCCACCCAGGGAGAGATCTCCGAATCTACTAGTGGTGCTGCCTTCCGTACAATATCAAGCCATTCATGAATGAGGTATTGTGTGATGTTGCTCCTCATGATGTAGCTGATGTATTATTGGGCCAACCATACTTGTGGAGGAGACATGTTGTGTATGAGTCTAGGCCTCGTGCTATTGTTATTACTTTGGGAAATAACTTGTACAGGATAACGGAGGTAGTACCACCTCTCCTGTCATCTCTTTGAATACTGCAAAAAAACGCAGTAAGGTTGTTTCCCAAACTAGGAAATTTATTTTCCTTACAACTTTCTCATAGAGAAAGAATAATATTGTGGGCACAACCTCAAAACAGGGCTCCCCTACACAGTTATAGCAGATGGACAAATTCATGGAGGAATACGAGGAAACTTTCTCCTCACTCACAAAGGTTCATCTACACTGTCAAGACAAGCACTACATTGATCTGAACCTCAACGCACTGCTACCTGATGTTGCCATACCTCATGCAAATACACAGGAAAAATCCACACATGTACTGTTTGAGGTTGATAAAGAAACCAAATTTACTAATTACATCTAGCATGTCCGCCCGTAGGTCCATGATATCTTCGACTACCGAATGTGCCTCATATCATGGAGGATCTCAACACAATGGGGACCATTTATTCTGAAGGAGGGAGGAATGATCGAGGTGGATGTCAGTGGCCACCCACCTATTCTATTTGGACCTGCACCATCAATTCTAGCAGCTTTTCACTTTCAGCACAACTTACTATTTTTAGCAGGTTTTCGGGTCCTGCACTCCCGGAGCCATTTTGGGGCCTTAATGATCCAGGTGGACATTGGTGGCCACCCATCTATACCATTTGAACCCTCACCATCAGTTCTTTCAGTTTTTAAGTTGTAGCATAACTTACTGTTTTTAGCAATTTTTCGGCTCTTGAACTTCCAGAGCCGTTTTGAGGCCTTAAACAACGTTTTTTGGGCATCGTTTCTCCGATGGATATGATTCTATTGTAGAATTGATATTTGCAAAAATATTTTTAGTCCTCAAATATATATTTCTAACGATGTATCATATGCGTCAAACGAAGATCGTATGCCGAAGTTACGTCCCCGGGAAGTTGAAACACCAATTTACCCAAATGGGGCCCATAGTTTTGGCGCTTCATCTCCTAGGGTTAGGTTTTTGGATGTTTAGAGTTCTCTATTGTTTATCAATAATAAATAGGCCCTCGAGCCTCATTGTCACACAGTTCAGAGGTCTGTAGTCGTCACATCTCTTCTCAGAGATTCACTACCAGCACCCTAGCTAGTTTGTTTCCATTATGTTTGTAGGAATATTTATGTTATTTGATATTAATGAAATGAAGCGTTATTTCCACTGCATCTCTATGTTTATTTTTATTTCTGTATTTTTTTTCATTCCTACATAAATCTGGATCAAGCGTTGAGAAAAAATCCAAAAAGGGGTTGTTTTGGGAGATTTTGACAAATCTGGAAATTCCAAGTTTTACATAAATTAGCCTCAAAGCACCCTGAATATCTCCCAAACTGTAAGGGATTTTGAAAAAATGTTTTAGGTGTACTAAACATGCTATACTAGGACCACAAACCATGTCCTATAAATTCTTCATTCTTCTTCAGATGCACAAAATTCGAGGTGGAAGTTGGAAATTTAGAATTTATTACAGATTTGGACAAATTGGCTAATTTCCTTCTAGAGACCCATATGAGTGAGCTGGGTGGAATAGAATTTATGGAGAGGTATTATATCATCATTTTTTATAATAATATCTCTCTTTTTCTCTGGAAGCACGCCAAAAGTGTGAAAGCCCTAAATTAGGCATTCCTATACTTAACTGGCTTGTGGAGGATTTTAGCAATGGAACCCTGTGATAAATGTACTTAGAAACACTGTCATTAGTAAAATATGGAATAATCATATTTAATCATAGATAAGTGAAGAAAACTAATGATAATCAACCATAGAGAGTATTCAGCGGCAATTGATGGAATTAGGGTATGGAACAGGCTAAAAACCTAGGGTTTTAGGGTATAAACAACGATATTTCATGATGAAAACATGGGCATATATGAGGCCCAACACCTACCCTCCGAAGAAACCCCCTTATAGCCTTATACCTAGAGAGAAGAGGCAAATGCCTCAGAATGCGGTGGGCGGTCTCGGACCTCAGCCTTTCTTGGTCGGACCTAGGAAGGCCAGGGGTAGGAAATCAAATCTATCCAAAGCCTAGTTTAGGGAAAAAAATTACATTGCAGACGAGAAAAAACTTTCCCTTTTCGAGGTCCTTAGAGAAGTGCCTACCCCCTCCCTGGGTTAAAGATTATTATTTTATCCTTCAATTGAAGTGGGTTTCCTATTCAACCTAAAAAATTAGCTTTAAGGGCCTTTGTGAAGTCCTATGAACTTGATGTCCTCATGCTACAAGAGAATTTGGGAGACGGTGATGAGAGTGTTGGAGCTCTATCCAAAATTCTCCCAGGTTGAGATTTTCAGACCCTCGACGCTTTAGGAAGGTCTGGGGGCCTGGCGATGGGAATTAAATCTAGTAGATTGAAGGAGATCAACACATGGGGAATGGAAAATGTTCTAGCAATGGAAGTTTACTCTAATGAAATTTTATTTCCCCTATTGTTATTGAATTTCTATGGTCCTTGCTTGGACAGGGTCCCCTTTTGGAATAAGTTGTTTTCCAAATCCTTCTTGCAAAATCCAAACCTCATTTTCGGAGGAGACATGAAATTTTCTTTGGGGCTCTCAGAAGCCTGGGGACCATCGGCTTGAGCCAATCCTCTCACAGAATTTTTTTGAACAATATATATTCTTTAAACCAGATGGAGTCCAATTTGATTAAGCCAATGCCTACTTGGATAAACAGAAGAATTGGAGCTGACAGGGTGGCAAAAAAGTTGGATCATTTTCTTCTAAAAGAGGAGTTGGTAACCCGATCCTCACTCTTCCAGCACTGGGTGGGGGAAGGGGGTGTCTCAGATCATTTACCTATCTTTTTGGAAATCAGTGGCCCCTACAAGAAACCTGGAGCCCCTTTCAAGTTCAATTCTTTGTGGCTCAAGGACTAATCTTTCAATCAATTGTTTAAAGACACTTGGAGGAAGGGGGAGGAGGACCAACATGGAGGGAAGAGATTTCACTTCATGGAAAACCTTAAAAAAATGAAAAAGGCCACTTTGGAGTGGGAAAAAGTGAAAAAAGTTGTGGAGGAGGAATCCCTTCAGTAGATGAATGAGGAACTGGACTATCTGGAAAATCAGGGGGGAGAGGGCTATAAAACAAATGAAAAGAGGGATAGAATAAAGACACTGGAATCCGATCAAAATAAAAAATTTCTAGAAAATGAAGAAAGGTGGCAGCTAAAAAGTAGGGCCATCTCGCTGTCAGCAGGGGATGAAAACAAAAATTATTCCAGAACTATGCAAAAGGGCAGAAAAACATAAACACCATTTGGGGTATGCAAACGGAGGAAGGAAAAACTGAAAAATGATTTGAGGATCTCTCTAGTCTGGGATGTAGCCATTTCATATCGCTCTTCAAATCCCTAGCAGAGGCCTCAATAGCAGAAGTGATAAGAGTGGTGTAGTTCTTCCCGTGGTATATTGAATAGGAAGGCAATGATAGCATAATGGAACCACTGTCGAAAGAGGAGGTGGAAGGGATCCTAAAGTCAATGCAGAAGGACAAAAGCCCCGAGCCATATGGGTGGATAGTTGAATTCTTCCAACATTTCTTTGAGTCCTTGGGGACGATTTGGTTGGGGTGGTATAATATTCAAGGGTCAATGGCACCATATACCAACCCTTCACCTCTACCTTCCTAGATCTCATTCCCAAAAAGGAGGACCCGAAATATTTTGAGGACTTCGGGCCTATAACCCTCTGCACATGCATTTACAAAATTATTGCAAAGGTGATAACCACACATTTGAAGCATTTCCTCTCAAATAACATCTCCAAGGAACAGTTTGGGTTCTTGGATGGAAGACAAATTCATGAGGCAATAGGGGTGGCTTAGGAAACTCTCAACAGTCTCAAGAGGAGTAGGAAGAAAGGAGAGATAGTGAAAATCGACCTCTCCAAAGCTTATGATCGTATAAGTTGGATGTACCTTCGGCTACTATTGACCCATATGTGGTTCAGGAATGATTGAACATCAACTGGGTATTGGGATGCATCACAACCACAAGTATTTCCATTTTGATCAATCGGGCCGCAACTCCCTTATTTCAAATTCAAAGGGGTCTTCATTAGGGTTTTCCTTTTTCACCCCTCCTTTTCCTCCTTGAAACATAAGGCCTTAGTCAGATGATCCATGATGCAAAGAGGAGAGGAGATTTCAAAGAAATTGAAGTAGCAGTCAATCTATCTAGAACTCATTTGTTATTCATTGATGATATTCTATTGTTCAGCAATGGCAGCAGAGAAGACATCAGACGAACCAAATCGATTCTGGACCTTTTCCTTAAGGAAACGAGGTTGTGCATAAATGGTTAAAAATCCTCAATAACTCTGGAAGGGTTTGCAAGGGCGGAAGTAGAAAGAATTTATGAGGAGCTCCCTTTCAAAGTTAAAACCTTTTCCGAAAACTTTAAGTACCTAGGGTTCTTCTTAAAGTCTGAATCCTATAGAACCCAGGATTGGCACTGGCTGGTGGAAAAGATCGAGTCAAGGGTTAAACATTGGAGTTTCAAATGGTTGTCAAGGGTAGGAAGGCTCGTGCTGATCAAATCAGTTGCTCTGGCTATTCCAGTGTACTGGGCAACATTAACATGGGTCCCGAAAGGAATCCTTTCCAATATAAGGAAGATTTTAGCATATTTTTGTGGGCAAGGTCGAAGGATGAATCGATTCTATCATGGGTGGGGTGGGAGAAAGTGGCAAGACCAAAGGCTTGGGGAGATTGGGGAATAAAGGAGATCTCGTCTTTTAGCCCCTCTTTGGTGGAAAAACTGGGATGGAGGTTAATCACTTTGGATAACTTATGGACATCTTTGGTAAAGAGAAAATACATTGACCCAATACTAGTGGGGGATTAGATTCGTTTACCATATAAAAAATTTCTAAACGCCTCGGTAGTATGGAATGTCACTCTTAATTCAATCAAGATTATTGAACAATGCTTGGCTTGGCATGTAGGAAATGACGAACATGTCAAAATAGGCCAGGATCTCTGGGTAGGATGCAACAGGGCATATGCCCTCTCTAGAGATTTGATCAATCATCTTGCTGGCAGAGGGATTCACTATCTAAGTCATATTGAAAATATAGGCCAACCAACTATTTGGGGACAAGCATTGAAATCAGTGGAGGACCTTCAGATAGAAGATAGGTGGAGGGAAGAATGGCAAGGATATATAACTGAGCTGCAAAGGTCAAATGTTGACATTCATGAGAGGTCGGACTCCTTGATATGGGTACACTCCCCTACCGGACAATATGCTCCAAATTTTGGATATAAGTGGCTCATGTCTCAGAAAGGGTGGGCTGAGCCAGAGTGGTGGTATAAATCGATGTGGAAACTCAAGTGCCCATGAAAATGGAGGCTCTTCTTCTGGTGTATCCTAAAGAACAAAGTCCCATCCTGGGATAATATGTAGAAAAAAAGTAATATTGGCTCGGGTTGGTGTTCTCTATGAAAAAAGAATGAGGAATCTCTCAACGCCTTTTTCTATCCCACCCCTTCAATGTTAGCATATGGGAAGAAAATTTGAGGCTCTTAAATCTCTCTCATAGATGGGAAGGTCCCTCCATCTCGAAGGCATGGAAAAAATGGTGGAATGAAGCCCCGAATGAACACACAAAAAATATCCCACTTATTGTCTCATGGGGCATATGGATTGCCAGGAATAGGGACATCTTTAGGGACACCATGATTCCAACAAATATCCTAGCATCAGAAGGGGTCTCCATTTATGAGAACATCCCCATACCCAAGGAAAATCAGTCAGCTAGGGTTATTTGGGAGGAAGATATTAGGGGAGACATCCCGTGGGCCTATTTTGATGGGGCTTCAGACCCTCAGAATAGGTGTGGGGCAGGGATCACCATCTACTTCCATTTGGGGAATGTCTTAAAAGCCTTTGTGGGGTTAGGACCTGCAACAGACAATTTTGCTGAGCTCCAATTCCTAAAATTACTTCTGTGTTGGCTTACTCAACTCGGGCTGAGAGCAGTCCATATTTTTTGAGATTCCATGAATATTATCAAATGTACAAAGATGCAGAAACTATATTGTGCTTCCATTTCTAGAAGAGGTTCTGAATATAAAAGCGTATTTTAATCAAATTTTTGTTTGTCATATTTACAGGGAACGAAACATGGACGCAGACCTCCTATCTAAGGAGGGCGTACAATAGGCTTTGGGGACTTGGGTAACCAAAGAATATGAAGGAGACCTGATCTGGGTCTTGGATCAACCCCCCTTGCTCTTTAAATGTTTGATATGTCATTTTTTTGTTTTATTTTCAGCATTATAAACTCTTGTTATTATTTTAATTTCAGACTTTGAACATCAACTCATCTCCTTTTTGTCTCCGTTTCGGATTTTTTTCCTCGATGAGAGGAGATCCAGGAGACAAAAATGGTTTTTTTCCTGATAACTAAATTGTGCACATCTGAAAAAAAAATTACTCTTCAGATGTTTTTTTGTGAACAAAACAACTTAATGCCTATTTTGACTCCTGTTTAGGGTTTTTTTTCCTCTATTAGGGGAAGCTCGGGGGTTATCACAGGTACTCTCCACTTTTAAAGCTATGTAGGGCTAATGGGAACCAGTTGTACTAGTTTTCTCATAGCCTGCAAACTCTATGTTTTTTTCTGGCCGATGGGAAAAGAAGCATACAATTTCTCAGAATGCCAATGGGCATATACTATGTAACTTTTTATCATCTTAATAGAAAGTTTGATTTTTATTTTGGAAAAAAATAGTTTCAGTGATATGATCTGTGGAAGTTAGGGTTTTTTCAGGCTACTGAATTTCATCTCAAAGAGGTGACCTTGGGAAAAATGTAATAACTCTCTCTCTGAGCATAGGATTGGAATTTTGTAAAAGTGGCTGAAATTACAGGGATTGTATTTTCCCATGGATCAATTTCAGATCCGAAGGAGAAAACAGTGACATGTGGCACACCATACGAGTTTTCTCTACTCAACCAATGCATAATTAGCTCATTGTGGGAGATTGGGCATAAATTTTCCTTGAAGAATCTAAAGCAGGTACGACCTGTGGCATTGGAAATAAGATTCATAAGGCTACTAAAGGACCGTATATAAAATCTTGGGGATCCAAAATTACAGATATACATTAGTTTTAATATAAGGCTCCTAAAAGTAAGAAAAAAGGTGTGTATTTTTTCTTTAATTACATAATTCTTGTTTGAAAAATCAGTTTGAAGTGATTCCAAGGGCATATTGAAGCATAGATATCAGTATCGAGTTCTAAAATTCCTCCTAAAAATAATTGAACAACAATTAATCCCTTAGAAGGCTCTACTATGATTCATGAAGAGTAAGAACTGCCACATGATATATCAAAATTACAAGACCAAGTGCAGCAAAATTCGCTCTCCCAAAGAGTTAAAAAAATGAAATGGAAGCTAAGATGGATGGTTTGAAGAATGGAATCAAAGCTAACATGGATGGTTTGAATAATGACATGGAAGTTAAGATGGATGGCGTGGAAGCTAAGATGGATGGTATAGAAGGCAACATGGATGGTTTGAAGAAAGGCGTGGAAGCTAAGAGAAATGGTTTGAAGAATGGTGTGGAAGCTAATATGCATGGTTTGAAGAATGGCATGGAAGCTACGATGGATGGAATGGAAGCTAAGATGGAGGGGTGGAAGCTAAGATGGATTGTATAGGAAAAATGGAAGATTTTAAGAAACACATGGAAGGCTTGAAGGAAGTTTTGGTAAAGTTGCTACAAGAAAAGCTTCCTAATGGCGAAAAGGTAGTAGAGGAAACTCATAATGAGAAAAAAATAAATGTTAATCATGATTTCAAAGAATCTAATGTTGGATTTAAGACCCACCATATTTCAAAGATAGATATGAGGAAGTTTGATGGAAAGGATCCGATAACTTGGATACTACAAATGGAGCAATAATTTGAGCTCCATAATATGCAAAACACACAAACAATACGCATTGCAACTTTATATTTAGAAAAAAATCAGTTTTTATGGTATCGATGGATTTGGTCTCGTAAACCACTTGTCACTTGCTCAATTTTTACGGAGGAAATGATAACACATTATGAGGACACAAAGAGCAACACGTTCTTGATCCAATTGATAAATCTCAAACAAAAGGGTTCAATGATGGAGCACATTGAGGACATCCAAAAATTGAATATAAGTGTAAATAATGTTCCAAAGGAACATAGGATTGATTTCTTCATAGGGACTCTAAAGGACAACATCCAACATGAGGTTCACCTTTGGGAACCTGATACATTGGAGAAGGCATTCAGGTTGGCAAGAAAAATTGAAAGAAAAATTATGGAGACAAGGAAGCCTACCACTCACAACTATAAATATGGAAGTTTTGCTACTCCTAGACTTCCACAACCTACAAGGTTTACACCACAACAATTGGAAGAAAAAAGGAGAAAAAGGGCAGTGTTATAGTTGTGATAGAAAATACACTAAAGGTCATAAGTGTGTTGAGAATAAATTATTTTACATAGATTGTGAAGAGGAGGAATAAAAGGAACAATAAACCTATTCTTAGCCTCAGATCAGTGTATTCCCTCACCGATCTACCCCTCACCAGCACTGCAAGCTCACTCGAAAATTCTTAGCAAACAATGCCCATAATTTCGAGTTAGCTCAAGTGCTACTACAATGTGTGTGTCTTTCATTAACTTGCTACACGTCATTTTGTCACCATGACGTTTGAATGTTCATATGGGTCTATCATCACCTATATCATGTTCCCTTAGAGGTCAAAAACATCAATGTTTCTAAATCAAGTCTTCGAATTGGAGAAAAGCTCTGTAAAACCCTTAAAATTATACATGTCCGTTTTTTCTAGCCTTTCCCTATGCATGCGCTACTATTTGGTCCATAAACTGCGGAAAATCTCACACTTTTTACCACTATTACCTATGCACCCCCACAAAAAGAAAATAAAAGAAAAATTAAATTCTAGAAGCCTAGTTGGCCGAATATTCTCCCAACTGGAAGCTTCTAGAGTCATGATCAGTTTGAGATTTATCCCTCCACTCATGGAACTTATCCCTTGGTCCATGGAGCTCAAATCCCTTCATGAGAGGAATCGATCCCCCTCTTCATGGAATTGAAACTACCTATATTTACTTATAAATTGAGCTCAAGTTTTAGGTTGAAGGGTAGATTATAAATGAATTTCTAAAGAGAATTCATAAGAGTGCATAATTTATATAGTAGTGAGTTGTTGTTGACATGAGAATGATCACACCCTTGTGTCTATAACTTCATGCTAATATTCAGAGAGGAAGGCTTATCAAACTGAAGGAGAAACACTTGTTCAGGACCCTGGGAGAAATTTGTATGCCATCAATGCTTCAGGTTGTAAGATTACTCTTTTTATTCAAGATAATACATATGGATCTCTTTTTCTCATTGAGTTGTTCTTATGCTGATTGAAATAACATCAATACTTGGACTCCTTGATAACTAAGTTGTATTATATTTTATTGATTATTATATGTTGTAGATGCTTTGATCCTTTTATCTTGTCTTTGATTGTAGGTTCTACTTATTGGAGAAACCTGTTTGGTCAATTTAGTGTGTCCTAAATTGCTACATTAATTTATCAATCCGGGATTCGTAAGCTGATGAAGTGTGGCGCACTATATGTGCAATATAACCTATCTCTTACTTTTTGTCGTTTTTGGATTTTTATGAAATTCTAAAAGACAAGTATGGAGACAAATATTCAAGACAATGATGTCCCTCTAATGATTTTCCAAACTTCAAAAGAATTTTAAAACACACAATGAAAAAATTAATTCTTCAAAGAAAATGAAATTGCATCACTATTCTAGTCAAACAACAGTGAACTACTGATCATGAAACTCATTATCCTTGTTGTTGTCCAAATACAAAAGAAACTATGCTTAAAGAAATCCAAGAATTGCAACAAAGTAAATCTAAATCAAATTACATCAACTTATATTATGATCCCTCGCCATTAGTCCAGCTATGGCTTTCGGAGGTAACCATAAACAACTTGAGCAACCTGATATCTAGTTTGCAGAAAAGAAACTAATATCAAACTACACACTCATACTTCAATCCCTCACCATTAGTCCAGCTATGGCTTTCGGAGGTAACTGAAAATGACATGAGCAATTTAATATATCTAACTTGCAGAAAGTAAACTAATATCAAACTACACACTCATACTTCAATCCCTCACCATTAGTCTAGCTATGGTTTTCGGAGGTAACTGAAAATGACATGAGCAATTTAATATATCTAAATCTAACTACTGAAGAAAATGTGCAAGACTGAAATAAACAAACAGTGCTGGAATTAAACAAAAACTAAGAAAAGTAAATTAGCAGAATGAAAATATTGATTCCATGTCATTAGTCATTATAAAAAAATGTGCAAGTGCTCGGGCTGCCTATTGTAATCTGAAACAAGAACACTGATCAGTTAAACACAACATAAAACATGAAAGATTATGGACAGAAGTAAAACGTAAAGCATGAAAGATTATGAACAGAGATGAAGCATAAATACCATGAAAGATGCAATGTATAAACACGTGAATGACTTATGGCACAATGAACTTAAAGAAATAAAACAAGAAACTATACAATAATGCACAAAACCTCAGCGTGTGCAGGGGCCCTCTGCACCAGCCTCGGGCAACAGCCTTCAAATACAAATTACGCTTGGAAACAGAGTCTTCTTATATATTAAAATGCAGTCATAACAGAGAAATGATATTACAGCACAATGGCAACGCAATTACATTACAGAGCTATATGGAGACTAACTATTATGCGTATGAAAATGCATTATTTATAACAAAGGTGATATAACTAATTCCCTAAAGTTTGTGCTGATAGAGACACGTGAACCATCACGTCCAGAGATCCAGCATCATGGCCGCGATGAGGAGTAAATCTATGAAGAGTGGATGTTGGATTCAGCTTATGGAGCCGTGTACAGGTGTTGATGTGTCTCCCGTAAATTAGAAACGGTCATACAAATCTTCACGTGATGAGAAACATAGTCCTGTCACTGTGGGACTCTACAGTTGACTTCCACTTGGCCACCTTTGACCACAGCCTCCTTAGGTGAATTTTCCCGAACCAATAGGAAACGATCCATGTCCACATCATTTCTGACTTTCCCATGTGGCTCGAATTGCCTGAAGACACCTGCAACATAGAATTTCACAAAATGGCTGCGGAAAGTTGCAGCAGCTGCGGAAAGTGGCAAGATTCCGCAGCTAAATGAGCAAAAATCTAAATCAAACAGCAGACACAAAACATAGTTAAAAACCATTTTAGATGCTCTTTTACAACTAATATGCAATGATATTGACGACTTAGAAGGTTCAGGTGAATGAAAAAGGTCTAGAAAGGTGTATAGGAAAGATGCAGATTTGAGACTCAACATACCCCCACTGTGAAGGTGTTGCATGTCCTCATGCAACCAAAATTTTGATAATCCTTTTTCAATTCATATGCCTTGACACTTCAGCCAGTACATCTAGTCCTCTCCTCCTCTTCCTTGATGCTGCTAACATCCTGGGATTTTTCATCAAGCATCTGAATTTGATATTAATCAGTGCTCTGCTTAACTTCTAGCATTTCTTCTTCAATTTCCTGTTCTTCTTCTGCCATAGTCCCAGATTTAGCATGGTATTATCATGAATGATTTTGTCCAATTTTCTTTGTTCCTTCAATGTCTCATTTTCATTTTTAATGTGTCTATTTAAAAGCTCTAGCTCAAAGACTTCTTGTTTCAGTGATTGGAATAGATCATCTTGTGCTGTGTGAGGCTGAGTGGACGAAGTACTGGGACCCATAGCTGCTCTTTCTAAAGATTCTATATAATCATATACTTCTTGTTGCTTTGGGTCTATCTCAGGTGTCATTTTTATTGGGTTGTCCCCAAAATGCCATGGAGGAGAATTGTCTTCAAAATCTGGCTGAGAAGGGCTCATATCAATGTCTGGCTGGGAATGGGATGGATTATGTTCAATGTCTGACTGAGAATGAAATGAACTAGGTTCACTGTCTGACTGAGAGTGAGATGGACTATGGCCAGCTGGGGATTTTTCAGATGTTTCTTCTCCCAAATCAATAAAATGAGGTCCTTTCATTTTCGTTTTCCTCAACTTCCCCTTAAGCCTGGAACTTCTTCTTATATGTTGTGGACCACTGTCTTTTTGCTTTTGTTTTCCTTTCCCTCTCCTCTTGGCCATAGATGACTTTTCTTGAAGGTGAACTAGTCTCTCAGATAACACTTGATGATCTTCTTCGGAAGAAGGGGTTTGATGCATAGCCTCAATACTTTTTCTCTCTTTTGATGTTATTGGCTTTTTACCCTTGGTTTCTTTCTTCCTCCTTTTTGACAGTCTCTCTTCCCTACTAGTTCTTTCAATTGTAGTAGTAGGAGTACTTTTAGTTTCATCATTTGTTCTCTTTCTCCTACTCCTTCTTGATGTACTACCTTCAGGAATTTCTTGAGGTTCCTCAAAGAAATTTCTAATCAAAAATTGTTCCCATGTGTCCTTCTTCTCTTTTAAATATTTTTCAATCAAAATTTTCACAAGACCATGGTGATATAGATGTGGTTCTACATCCCCTAAATGTTTCTGAACGGTCACAGACATCTTCTTCAAACTATTTAATAGAAAATATGGCAGATTGAGGGTCTGGTTATCTAGAAAGTTCATTAGCAATCTGGTATGGTACATATACATTGACCCAAAACAACCCTCACAGGTGATAAATTTTTTAACAACTAGCAGCAAAGTAGCCCATTCCTCTTTCAAAGCATGAATAGGAATTCCTCTTTTAAAAATAGTTATGTCCATACCTGGGTTATGTAGAATCACTCTCCAGGCTTCATCACTAATGCTTTTGTTCTTAAACCAACGTTCACCCTCTTGAAGAAGTTCTGTGGTAGATGCTATAGATGCCTCATTCACCATAAAATTATGGTCTCCAATCTCTACCTCCAGGCCATTGAAAGACCTTGCAAAAGCTTTTGTCACCTCTTTATGGTAGCCTCTAAACTTTTGGATAAACCGCAGCCACTTTGCCTTCTTCAATAAATCCCTGACTTGCGGGTATCCTTCCATGAATTTAGGTCCCTCTGGTTCTTCTCTCAACAATTTACCCATCCTTCTTTCTGCTATTTAAAAACTTGCCTGCGTGAGGAGGGTTCAATGGAAGTAGGACAGCTGAATGAACGGAAATGAGCACGATGACTGTAGGTAGATATCAGAGAGTGGGTATACAAACTGTAGTGTAACAGAGAACGAAATGGGGTGAAGCGGAACAGAGAAGGGTTACGTGAGCACGGCGGAAATGTGGCTGTGAGATTAATAGAACAATAGGAGGAGTATAACACATCCGGCAATGTTTTAAAATTTGGTGGCTGCAGAATAAATGTAAGCACGTTTATACAACGGCTACGGATTTTATGTGGCTGAAAGAAGCCGTAGTCAAATCAACCACGTTTCATTGTAACAGGTGGAATATCAGAGTATGAGTGAAGATCGGAGGTTTAATTATGGGACCGTTTGAGAATGAATGCAAGGATTGTGGGAGGATTGTACAGAGATCATGGAGTGGTTACGGAGTTTGTCAATACAATCATTGCACATAATGGAGCTTATGGTTTATAACTATATAAAAATGTGTTTTAAATGCCATTTGAAATAAATTTTTACTCATACCTTGGAATTCTTGCCATTTTTCCTTGATCTTCAATTAGTTGCTCCTCATTGATATCTTGAATGCCCCATGTCTTCATAATTGGTCCTCATACCTGCATTTGATTTCATGATTATGGAAATAACATCTGGTTGTACATTCTTTTGAAAAATAGAGTGGTAGCTACGGAATCTGCTTCTGGCTGCGGAAAATGGTGTCAGCTGCGGAAACAGATGTCAGCTGCGGAAACTGACACAGCTATTATTTGGGTGAATGGAAATGAACGGATGACAATTGAATAAATGGAAATGGTTATGAAAGAGAATTTTATTGGTGAAATGGAATGAAATAGATGAAGTGAAATGGAATGAAGTGGAGTGAAATGAAGTGGAATGGAATGGAGTGGGTGGTCACAAAACTTGTGAAATGAAAGAGAGATTTTTTTTTTGGAAAATATAGGGTGTCAGGTGTTCCTGATTTTCACCCAATATTTTCTGAAGACTGCCAATCAGTGATTGGTCTTCAAGCTTATACAATATTTTTTTTTTTTTAAAACTGAAAAGAACAAAAGCTAGGCTGGTGGAGAAGAAGAATTCTTCTGTACCAGCTTGATTGCAGAATTTTCTTGAAACATTTTGACAAATTCCTCTTTTGAGAGTGGCTTATGATAAAATTTCAATCTGTGGCCATTCACAATAAGAGGAGTTTGAAACTCATCAATGGTCTTGATTCTTACCTCTCCATTGCTAAATATTTTGTCAATCTCATATGGCCCAAGCCAATGAGTCTGAAATTTTCCTTGAAAATCTTTAAACTTGGAACCAAATAACAATGCCCAATCTCCTTCTTGAAACTTCTTCTCTTTGATGTAATTTTCATGCCATTTAGCTCTTTGATATTGAACTAGATCAGTTCTTAAAATTTCTTCTTGTCTGATCTCATCTAGCTCGTTCAACTGCTCCATTCTATGCTTTTGGGCTTCTGATAAGTCCATCCCCAACTGAACTGCTATCTTGAAGGTCTTGACTTGGAACTCAATGGGAAGCAGGACTTCCTTCCCATAAACAAGTTCATAGGGAGAATGTCCCGTTGTATTTCTCCATGTAGTTCTGTAGGCCCACAAGGCTTCAGGAAGCCTTTCTGCCCAATCTCTTCTATGTAGATGAACAGTTTTGGTGATGATACTTTCAAGAACTTTGTTTGTAGACTCCACTTGACCATTTGCTTGCAGATGGTAAGGAGTAGATCTTCTGTGATTGATTTTGTATTCTTCCATCAACTTCTCCACCAAGTTGGATGTGAATTGGCTTCCTTGATCTGTCACAATTTCTCTTGGAACACCAAAGCGAGTAAAAATATCCTCATAACGAAAATGAACAACTGAATTTTCAGTAGCAGATACTAATGCTTTGGCTTCTACCCATTTAGTAACATAATCAGTACAAACCAATATATACTTCTTTTTCTTAGATGGTGGATTAATAGGTCCAATGAAATATAAAGCCCATTTTTCAAAGGGTTCAATGAGTACCTGTGTTTGCAATGGCATTTCATTTGAAAGGGTAGGTTTCCCTACTCTTTGGCAGCTGTCACACCTTTTGACATATTATTTTGCATCTTTGAAGAGGGAAGGCCAATAATATCCCAAAGAGAGGATTTTATAGGCCGTCATTTTGTTTGCAAAGTGTCCGCCGCATGGTTCATCATGACATGCCTTAAGAATATCAGGAATTTCATCTTCCCTGACACATCTTCTGATCACAATATCTGGCCATGTTTTAAACAATTCGTTAGAAATCCATGAATATTTTGAACTCTCCTGAATAATTTTTTGTTTTTCACTTGGAAATAAATGTGAAGGCAGTTTCCCTGTAACCAAATAGTTAGCAATATCTGCATACCAAGGAGTCTTAATAATTACTGCAAACAAGTATTCATCAGGAAACTTATCCTCTACAGGAGAATCTTCTTTAGTATTCTGAATCCTAGACAAGAAATCAGCTACTGTATTTTGTTTCCCTGGTCTATCCAACACAGTAATATTGAATTCTTGTAAAAGTAAGAGCCATCTTGTCACTCTGCCATTAGTAACAAGTTTGTTCATTAAATATCTAATTGCAGAATGGTCAGTATGAATAAAAGTTTCATAGCCTGTTATATAATGTCTAAACTTATTGATTGCATGAACAACAGCTAAAAACTCTTTTTCAGTCACAGTATAGTTTAACTCTGTGGGAGTCAAATTTTTATTGGTATAATAAATGGCATAAGGAACTAAATCTTTTTGACCCAACACAGCTCCTAGAGTTGTATCTGAAGCATCCGTAGAAATATGGAAAGGGAGTTTCCAATTTGGTTCTCTCAAGATAGGTGCTTCAGATATTCTTGTTTTCAAAGTTTCAAAGGTTGATTGACAATCAGGGTCCCATTTAAATTCACAGTCTTTTGTAAGAAATTTGAAGAGTGGAGATGCTATTTTAGTGAAGTTTTCTATAAATCTTCTATAGTAACCAGTAAATCCTAGAAAACTTCTAACATCTCTTTGACAATTTGGAATAGGTAACTTGGAGATGACTTCAACTTTTGATTTATCAACCTTAATCCCATCTCCTGAAATATGATGCCCCAAAAAAATCCCTTCAGTAAACATCATTGTTGAGTCTCAAAAATGTTCTCCATATTCATACATATTTCCATTATTTCATAACCATTTAGCTCTTATTTCATAGCCATTTGACCTAAAACCCTACATCAAGTAACCATTTTCATAAATATATGGGTTAGGATCCTTGTTTTCCAAAGTTATTTATTTTATGCATTTTAAGTGAATTTATGATTAGAAACTAGAAAATCAACATAGTTTCATATATCTATATATGTGTTATGAGTTTTGTGACATGTGTAGGTCAAAAGGAGACTTCTAGAAGACCCTTATGTGGCACTCTAAGGCCAAATTCGAATTTGGTTAGAGAAGATTATGGGATCAAGAGGATATGTGTCTCACTTCCTTGTTGTATTGAAACTCTAAGAGGATATGTGTCTCATTCCTCAAGTTGTGTTAAAACTCTAGAAAGACATGTGTCTTATCATTTCCTATTTTGATTGTAACTCTAGAGATGGAGGGAGAGATTCATGGACTCTCATTAATGAGATGACTCCTCATATTTTGTATAAATAGGAGAAGCTTTCTCCTATCATAGGTAATGAGGAAGTAATGAAAAAGTAGTAGAGAAGTCTTTTGTAACAAAGTTCAAGATGGAATGGGATGTAGATTTGTGAGTTCTTTTTAATAGAGAAATTCAGTTCTTTGATGTTGTTTTGATTACAACTTTAAGGAGCCGAAGGACTTCACCAAATTGGTAGCAGAGGGCCCCTGCTATCCAAGGAGGCTTTTACATGTTTTCTAGATAAGTTGCTTTCAATTCTGTTTTGTCATATTTCCTTACTTAGATTGCTTTCTGAAATCATAGCTTTTAACATAATTTTTCATGGCAGCCCGGGCATTTGCATATTTTTTGATTAATGACATGGAATCAATATTGTTCTGCTGCTAATTTATTTTTCTTAGTTTTCGTTTAATTCCAGTACTGCTTTGTTTATTTCAGTCTTGCACATTTGTTTCAGTAGTTAGATTTAGATATATTAAATTGCTCATGTCATTTTCAGTTACCTCCGAAAGCCACAGCTGGACTGATGGTGAGGGATTGAAGTATGAATTTGTATTTTGATATTACTTTACTTTCTGCAAGTTAGATATATTAAATTGCTCATGTCATTTTCAGTTACCTCCGAAAGCCACAGCTGGACTGATGGTGAGGGATTGAAGTATGAGTGTGTAGTTTGATATTAGTTTACTTTCCGCAAGTTAGATATATTAAATTGCTCATGTCATTTTCAGTTACCTCCGAAAGCCACAGCTGGACTGATGGTGAGGGATTGAAGTATGAGTGTGTAGTTTGATATTAGTTTACTTTCTGCAAGTTAGATATATTAAATTGCTCATGTCATTTTCAGTTACCTCCGAAAGCCACAGCTGGACCGATGGTGAGGGATTGAAGTATGAGTGTGTAGTTTGATATTAGTTTCTTTTTCTGCAAATTAGATATCAGATTGCTCAAGTTGTTTATGGTTACCTCCGAAAGCCATAGCTGGACTAATGGCGAGGGATCAGAATATAAATTGATGTAATTTGATTTAGATTTACTTTGTTGCAATTCTTGGATTTCTTTAAGCTTAGTTTCTTTTGTGTTTAGACAGCAGCAAGGATAGTTTGGTTTCATGCTCACTAGTTCACTGTTTTGATTTATTAGATTAGCAGCACCTTTTTCATTTCAGTAGCATATTTTCATTTCCTTTCAATTTTTGTCATTGTATGTTTCAAATTCCTTTTTCAGTTTCAAGTTGGTACATCATTATAAAGGACATCATTGCCTTGAATATCCATAGCCATACTTGTCTTTTAGAATTTCATAAAAATCCAAAAACGACAAAAAGTAAGAGATAGGTTATCTTGCACATATAGTGCGCCACACTTCGTCAGCTTACGAATCCCTGGTTGATAATTTATGTTAGCAATTTAGGACACACTAAATTGACCAAACAATCATAAAGCATTTTTCATGGCTTAATGAAAGGTTTTTTTCTTTACATATTATAAGAACTTTTTCCAAATTTTCTAATGCCTCTTCAAATGAATTACCATAAACTGTAAAATCATCCATATAAACCTCTACACAATCATGGATTAGATCAGAAAAAATTCCTAGTACTGCTCTTTGGAATGTTGCGGGTGCATTACATAACCCAAAAGGAAGTACTCGATAGGCAAAAGTTCCCCATGGACAGGTGAATGTGGTATTATCTTGATCTTCAGGTGCTACCTGAATTTGATTATAGCCACTAAAACCATCCAAAAATGAAAAGTACTTTTTACCTGCTAATGTATCTAATACCTGATCGATAAAAGGCAAAGGAAAGTGATCCTTCAAAGTTGCTTTGTTCAATTCCCCGTAATCAATGCATACCCTCCATTTACCATTCTTTTTAGGTACTATAACCAAAGGAGAAACCCATCGGCTATCTGAAATTGGATAAATGAAGTTTACATTGAGTAGTTTTTGGAGCTCTTCTTTCACTATCTCCCTAAGATTTGGATTCATCCTTATTTGAGGTTGTCTGATTGGTCTACTATTTTCCTCAATATAGATATGATGGATGCAAGATTTAGGATCAATACCTTTCATGTCAGTATACTCCCATGCAAATGCAGTAGAATGTTTTTGCAAGATTTTGGTTAGTTCTTCTTGTTGTGATTTTTCCAAATGTTTGTTGATATTCAATGTTTTTCCTGGAAAAATCTCAAAGTAGAACTAACAAACTCTTCCATAGAGTAAAGAGACATTTGTCTTGATGATAAATATTCTATGTCAGATTCCAACTGAAATTGTGTGGGGTCATATTCTGAAGATGTCTCAAAATTTTCTATTGTGTTCAAAATTTGACTATCCTCACTAATTTCAGAAATGGTAAAGACAGGTTGTATAGTGTCCTCACCATCAACCCATTCATTGTCTCCTACTTCTGTGATTACTTTTGCTGGAGGATACAAATTGAATTTCTTTGTCGAATTACCATTATAAATGTACATATCCCCAGATCTACAACTAATAAAAGCATCAACTATGGCTAGCCAAGGTCTTCCTAAGATAAGTGGGTGCCCTCCTAGATTACTCTTGGGAGTCAAAATCATAAAATCTACTGGATATTCCCAAGAATCTAAGGAGACTGAAATATCTTCTAATACACCATCTGGTTTAATAATGGATCGATCTGCAAGTTGTAGTAAAGTAGGTGTACAAAGAAGGTTAGGAAGTTTTAGCTGGTCCATAGTCTGTCTACTCATAATGTTGATAGCAGCCCCTAAGTCAATCAATGTGTTTGGAATTTCTATCCCATTTATATGTGTCTTGAAAATTGGACTTCCTGGATCTACATACTTCTGCATGGTAATTTTTACCATCATAATATCTGCAATTTTTCCTACCAGGTGGATTCTTCTTGTGTCTTTTAGTTTCCTTCCTGATCTTTTGAAACTCAACTCCTTTATTGTTTTTGCTAGAATATGAATCTCTCGAATGGCTTGTAGCAAGGGAATCTTGATACAAACATTCTTCAATTCATCTAGAAAATCATAGTTAGGCAACAAGATTTGTTTTTCCACCCCCTTGTCAATTTGTAGTCTTTCAGGAAAAGGAGGTGTAGATGAAGATGCAGGTTGCTCAACTATAGGAGTTGTGGGTGTTAACTTTTATTTTTCTTTTTGAATGTTTTAATTTTGAAGAGATGCTTCCTCAGAATCCTCATTGACTTTAAGAGAGTCCTCCTTAGAGGTATCTTGCTCTTGAACATCTATCGAAGGTTTTTCTAAAACTCTACCAGATCTGAGTTGTACATCATTGAGAGGAACAATCATATAGGTAGGAAATTGTTGTCCTTCTATCATGTAAGTATTCTGAGGATTTTTATTGTTAGGATTTGGCAATGGCCGAGCTGGAAGTTGATTTGTCTTTTGTTGGTATGGGAGCATGAGTTGAGGATTTGGATTTTGTTGAGAAGGTTGTTGTTGTGGAAATGGCAATGAAAGTTGTCGATTTGGGTTTGGAAGTTGTGGAGCTTGTTGATTTTGAAAATATGGAGGATATTGATAAAATTGAGCAAATCTCCCATAAGGATTTTGCATCCCTTGTACCCATGGCTGATATGGATTTTGATGTTGGGGCCAAGGTTGTTGCCAAGGATTCCAATTTGGTGGGGTTTGAAGATTAATAGGGTTGTTAAACCCTTGAGTTTGTTGTCCCTGCCAAGGTCTTCTTGCAACAAAACAGAGAGATTCTACTGAATTTGGGTCTTCTTGAAAGACAGCTTTGAGTCCAGGAATTGAAGAAAAATCCTTTATCTCATGATTCTCTGAGAAAATTATACATGTTTCTACAACTTTTTCATCCAATGGAAATTCCCTTAAAGCATTTTTCTTCCTACATTTCGGACAAAAGATGGCTAGAGCATCTGTTTCTGCTTTCTGCTTGTTTTGGATTTTAAGGGTGTCTAGTTGTTCACTAAGGCTCCCTAAGATATCAGTTTTGAACTCATCAAGCATATTACCAATCTCTGCCCTACTTACTGATCCAGTTGCATATTTGTTAGCCCTAATAAGAGAAGGATCCCTAGGCCCTTTTCCTGTTTTAGATTTTCCTCTTGAGAGATGGACACATAGTTCTGTTATGTCACGAAGTGGAAGTTGAGAAATGTCTCCTTTCCCCATCATGTTTAAAATATCTATCCATTCATCTATAATGGCTTTTAATATGAGGGCTTTCAAGGTTTCATCATCTAAGTTGCTCATCTTTGCTCTTTTTAAGTTGTATTGAAATATTTCAAGTAAATCTTCCAATTTTTCATCTTCTTTTTTCATCATTTTGAATACCTCATCCTTGTGATTGGTCGGCATACAATAGTCCAAGTATCTATCCAAAAATTTTTGTTTCATATCATTCCAAGTCCTAATAGATTGAGTGGCTAATCCCATGAACCATTTCAAAGCAGCTCCCTTCAATGTTGAAGGAAACAGTTTGAGTTTTTGAGAGTCTTCCATATAGTCATAGGTTCGGCACACGACTTCAAACTCAAACAGAAATGTTTCAGGATCCCCACTTCGCAATCCATAAAAGTTGGGGAGGACAGATGGTGAGATATTTTTCATTGTTGTATGAGTTTCCTCATCAACTATAGGGAATCCAAACAAGTTGTCTCCTTCCCTATTTCTTCCATTATTATCTTCACCATTGTTGTCTCCATTGTTTCCTCCTCCTCTACCTCTACCTCCACCTCCAAATCCATCTATTATTTCCACTGCCATGATAGTTTCTTTAGAGTCCTTAAAGTCCTCTGGTTCTTCTATCAAGGGAGGATGAGAGGGAGTCTCTTCCTTTTCTAAATGAGATTTAGTAGGCGGTATAGGAGAAGCCTCTAATTCAGTTGCTCCTTGAATTCCAAAAATCTTAAGGCTAGGGGTAGATGGTGGTGAATCTTGTCTATGCCTTGAAGAAGATGGAGTTGTAAAAATAGAACTCTTGGCTTTAGCTATAAACCTTCCCCTAGAATCTCTTGCTCTATGCATGTCATTTTTTTATTTTTTATTTTTAAAATTTGGGCTAATAATTCTCTTTCTGATCTTCCAGGTCACACTAGGTGCAAGAAGAGAGCATACTTAAGAAATTACTGAATCAATAACTCTCTTTTCTGATCCTCCTGGTCACATTAGGTGCAAGAGGAGAGCATACTTCAAGAAGTTATCAAGTTTTCCCTTCTTTTATTATTATTATTATTATTATTTTAAGAAATTGGCTACCTAGTTACACTTCCCCTGCAACGGCGCCAAAATGTTTGGTCAATTTAGTGTGTCCTAAATTGCTACATTAATTTATCAATCCGAGATTTGTAAGCTGATGAAGTGTGGCACACTATATGTGCAAGATAACCTATCTCTTACTTTTTGTCGTTTTTGGATTTTTATGAAATTCTAAAAGACAAGTATGGAGACAAATATTCAAGACAATGATGTCCTTCTAATGATTTTCCAAACTTCAAAAGAATTTTAAAACACACAATGACAAAATTAATTCTTCAAAGAAAATGAAATTGCATCACTATTCTAGTCAAACAACAATGAACTACTGATCATGAAACTCATTATCCTTGCTGCTGTCCAAATACAAAAGAAACTATGCTTAAAGAAATCCAAGAATTGCAACAAAGTAAATCTAAATCAAATTACATCAACTTATATTCTGATCCCTCGCCATTAGTCCACCTATGGCTTTCGGAGGTAACCATAAACAACTTGAGCAACCTGATATCTAGTTTGCAGAAAAAGAAACTAATATCAAACTACACACTCATACTTCAATCCCTCACCATTAGTCCAGCTATGGTTTTCAGAGGTAACTGAAAATGACATGAGAAATTTAATATTTATAACTTACAAAAAGTAAACTAATATCAAACTACACACTCATACTTCAATCCATCACCATTATTCCAGCTATGGTTTTCAGAGGTAACTGAAAATGACATGAGCAATTTAATATATCTAAATCTAACTACTGAAGAAAATGTGCAAGACTGAAATAAACAAACAGTGCTGGAATTAAACAAAAACTAAGAAAAGTAAATTAGCAGAAGGACAATATTGATTCCATGTCATTAGTCATTATAAAAAAATGTGCAAGTGCCCGGGCTGCCTATTGTAATCTGAAACAAGAACACTGATCCGTTAACCACAACATAAAACATGAAAGATTATGGACAGAAGTAAAATGTAAAGCATGAAAGATTATGAACAGAGATGAAGCATAAATACCATTAAAGATGCAATGTATAAACACATGAATGACTTATGGCACAATGAACTTAAAGAAATAAAACAAGAAACTATATAGTAATGCACAAAACCTCAGCGTGTGCAGGGGCCCTCTACACCAGCCTCAGGCAACAGCCTTCAAATACGAATTACGCTTGGAAACAGAGTCTTCTTATATATTAAAATGCAGTCGTAACAGAGAAATGATATTATAGCACAGTGGCAACGCAATTACGTTACAGAGCTATATGGAGACTAACTAAAACGCGTTATTTATAACAAAGGTGATATAACTAATTCCCTAAAGTTTGTTCTGATAGAGACACGTGAACCATCACGTCCAGAGATCCAGCATCATGGCCGCGGTGAGGAGTAAATCTATGAAGAGTGGATGTTGGATTCGGCTTATGGAGCCGTGTACAGGTGTTGATGTGTCTCTCGTAAATTAGAAACGGTCATACAAATCTTCATGTGATGAGAAACAGAGTCCTGTCACCGTGGGACTCTACGGTTGACTTCCACTTGGCCACCTTTAACCACAGCCTCCTTAGGTGAATTTTCCCGAACCAATAGGACACGATCCATGTCCACATCATTTCTGACTTTCCCATGTGGCTCGAATTGCCTAAAGACACCTGCAACATAGACTTTCACAAAATGGCTGCGGAAAGTTGCAACAGCTGCGGAAAATGGCAAGATTCCGCAGCTAAATGAGCAAAAATCTAAATCAAACAGCAGACACAAAACATAGTTAAAAACCATTTTAGATGCTCTTTTACAATTAATATGCAATGATATTGACGACTTAGAAGGTTCAGGTGAATGAAAAAGGTCTAGAAAGGTGTATAGGAAAGATGCAGATTTGAGACTCAACAAAACCACTTTGGAGCAACAAGATAAAAGATTATATCGAACGTTTTGATTTCAAGGTAGGGGAATATCCTCTCTACTTTCTTATAATAATTTTGAAATGAAATTAATCTAGAGGAAAAGGTTTTCAAATGGATGTTTGTTTCTAGCTACTTGTTGAGTACTAGGGAGATTGCTCTTGTCCGCAAGAGGGATTAATCCACGTAACAAAATGGTGACCATACTGGGGAATCTAGAGCTTAGTTTGCTTTATTTATTTTTAGTTTTGAATTTTAGAGTTTTCTGATTTTGACTTCTCTAATATGGGTTGGGTAGATAACTCTTAAGAATCCCTAAAAAAGAAAGTTGATTATTTATTTTTTCAAAGTTTTTTCCTTGCCTGTGCAGTTTTCAGCAAAAAACAATGTGACAACCTGCGCAACTTTTAGTTCAATTCAGTGTGCATGTGCTCTGTCTTCCACTATAAACTGTGCACCCCGAGAAATTTTTTGAAAAAAAATAAATTTCTCTTTTTTAGAACCAGATAACCTGATTCTTTATGTTTTCCCTGATCTATCTTAGTTATCGAATCTTGTGTGAGGATTTCTTTTCAGCAAATTTTTCATTTGTGTGATTTATCATCCTATTTGCATTTTATAAGTAAGATTTAGTTTATTGTTGCTCCATACCAAAGATACCTTCATTTACCTCAGCTTATTTGTATGATGATATTGTCTTTTTGAGTCGTTAGTATTATTGAAAACCTTACTTTTGTGAAAATTGATTCCTTTTTCATTTGCAAATCTAGAAGAGCTTTTAGCTTACTGAAGCCTGATATAACACCAAATTATTTTTGGATGTTTTCATTTCTGTTGAGATAAGTAGAATTTTTTCTTAGTTTGATCACAAAATAGGAGAAAACATTCTCAAACATTCTAGATAGACTTCAAAATTAGATTTTTCTTTGATTTTGAAATTTATGTTCGTAGAGTTTTTTTAGAAATTGATTTATTTTGGAAATGGTTTGTTGATTGAATTGTAGCTTTTGATTTGAGTGTTCAAGGAATTTCATTTCAAAAGAGTAATTGATCATTCTTGAAAATTTAGTTCTTTATGAAATCGTCTTTTTTTTCGAAAAGGATTTTGTTTATGAATGAAAGAATTGGTGCTTTGAAAATTGATAAATATCTCAATACTTCCCTTAGATAAGATCCACTAAAAAGAAAGAGTTTCACTTCTCATTTAGATGCATTTAAATTGTTTTTGAGTCGGGTCAGAAAAATTATTAAAGTTTCAACTCCATACCTTTTGTCTTAAGCAACAACCAAATTAATACAATGCGCTAATAAAATCAATCTAAATATTTTACATTTTCTAGGGCTCATTCCACTAATATATCTTAGGCTAGTGTTTTGGAATACGTTGTAATGAACATTCCAGAACAACCTAAACAAACAAGTAGAATCTTGCAGTAGGAAAATCTAATTGTGGAATTTGTGCTCTAGGAAGATTATGTCGGAACCAGTGAGGTAATCATACCTATCTCATTGGGAAAGATAGAATATGTGCACGTAATACAAACGGTAAACCTTATATTAACCATTTTCGAGGAGCTTGGGGTCACTTGTTGGCAAACCTCAAATTTACGCTATCGAGGAGCATTCAAGGGATTGAGCTTGATACTCTGCCCTTGCGTGTGTATCGGATCGTAGATTGCTCCCCCAAGTACATTTGTTTCCGTTGGTAACCTTAGTGACCATAATCTTCAGGATTTTTCCTAAGGTGATAGTGGAGGGAAGGTCCCACTGTAACTGGAACAGACATCGGCTAGACTCACTTGGACTTTACGGAGGGTACTCTTCGCTTCGAGATGGCATAAGTGGAGGGATTTGCACTAGAATGTTTCATTAAGAAGGTTGTCGGGGTAACTGTTCCAACCGCCAAGTTTTCCATGTTAGAATTCTACAACGTTGGATTTCATCACCAACTAGTGTTTTTAGTGTGGAAACATACTGTTTGTGTGTGGATTTCCTCCTTGATTTTGTAGGTGTATGTTCGATTTGATTGTTTCCTTAGAAACCTTAGGTTTATTTTGTTGATTTTTTTTTTTATTTCATTTGTTAAACATTAACTGTGGTTGAATTATCGAGACACTCCCATAGAATGCAGGGGAAACCCACTAAGTACACACCAAGTCAATTAGAAAAGATTAAATCTGAAAGAGGTCAACCATGAGGAATCAGATCTACTAAACAAGAGGATACATCAATAATTATTTATGAAGTAAACCAACCTTAGAAAAAAGAACAACCAGAAATTTTGGAATTAATCACAGTTGAATTTGCAACCAATGACTTTTCAGATAGTCAACTTATTGGACCCAAGATATCTAAACCTAAAACTGAATCCACTTCATCTGAATCAACTTCGAAATTCATAGCCGGAACCCCCAGGCATCCTCATTCACCTCGAGTGAAGTTTCGCATCACTCAGAACCTTCCTCCTAGCCTCATTAGTATCGAAAAGATTGCTGAGATAGAAGAAGAGGTTGTACTTCCTTCACGTCAAGAATATTTAGATCTAAGGCATAGTGAATCGATTTACCATTATAGCCCTTTTAAACTAGACCCTTGGTATTCTCAGTTAACCAACTTTATACATAATTCTGTTCTCAATTATTCGCCACCCCATATTCCTTTTCACTCCATACCCAAAGGTAGATATATGCCTTCATCAAACATGTCTAGTGAGTGATCCATGTTTTCTTCATCGCCATAAACTTTTTTGTATGGTGGTCCATCAGTTCCTTCAGGATACTAGTCACTTTCTGGTACTTTCTCAGGAGCATCTCCCTCTTCCGAAAAAATTATACAATTAACTAGTCTCAATGAATCTGACACCAAAGCTTTGACAATGGAACAAGTCTATATGATGTCTAGAAACATTCCCTTACCTGACCCTCAAGGTAGCAATTCACCGCCTGGGGGGAAACCTCAAGAGTAGTGTCCACCTCAAGGATAGTATCCCCCTCAAGGGAAATACTCCGTACTAGGGCCACAGCTACTTCAAGGGAAGTACTCTATTCCAGGGCCACAACCTCTTCAAGGGAAGTACCCTATGCCAAGGAAACAACCTATTTAAGGAAAAAAACATCCTATGGGGCCATATTTTTATCAAGAACAACAATTATTTCAAGGAGGTCAAACTTTTAGTGGAAATTATCCAGCAAATTATCAAACTTATGTGCCAATTCCTCAACCTGTTTATGGCCAACCTTAAGCACCACAACCTTTGATGGGAGCTCCCTATCCTGGAGTAAACACAGTGTGGAATCAATCTTTGAATCGACATAATTTGCAACCTACCGTGCAAGTACCTTATAATCAGCTTTGTCAACCAACTAGTTATACCCAAATTCAACAACTTTTCCAACCTATGCTTCAAGTTATACCTCGAGTATCTATACCTAGTAGTATTCAGCAACCTAGTCCGAGTACACCTAGAACTCCTATCCAATCTACTGTATCAACTTTTGTTCAACAACCTAGTACACATATCCCTGGAGTTTCCCAAGTCCCTATTGCCACAGCCCCTCAAGTAATGACATCAATTGTATCACAACCAATCCATCAATTCACTGTTCATCAACCTGGACCTACGGTTTAGTATACAATTCAAATCTCTATGGGACAACCTGGTATAGCTATAATTTCAACGAGCCAACATTATACAGGTCAGGTTTTTTATCAAACATATCAAGGGAAGTTTCAATATGGACACGCAGGACAAAATATAGTCTACCAAAGTCAACCATACCCTGGTTATACATATCAGATACCAGCTCAGCCTCAGTTCGATAAGGCTAACCCTGGTTATCCCGAAGGTATTCCAATTCCAACCGCACAGGCTATTCTAGGCTACCTTAGATATCCTCCTCCCGGTAATGGTATCATTCCTCAAGGTTATCAGTTTTCTCAACATGACCCTAATTGTCAGTTACCATTCATTGCAACTTTGGATTTTCCACATTTTTCGTGCCTCACAAACGATCCAATTTATTATCTTCCATTTTTTTCCGCCAATGCTGAATAAGTTTCCCAGTGATATTCCTAAGTTCAAAGGTAAATCAGGAGAAGACCTCTCAAATCATTTCATGACTTACCACCTTTGGTGCGTATCCAAATCTTTAATCAATGATTCCATTCGATTGAGACAGTTTCAAAGACCATTGATAGGCTTAGTTGCAAAGTGGTATATTGAACTACCATGTGGTTCATTCAACAATTTCAATGTGTTAGCAACAAATTTCTTAACACACTTTCTGTTTCCAGTCTGTTACGACAATGGCACGAAAATCTTAACTTCACTAAAGCAAAGTACGTCCACATACATTTTAGACCACATACATGAATGGAGACGTAGATGACGTTTAGGGAAAGTTTTCATTTTGGATCAAATCTTGGCAGAATGGTTTATCAAATCAAATCATTACTTCCTAAGATTACTGAAGATGTAGCTAAGGGAGGTTTCGTTACAGAAGAACAGATCATAGCTCAAGCACAGTACTTAAACCTTGTATATACATAGTCTGGTACTTTATATGAAAAAATTCCTGACTTGCCGTGTCCAGGTAAAATAACTGCAACTCCTTCTGGTTCTCATTTTGCAGATAGTGTAATTGGTATAATTAGCCCCAACAAGAGTAAGAAATCATCCAAATCTACTTCTCCCATTATAACTTTACCAAATTCACCAAAAGGAGATTCTTCCCTTGAAACTTCTGTCAACATTCATGTTGTAGACTCATCCATAGCTAAATCTAAAACCAGTAATAAGAAGAAAGGAAAGAATAAAAAAAACAAATAACATCTCTGAAAGAGAAACAGAAAAGAACGAACCAGCTGATGAAAAATAGAAACCACTTTATCCTTGTATTATCTGTGACGAGGATCACTATACCAAAGAGTGTCTACATCAGTCCAAGGTCTCCAAGTTTGTCAAAGGTTCACCCACACCTATTGTCTTGAAGGATCCTTTTCCCACTCAAGATATTAAAATGGTAGGATCTTCTTCAAATTCATCGACAGATATTTTAATGATGTCTCAAGTCATGGTTGCGACATAATCTCAAGACTATGGAACTAAAAATCCTGTAACTGGTAAAGAGATAGAAAATTCTAGTCAAACACCAGCCATACCTCCTTTAGTTTTTTGAATCATTTCAAATCTAGAAACCTAATCCTGATCTACTAGTTAAACTGCCTGCTAAAGGTGTACTTCGAAAGTCAGCTTTCAATCCACATGCGAGAGCTGCTCAGAATTACAACATTGTTGAAGATTTGGTGATATCCCCTTCAACAATGTTGGCCTTAGAAGTGCTACAATCATATCAAGCACAAATGAAATTACTATTATCGGCTATCAAAGTTATTGATCCTCAGGAATTTAAACCTCATGGTCTTTGACCTCAAAAATTTTACACCAAGGCTCCCTCATCAAATGGATTTTCAGATTCTAGTATTAGTCAAATCCAAAAGAGTTTTTCGTACTATAATTGATGAGGGGACATCTATGTGTGTAATGTCGTTAAATTGTTGGAAAACTCTTGGTTCTACAACACTCAACCAATCATCGACTATCCTTAAATCCTTTTGATGGAAGAGGATTTCATCCACATGGAATACTCCAGGATCTACCTATAGAAGTAAAAGGAAAAACCGTTAATCTAGAGGTGGAAGTTGTTGATGCCCCTCTTGCTTACAACCTTATTTTGGGTCGTAGTTGGTCTTATGCCATGATTGTTGTCATTTCATCAGTCTTTTGGGTAATCATGTTTCCTCATAAAGGAAATATTGTGAAAATCGATCAGTTGTCATACTTTTCATTAGACCCTGTTTCTACAGACAACATCCAACATGTCGAAAAAATAGTTATCCCATATGAAGATGTTGGTGTAGGATTAGTGAAGGATTCCGCTCTCATGGGAACCTTATCCATACCTCCACCCAACGTACCGCGAACAATTTCCAACATAAATATGATCTTATCAAGCACTATACCATTTGATGACACGTGGGTAGTGCCTTCAAAATCAAAATTGAATTCTTTCAATGGCGAGATGCCTTTGAGTCCTTTTGAAAAGGCATATGTAGCAGTACAATCATATTCTAACACACTTTCAACTACTTCTGATCAAATGCATGTGATCAACGAAGAATCATCTTCTCTATCAAGCTTAGCCTTGACATCATTTTCAGATCCTTTTCAACATGTATTTAACACTGATGAAAGTATTTGAGAAATTTTTTCATCGAATGAATTACCCTGGGATGATCTACATCATAGATCCTCATTTTTACCTGATCTTGATAAGTTTGAAAATGATTTTTTGTCTATTTTTATGATTGATTATGTCAAGGAACCACAGAATCCCACATCAATTACACATTCAAATTCTGAGACTAATTTGGGAAATATTTCTACAACAGTTCCTATCGACATATCAGTTAAACCTGGGATTATTGAAAACATTCATATAGGTGCTTCATGTACGATGGAAGGGATTAACACTTAAAAAGCCGTATTTCAAGAATTCCGTGACATTTTTTCCTAGTCTTACGAAGAGATGCCAGGAATCGATTCTAAGATTGTAATTCATGAAATTAGGACATCCCCAGATGCCAAGCCTATTAGACAAAGATTATGTCCAATAAAGCTGTAGAAAGCTGCAACTATCAAAGTTGAAGTTGAGAAGCTATTACGAGGAGTATTTATTTATCTAATTCCATTGATAAATTAGGTATCTAACATAGTTCTCGTTATGAAAAAACAAGGAACTATAAGTGTATGCGTCGATTATAGGGATACTAATAAATCATGTCTAAAAGACAATTATCCTACACCCTATATAGACCAAATTATTGATGATTTTGCTGGAAATGAAATATTCTCATTTATGGATGGTTTTTCTGGCTATAATCAAATCAACATACTCCCTGCCGATCAACCAAAAGAAGCTTTTATATGTCCTTGAGGGACATTTTCTTATTGCATATTACCTTTCGGACTAAAAAATGTTGGTGCAAATTTTCAAAGAGATATGTCTTATTATTTTCATGATATCAAACATATTTTACATCCTTATTTGGATGATTTACCTACTCATTCTTTACACAGAGAAGATCGTCCTACACACTTACGAGCTATTTTCATGAGATGTAGGCATTACAAAATTCGTTTGAATCCGCACAAATATGTTTTTTTTGTACAATAAGAAAGATTACTTAGGTTCATCATTTGGAAGATGGCATTCATGTCGATCCCTCAAAGGTTGAGGCCATCATCAATTTTCCTCCTCCTTCCAATCTTCGCCAACTCCAAAGTTTGCAAGGCAAAGAAAATTTTTTATGTAGGTTTATTCGGAACTATGCTGAGTTAAAAAAAGGTTTTACCTGGTTGTTGAAACAAAGTGTTCCTTTTATTTGGGATGAGACTGTTGAAAAATATATTGATGAACTAAAACACACATTGACCCATGCATCGTTATTGCATCCGCCTAATTACCACCAGGATTAATTTTTATACTTAGCTGCCTCTGATTCCACCATTGGAATGGTATTGGTTCAGGAGGATGAATCTCACAATGAACATGTGATCTATTATCTAATTCAAAATATTAATCCGACGGAAATCAAATATTCACATGTGGAGAAATTTGCCTTGGTAGTAGTTCAATTTGTCCAACAATTCCACCACTACATATTGTTACGTAAAATAATCGTGATATCTAATTGCAACCCAATGATGTATATTTTGAAAAAACAATTACTCGAGGGAAAATAATCCAAATGGATTTTCATCCTACAAGAGTTTGATTTGGAATTCGAGAAATCTAAATCAAAGAAATCACTAGTTTTTTCCGAGCTTATGTGTTAATTTCCCATTACTGATATATAAACCATGGTAGAGAATCCCATCGCCGATGAATCTCTATTTCCCATCAGTGCATTAGACACATGGTATGGATATATCATTATATATATACAAACCAAAACCTTTCACCCAAATATTTCATGTTTAGATTGACGGATAATCCAATATCAATCGCAACAATACAATATTGTTGGCGACACTCTTTACCATCTTGATGCGGATTCTGTTTTTAGACGTTGTATAACTCATCCAGAGGCTGAAAAGGTTTTAAATTATTGCCACTCTAGAGTGTGTGGTGGTCATATGTCTAGGTTTGCCACTACCTAAAAGATATTGCATGCTAGTTATTTTTGGCCATCCTTATTCAAAGATTGTATTATTGCGGTCCGAAAATGACACAATTCCCAAATTTTTGATCGAAAGATGCATGCATTTCCAACTCCTCTTCACCCCATCATTGTTGTCGGTCCTTTTGTGAAATGGGGCATTGATTTCATTACATGTAACCCTCACTCGGTCGAGGGGCATGGGTATATTATTCTCGCCGTAGATTACTTTACCAAATGGGCCAAGGTGATGCCTACATTCGTGGCTAATGGAAAAACTGCAGTTACTTTCCTATTCAATCATGTGATTGCTCATTTTGGTGTGCCTCAAGCTATCATCACAGACCATGGGAGTCATTTTCGAAATATTATGATGACTGAACTTTCTGATCAACTTGGCCTACGCCACATTAATTCTACTCCATATTACCCACAGGCTAATGGTCAATTTGAAGCTGTCAACAAGGTTTTAACCACCATAATTAAATGGATTATCGGAACTCACAAATCAAATTGGCATACCATGATTTTTTTGGCACTATGGGCATATCGAACCTCTACAAAAATTGCTATAGGTTTCACTCCTTTTCAACTTGTTTATGGTTCAGAAGTTGTGTTACCCATTGAATGTGAAATACCTTCACTCAAATTAGCCATTGAGTTGTTACCATCCACCTCTGAAGAGGAGAAGCGCTTTCTATATTTAGCACAATTAGATGAGACTCAACGCACTGTTGCATTGGCTGCTGAAGCTCATAAGAAATATGTGAAAGCTTAGTATGATCAAAGTGTTAACCCTCGTGTTTATTTAGAAGGTGACCTAGTTTTAGTATATGATCAAGCTAACGATAGGCTAGGTGCTAGAAAATTCGAATGGATGTGGCATGGTCCCTATATTGTCAAGAGTGTGCTTGCAAAGGGCGCCTATGAATTAATTTATTATGATGGGGTCTCTCTAGATAAGCCCAGAAATTGTCTTTATCTTAAGAGATATTATGTTGGACTTTCGTGTGAAGATCTCTCTTGTACAATAGTTACTTTTTATAATAGTGTGCCTTAGATCAGACAAGTTTGCCTAGATTAGTTTTGTTGTTACTACTATCATTGCTTATATTGATTACTCTTGATGTTGCAGATGTCGACATCCCTTCAAAAATATATTGGTTTTGCTGATGGTGTCTATCATAGTGCATGTAATATCTCTTCTACGGCTTGGGTTATCTATTCACCCACCGATGAATTAGTTTCTAATCATGGGATATGCCTTGGTCAAACAATAAACAATATTGCAGAATATATCGCAATCATTGAGTTATTATCTGATGCCATTTAATTTAGTATTTGATGTTTTATCATTAGGTTGGATTCACAACTCATTGTATTACATTTAAACAAAGTTTATACAACTAGAAATCCAGTGTTATTAAGATTATTTTTGAAGGTTCATCTCTTGGAATGACAATTTGATTATATTGAATATCAACATATTTCAAGAAATTTAAACACATTGGCCGATTCAATAGCTAATCTTGTTCTAAATAGACATTTGCAACATTAAAAAAGTAAACCAAAACAACATTCAATCCATGTTGAACAAGATACTCAGAGAACGAAAGTAGTAATATCATTAGAATAGATAAGTTTGTGTTTGAAAAATATTACATCGGCTATGATAATAGGTACAAACACCTTATGATCTAATAGATACTGATACAAAAAGAAAAAATGTCAATCTACAATGACCATCAACTACCCATGATGATGATCATGGTAATAGACTATAGCTCATGCCACCATGTGCAGAAATCTCCTGAATGGACCTGAAACACCTGTCACGTGTCTTTGAAGCCTGAGAGGAATATCATATATAACTGTCTCAGGAATATCAATGGTCAACCTCTCAAGGTTGTGCTCCATGTATGCTAAGATCTCTAATGCCTGGTCCTATGGAGGTGCTACAGGTTGTGCTTCTCGCCTGTCAAAGTGACAAATCGTTCATGGTCATTGTGGACCGAAATCTACATTTAAATACTTTTTTTAGTATTGGACGATAAAAATAAAATAAAAATTATATTAAACACATCAAAATGATTCGCTAACCTATCTCGTCCCACTGTGCCCCTAGAGGCAAATATGTTTCAGGATCACCCCTGTAATCTATTCATGCATAAAAAAAGTCTTCAATGGTGAAGACTTGGTTCCTAAGCCACATGAAATATGCTGGAGTAAACCAAACTACTAAACCACGCTCTCCACCTTGGTGAGCCATTAGTGCTACTCATCACACCATCTGAGGTTCCTGAGGATTCCCACGATCTACTGGAATCAAATGAGGAGCGAGAAGTAGAATTCTCTCTAAAGAAAATGAAATGATAATGGCGCCATATCCAAAGTTTTTCAACTTCACATTCTTTGCTCTAGTCAATTGGCCTTTCATATTGGCCAATACTCCTTCGTTCCAGTTGAATATGGTTCCTCCAAGACTCTTAACTGTTGTTTGCATCTATGATTTAGTAGCCACATGAGGAGCTGCACTCCTACAAAATATGGTCACTGTAAATACTATGAATTTAAGATCCAATTGCAAGATAGTTATAAAATCTATTCGACCATCCTTCAAATCTGCATCATTGATACAATATTGTTCTTTGTAACTGGCAGTGGGAATACCTCCTTGTCTGGCCCCAAATAAGGATATGCTTCTCCCTCTCCGGGACAATGCGGTAAGGAAATATATGTCCTTTAGCTAAATCTCGAGTCGGTGGTCAATAATTATGAAGCATTGGTCTTGAACGTCCCACATATTTACAACAAAAATCATTAACTCCACTTGTGCCTTCATCCCTTGGATAGCCCAGAATTTGTATAAACCACAATTATTCAATGCACACATGGTGTTGGGTGTGGAGCTTGATTATCTTGTTTATTTTGTATCACAACGTTGGACCCCTGTACCTTAATGGGGCGGAAACACCGCCCGTAATTAAATGCTGCTTGGGGGGTCCGGGGGGGGGGGTGTGGCTACGACTTTATGAAGCTCCCCCTTGGTGGGGGGTTTCGGGGGCAGCACCCCGGAAGCTAAAAACAGATGTAAAATTGCCTTGTAAAAGTATAGTAATTTCTAGTCAATCTGGGCCGTTCATTAGGCGGATGATTTGACGGTAGAAGTTATGTTTAGTTTAGGGTTTTTTGCCCTAGAAGGCAACCCCTCGCTTTGTATGAGGGTATTGTATTTCGGTTGTGTATTGTATGTGTATTATCAGAGTGAGAAATAGATAGGGAGACTGTGAGAGAGAATAGAGGATATTACAACGGATTTGCTGTAGGTTGCATCTCTTCATTTTGCTGGATAATAGAAAGGAAGGACTGGCTGTTCGGCGTGGTTGTAGCCCAAACTAGGTGAACCACATATATCTATGTCTCTCTGGTTTTATGTGTTTTGTGTGCTTATTTTTTCCGCATATTTTATGTGTTTCATTTCTCTATAATATATATAATTTTCTAACACGTGGTTGTACTATCATCCATGGATTCATTATCTATAAGCTCGTGTTCGCATTCTTAGCACTCCAACATGGTTAAAAAACCTACAAATAAAAAAAATTAACAGTTAAAACCCTTCGGAAGAAAACTTGAACCATTTTTAAAGAGAAATTTGAGTTTTTTTAAATGTTCATGGTGCCTGCACAGGTTCTGTGTGCAAAAAGTGCGGTCGTCCGCACGCGCTCCACGAAGAACCGTGGTAACTCAATAATTTTTCCTTTTAAAATTTGTCGAGGTCCGCAGTTATGACATGGATTGTCCGCGGACCCCCGAGGGCGTATTTTAAAGCATAAAATTCTCCTAAAAAATGAAACAAAGGCTCAAAATAAAAAATTAAATAGATAAAAATGTAGCTAAGGATGATGTGGATTACCTGGTTCTGACGATTTGAGAAATGGATGGTCGGTTCTCCCGATATCTGCTTTGGAATTTTTTTGGCTAAAAGCTCTGTATGCACTTTTCTAAACAAAAAAGGTGAAAATGACTTGTTTTAATCCGTTTTTATAGTTTTTAATGAGTAAAATATTATTATTTTATTTATTTTTCACTTTAAAAGGTCATTTTTAAATATTTTTACTTTTGGAAACATATATGTGTAATCTTTGAGTTTTTGTGCAGGATACAGGATTTTTGGTGAAAAGAATAATTTTGACATTGAGTATACTTTTATCACTTTTTCGGGCTTTGTAAAATTATGAAAGTAAAACCTTGGAGTCCTCTTTTAAGCCCTTTCCAGACTCTCAAAATATAAAAAGATCGACGAGTAATTGACTATTCGAAATCGTTAAAGTAAATCAACAGTCGTCCCTTTAGTATAAGTTTACCCCTTTTCTAGGTTGAAATGGACTAATTATGGATCTCAAATCCCTTCATGATAGGAATCCATCCCCCTCTTCATGGAACTAAAACTACCTCCATTTCCCTATAAATTGAGCTCAAGTTTCAGGTTGAAGGGTATATTGTAAATGAATTGCTGAAGAGAATTCATAAGAGTGCATACTTTCTACAATAGTGAGTTGTTGTTGACATGAGAATGATCAAACCCTTGTGTCTATAACTCCATGCTGGTATTCAAAGAGGAAGGCTTATCAAAATGAAGGAGAAATGATTGTTCAGGACCCTAGGATAAATCTGTATGACATCAAGGCATCAAGTTGTAAGATTACTCTTTTTATTCAAGATAATACATATGGATCTCTTTTTCTCATTGATTTGTTCTTATGCTTATTGAAGTAACATCAATACTTAGACTCCTTGATCACTAAGTTGGATTAGCTTTTCTTGATTATTATATGTTGCAGATGCTTTGATCCTTTTGTCTTGTCTTTGATTGCAGGTTCTACTTATTGGAGAAACCACTTTGGAGCGACATGATAAAAGACTATATCAAACATTTGGATTTCAAGGTAGGGGCATGTCCTCTCTACTTTCTTATAATGATTTTGAAATGTAATTAATCTAGAGGAAAATGTTTTCAAATGGATGTTTGTTTCTAGCTACTTGTTGAGTACTAGGGAGATCGCTCTTGTCCGCAAGAGGGATTAATCCACATAACATGACCCCAAGCCTTCCTTTAATACTTTTCTTGTTGAGAAATCAACAGACGTGATCTAATATCTAATCAACGGCTAATATTAAAGAAATATTGATCCACGTCACTTAGAAAATTCTCACCACATGTGTAAATTAATTCACTTTAATTTTTAAATTTCCGTAAGTTAGACTTAGGGTCTCGAATAAACATTTAATTATTTTAATAACTTTTACACCCAATGGAATTTATCCAAGCGATTTTTGGGTCTTGGAGATCTAATTTTTTCTAGCCCCTCCAAAAATTTTAAGAGCTAGAGCACATCCAATGCTACCCAAAATCGCAACACTCCCTCTTAGTGAGGAATGTGCTCTAGAAACACTGCACCACTGAAGCATCACCCTGATCTTTGGAATCAGTCTCTGTGATGCTGATGCTTGGCCTGCTGCCCCCCATCCACTTCTCTCCTGCTTTATTTACTGTTGCCCATGTCACTGCCATTGACACTGCCACATCTATACTGCAGCTCCCTATCAAATTGATGCATCACTGCTAACTGTTGCACTGCAACTCAGTTTCTGAGAAGAAAGCAACTGAACGAAAATCATCCAACAACTGATAGACAAGTTAGTATGACTACATCTCATCACTGAAGCACCCTCTGCTACTTCTCTACATGGTCTCTCTAAAGCCTTTGCACTGTTGCTGCTCTGCATTGTGTAAGATTTTCCCCTCTTTGTTGCTGAAGTCCCATCAGCCTCTCTGTTGTTGCTTCCACTGCACTGCACTGCTCCAATGTTCAACATTCAAGAACTACCTTTTGCATTTCCATGATCTTCTACATCCACTGCTCCAGTCATCCTGCTACTATCTTTAAAAGCTCCTGTAGCTCATGTGTGATCCAAGAGTTTGGGCACCTCAAGGATCCCGTCGTCACCATTTGTAACTCATATCCCACCTCTTCTCTCAAGGTACATGAGCACTCATGGCGACATCATTTTCATTTCCATCGTCCATTTTCATTGTTGCTGGCTTGGAACCCGAATCTTCCTTTCTCTTCCTCTTAGGACAAGTACTAGCAAAGTGTCCCAATTCACCACATCTGAAGCACCAAACCTTAGATAGGTCCTTCTTCTTCTTCCCTTGGTGTTGTTGTCCCTTAGATGCTAGGGCTGCATCTTCCTCCCAATGAAGGATTTCCCACATGTCCCCCCAATTTGGGAATTGTGCTTTGCCCAATATACTTTTGATAAAGGTATCCCACTCATCGGTGACTACATTCAAGGAAGTCCTCACCATGTGTCCATCATCTGGAGTTGCCCCTATGGAAATTAGCTAGTCTCAGATAATCTACAATATAAAGAAGAAAGTATCGATCTCCTCTCCCTTTTGCATATAGAACATCCTCATATGATTCTCCAGAAGAATATTCCTTTGGACGAAGCTACCTTGATATAGCGTGGTTAGTGTTGTCCACACCTCATTTGTCATCTTCTTCTCGACAATATGTGGAACCAAGTGATATTTCACTACATCCATGATGAGGCGTTTAGACCACACTTGATTTTCATTGAAATTCTTCAGAGCATCAACATCAGTCCCCACAACCAGGACGTTCTCAGTGTGGTCTGTGATGTTGTACTCCTCCAGGACTGTCAGGATTTTGGCTTTCCATATAGAAAATTTAGACACACTGTCTAACCTATCCTGGTCTCTCATTCCATACGAGGCCCTCTCTGCTCAAACAAGTCAAGGCAAGTGCTCTTCTCCCTTCTGTTGCTGCTACACTCAAAAAAACACCAGATGTGGGTTTCTTGGTGATAGAAACCCTCTAGAGTATATTCTACATTTGAAAAATGAATTCCCTCCCATAAATACTTCACCAATTCTGTCAGATCAACCCTCTATGATCACCCTCCTGATCGAATCTCAGATTTCTTGGCAAGAAAATTTGCTGAGGGATTGCTTCCCCTTACTTTGTCAACTTTTTAAGGCATTGTTCTGCACTGACAGAACCAATGCCCCACCAACAACTTTGAAGGTCATAAACTTCACTTCCAACCTCGATAACTAGCACAACATCACTCCAACTTGGACTACATCACCCTCTAGGTCCTGCATCACCTCAGTGTGAACCTGACAGGCTCTCTGTCACCCTTATGCTGGGTCTGCGTTGTCCCTCTGGTACTGCATTGTCTCTTCCTAGATCTTTTAGCTTCAGTGCCCCTCCTGTAGCAGAAATTATTCATCCTCTTGCTGATGGCTTCATCTTGATATGCAATCGCTTTGATACCATGTGAAAATTTTTGAACACATAAACCCTATTGCAAACTGTAGATTTACTTCTCCTACTTGTTTTATTATTCAAAACTTATTTAACATAAATATTTAGAAAAAACATCAAAGTAATCACAATCTGCAACCTCACATATACATATCATTTACTGAAACATAGCAGACATATGACAAAGGAAATACATGATTTTTTAGACAAATGTCCTCGGAAAACCCAATGCGGGAAAATCGGTGCAACAACACTTTGAGGGTTTTATTATTAAGTAGAATCTTAATACTTCAAGAGCACTAGTAGTGGTTTTTCCAATAGAGAATTTCATAGCAGTTTTACCTTATCACTTGGAGACATAAAACATGGATGATTCAAACCCTTAAGGAATTACTAAATATAATCCCTTTTTGGTTCACTGGAACCCTAGCGTTGTCCTTCCAGCCTCTACATCAACCTCTCCTGCCCAGCGTGGCCTCTGCGCAGGACAGGTTGTCCCTGTGCCACCTATCTATTCTTAGTGTTGCCTTTGCGTCACCTTGAATCCTCTGTGTCAGCCCCTGTGTTGCCTGTGCCCCTCCTATTGGCCTTTGCACTACCTGGTACAAATGTACCTCTCTAATTTATGTATTCTTGGTCTCGAATTAGAGTAATCCCTCACCAATTTTCTCCTCACTAGCACTACAAGATCACTCGAAAATTCTCTGCAAACCGCGCCCTAGAATTTCGACTTAGCTCAAGTGCTACTACAATTTGTGTGTCTTCAACTAACCCCAAGCATTCCTTTAATAATTTTCTCGTTGAGAAATCAACGGTCGTGATATAATCTCTAATAAACAACTAATATTAGAGAAATATTGATCCACATCACTTAGAACATTCTCACCACATGTGTAAATTAATTCACTTAATTTTTCAATTTCCCTAAGTTAGACTTAGGGTCCCCATTAAAAATTTTAATTATTTGAATAAATTTTACACCGGGTGGAATTTCTCCAAACGATTTTTGGGTCTTGGAGATCTCATGTGTTCTAAACCCTCCAAAAATTTTCAAAGCTAGAGCACATATGATGCTACCCAAAATCTCAATAGTTGACACTAGGTTATCTAGTGGATATCACATTGACTCCATCACTCACAGATATAGGGCTCGTCATATGTCGTTTGTCATGAATATTTTAGAGGATCAAAATCCCTAACATTAATTGATGGTTGAGACATGCAAAAAAATCCTAACCCTAGATTACAGTTTATGATTATGACCTATTTGTTTATGTTCATAATTTTGTAACAGTGTTGTATCAATAAAAATGGCACTTAACTTAAAATTATCTAACATAGGTTTAATGACTCAGCTAGATGTTAAAGCTTTATGTTAGGTTTTTTATCTTTTTGCTTGTTAAAACTAATGGTATTCCACTCTTATGCGTATTTCATATCTTTTTTTTCACTAGAATCAACTAACTTATTATTCTTTATTAGAGACATCTTCTTTAATTATTTGAGTTTGTAATTGTAGTCCAGAATTATGTGTAGATTTTTTATCTCTTATTTTTATTTATGTTTAGTTTTTTTTTTTTAGTTTTAGTTGTAATTTTGAGAGAGAGAGAGAGGGGGGGGGGGGGGAGAGAGACTCTTATACGTATTTCATATCTTTTTCCCACTAGAATCAACTAACTTATTATTGTTTTTTTCTTTCTAAACAAGACTATTCTATTAATTTGCACATAATATACAAGTCAAAGCTTGCCTCTAGAATTGTTATGCTAGCCAATTCTAGAGGGATAAGAGTTCAGAGAGATAAAAATATGACCGCCCCAGATGGGGAAACCAGTCCAAAAATTTCTACCCTGAGTAGGGAAACCAATGTTAACAAAAAAATACCAAGAGTTTATCAAATGGTTCAAGAAAAACATGATATAAGAGATATGAAACAAAACAGAGAGAGGAAACCTCTCATTGTTGTGTCTACATGTCATGTTATGTGTCATGAGGCTGAGGCAAAGGCTCTTTAGTGATGAGGCACCTGTAACCATCAGAAGAATCCTCGTCTTTCTTCGAATGACACGCGTTAGGCTCGGGCGTGGTGGCGGTGTGCACAAGGCTGCCACTACCTTTCCTCTTTTCATCCCCATAAAATTTTGTACTGCCACCGCTGCTGTCTTCGTTGCTTGAGGAGTGCACTCCTAGTTGACTAGTAGAGCCTTAGATTTCCAAGAGTGCTGAGGGGGAGTTAGAGAAATTGTTGATTTCTTGGGATGTTTTCTAGAACCAGATCTAGCAGAGCTCGAAGGCATATCTTGAAATATCACATATATGGTGGTGGTGACTCAAGGTTTTTCTAGGGAGAAATCGTAATGGAACTTAGACGAATTGTCCTCATGAGGCGAGGGGCGGCTATTTGCATGAATTGAGATGGGAAGGCATAAGGACTGGCCCCTACCACAACCTCTTCAACATCTCATCTTGTTCCTCCATGACATGCTTGAGCAGGAATGAGCGTGAACCAAGGGTGAGACCATGGGGAGGCTGGCTTGCAGAGGCATTGAGGCGAGGGGTGGCTGGCGTGCAGAGGCGGAAAGGCAGTGGGATGGTATGAGTGATGAGGCATTGAGGCCAACTAAAGGTGCAGGTTACAAAGGATCTTGGAGGGTGAAGAAGAGCTCTGATAAATGAGAGCTGAGAAACAAACGTATTAGTATGCGAATGACAACGAAGGATGGAGCAGTGCCATGAATTAATGCTCAAGCCTGCAGACCGGACAGGCATTAAGGCAAGAGGTAGAGACAACAATGTTTACGTGAGGCAAGCAACTGGTGAATTTAAGAGCTGTAGGACAAGCCCCATGCGTGGCCATGTGGCTAGGCCATGTGCCACGCAGCGGAGCTAGCACCTATTGTGTCAAATTAAACACTCACATCCAGGGAACTAACTTATTTTTATTTATTAAGGACATATTCCTTAATTATTTGAGTTTGTAGTTGTAGTCCAAAATTGTGTGTAAAATTTTTATCTCTTCTTTTTATTTATGTTTAGTTTTGTTTGGTAGTTATATTTTTAATTTTGAGAGAGATTGAGAGAGAGAGAGAGAGAGAGCACTTCAGAAGGAAATATTTGTGACAGTTTGAGTTGTGATTCTTCCATGTTCAATAATTTTTAGTCGAAGGAGAATAATTTGAGAGAGATAAGGAAAATAATTTATTGATTAAAGCTTCACAAAAAAACCTTTGTGACACTTTGAGTTATGATTCTTCCATATTCAATAATTGGTAGTGTAAGGATAATAGTGTGTTGATTAAATCTTCAAAGAGAATAGTTTAGAGCGAGAGAGAAAAAGAGACTTTACAATTGTAACATACATTAAAATTTTTAATTTAATAGATACAATTAAACTCGTGACATTTGTTCATTATATGAGACGAATTCACTTGTTAACATTTCATATGTAACTAATATGGGTCGTGATTATGGAAACATACTAAGTGGCCTCATTGGTTGTTACTTCTATATATATAATTGAATATACAATGAGACATTAACTCAAAATACCTTGAATGTTAATTAACTTGACGTAAATTATACCAACAATAAATTTATTATTAGATAACAATTTTAATTTTTAATGAAGTGGTGACTAAAACTACCCAATATTCATAAGAGTTCAAAACCAATGTTAACCCATCAGATACCAACCATCACTTGATGCTAAACCTAGGTAGGTTTTGATAATGGTGAACATCTCGTTAGGCCAAGTCTCAATCATCAATATAATTATATGACGAGTTCATTTACCTAAAAATTTGTCTCCTAAAAAGAGGATTTACCACCCAATCGAGGCCATAAATCTTACTCTCTTGGTGTGATGGCACTCATCGATATAAAGGCTTGGTTCTCGTAGCCTAAATTAGTCTAGAATAAACATCTAACCTACTATTACTCTAATATAAATATCCTAAATATCTATGTCTGTAAGCTATCTAGGTTCAACTCCTACTTTGTTGGTGTTTGTAAGACTTGTTGTTACCAATAGGAAGAACATAAAGAATTGTGAAAATGCACGTTTCTTACGAAAATACAAATGTTTAAAGAAAAATTATTTTGTGATTGATATATACGTTAAGTTAGGCCACCTAAAAAATATACTCTAATGAAATAGTGTAAAATAAAAAATGAGTTTTATAATTTTTTGTGTTTTATTTTGGGGTATAAATTATGAATCCTAAATTCTATTCTATAATAGATAAAACTATTCTCTATCACCGGTGATAGCATAACTCATTTTGAACCATGAACATCAGATAGAAAGGAAATCAATTTAAGTGAAATAAATAATTTGAACTTGAAGAAAATATTTTTTTTTTTCACAAAGAAAAAGTTCGTAACTTGGCCGCCTCTTGAAGAAAATATTAACACACATACTTATTTTAATTATAAAATTAAAATTAACATATTATTTTTCATGGAAAGGAAACGTTTTACAAAAACTTAATTTTTAATTCAATGAAAATAATAGATGTATATATACATTATATCACATACAAGATATTGCTAAACAAAACCGACTTTCTAAAAATTTCTTTAGATCTTCAAAAATTGATCAAACAGGATGACAAGTAACATTATTTTCCTTTAATACATCTTCATCCAAACAACCCCTCCTCATTGAACAAACTCATATATATAGAGTAAATTTTTTTAATAGAAATATATTTTTTATTACTTTAACAACTATTTATTTATCTCTGATGGGGGTGAGGATTGTGGATGGAAGTGTTAGGGATGATAGTGCCCACCACTCTAGCACAAGACTTAATGCAGCACATTAAAGACTAGGGGTGGTGTGGCCACCCCCGTGCATGCAATCACATGCAACACATTGAGATTTGAAAAAATGTGAGGTTAGATTAGTTTAAACAAAGAAGGGTATGGAGACATCATTAGATCTTTTTCTTGGGAAAGACTTGAATCCTTCTAAGTTTTGGAAAACCAATGTTGATTCCCTTGAATATTAGAGTGGAGAGAAAAGAGTTGATTTGTATCTAGAAAGGAAGGAATTATCTCTGGCCCACTAAGAAATATAGATCTGTCGAATTGGAGAGGAACTCTAGATCGCTAGTCATGATAGAAAGAAAAATGATAATCGCAACCTAACTTTCCTACATTTTGTTGGATTCTCATCATGCCCTGCATGCAAATAATGGAGCATGCCTCTCATTTGGTAATTATGAACTCTACCCAGCCTCTTAGTTTACTAATTGTGTTTCGGTTAATGGTCTGTCTTGTGCGATGGATTTTTATCCTTAGTGATGCAAGAATTATTTGGTTCATAGGTTGGATATTTAGTCTATATTATGATATCAGTGGGTTTTTAGTGTTAATTTCATGGATTCAAGGAGGACCTCTACTTGTTGCACTTGGTCATGGGGTGTAATTCTATTTAATTAACATTGACTTTAGTTTTATTTGTGGTCTTGTTGCAAGGTTTAATATTATTTATGGTATGAGATTTGAAATTACACTAATGCCTCTAGTGACGAAATCTTGGTTGTGGCTATCATTTTTCACCATAGTATTATCTTGTTATTGGGTGCTTTTGGGTCTAATTGTTATGAGTTTTAGTTTTAACTGTGGATGTTCTTGTGGTTACAGGTCTAGTGCTTTGTCACCAATATAGTGAGTGAAACTACTGTTTGGTTACAACCTCGAAAATTTATGCAAAGGAAACACATGATAAGACATATAGGCTAGGGGGTTGCGGTTGAGGCCAATAGGGTTGGAATCATGATAAAAAAAAATCCTAGGGTAACTACTGAAGCTTTCAACTCGACCATCCTTGATGACATTTGAAATGAGTTGTGTAATCTTGAAAACTTGGATGCTAAAGAATGAAATGCTATATCTAATTCAGATTTGTTAGAGGAGTTTTGAAAACTAATTTCAAACCCTAGCCACACCAGGGGATGAAGGAAGTAGTACCTATTGGCCTTGATCCATTACTAGAAGATGGAAAATTTAATGGGAATATTCCTATTGGAAATACAGGTGGACCAATACAGTGTGTTTTCTCACCTCATGGATGTGAAAAGAGAGTAGCACAATATGAGATTCCATATGGCAATGATTGACACTCGTATGGCCAAAATAGAAAGCCACATCCCTTGCATTTGTACCTCATCGAGCCATCTAGGCTTTAATGCACAAGACCTGACACCAATTAATTCAATTTATTCCTAGTTGTTCGATTTTTTTTGTTAGTTTTATATGGAATGATACTTTGATAGACTCTCTAGTGATGTTGCAAATGTTGTACCTTTTTCAGTTTTGGTGTTGCTACTCTACCAATAGTTTGTAAACAATACCTGGTTTCCCACTATGCAGGTTGAGACCCTTATGTTATAAATTATGATGTAAGTGAATGGATGAAATATGTAATGGCATTTTAGTTGATGTGAGTTAATAAAATTTAGCATACAAAACTAAATATATCTACTTAAAATTTAAAACAATAAAACATTATGCATAATAACTATGTTTAATAGATGAAATCATGTTCCTAAATTAAATGTCTCACTACTGGGACTATTATAGGAGATGCACTAATTGTATATCAACTAGATTTTATTTTCAATAGAATTGAATTTATTCCAAGTTCCAAGGGAATGATCTCAATTCATGTTTGTTTTCCCAACACCTTTCGTTTAAAGGAAATGTCTAATATCCTTAAGCTTTATCCCTTTTCCCATTTTACTAGCATAAATAAATTTAGAAATTGTAAGAACTCAATATATTAAGGGAGTACTTGAAATAATAAATTTTTGCAACATACTAACCATAATAACTCAAAACTGGAGAAAATTTTACTTTAAAACTAATAACGGCTCGCAAAAATATTATTGTTAACCAAGGAATAGAGGTGCTTAAAATTATAAATGATGAATGAATGAAGAGGAAAATAGCCTTGTTGAGACTACATAGGTTGACAGTCTATGAATCCATTTCAACGCTAAATACCTGTCAAATCATCCATCGAATTGTAATCAAGTTGTTAATCCAAGTATCTGGGGTTTGGAAAGATATTCAAATAGAATTTGTTTCTTTGGCTCAGATGCTAGATTTGCATATTTAAATCATAATCCAGGTTTAATTGTAGTTAAACTAACTTTCAAAACCTATTTAAATTTAATTAATCATCCTAATTAGACTAATCTAATGATTAATTAAGTTTAAACAAAATACGGTCATCCGAGGTGCAGGGAATGCAAATTGTTCTTTTTTGAATAAGAGACTAGATGGTGTATTTTAATTACTCAATTAATTGTGATTAGGCCTTATGCTTGGTTATTAATAAGGGGAATATGACTTAATTATATATATAGTCATTCGAGGGAGCAAGGTATGGAAAGTGTTTTGGTCATCGTGTGAGCTTAGATGAGTGGATATTAAGTGTAATTCAAATCTCATTAAAAAATAATGAAACTAGGAAAGGAATCCTACCATTTAAACACGCGTATATGACCTTTTAGGGAAGTAAAGGTACATTCCGTGAAGTAACAAGGTAGATTTCAGATGGGTGCATTGGTGGGGAAGGAGTTTGGATTTTTCAAGAATTTAACAAGAATCTTTATAAAATCAAATAAATTTGTGAATTTCATACAAAATTATTAAAAATAGATTATCAACACTTTTAAATAGAAAATAACCAAGGAAAAAATAAAAAAAATTAAATAATTTCCCCATTTATTGCACCGAGAGGTGCATTCTATAAACTAGTATGAGGGTGATGTGTAATTCCATATTATTTCAGCAATGAGTTGACATGTGTATGTTGCATGATGAGTATTTTATTAGTGGAGCAACATCCCCTATATTCAATTATTATAGGGACCATGAATTGGTGTTAGTAAGAAAGTGAGTAGCCCCTTCTTCCCTTGCATCCTTGTAACAATCTTGTCATTGCATCTGAAATATTTCTCAGAGCACCAAAGCTTCCACTCCCTATATAATCACATAATTTAATTAGGAAAGAATTAAGTAGCCCATTATCAACAAATTATTTCTTTTTCTGGCAAGGAACAAGCTTAACATAGTGTAATTAGGGTATTTTTAAAGTATCACAACATACCCACATCACTTCACTCTTTGTATGCTCACATTTTCACTTACACACACTTTCACTACACACGCTAAGCTAACTTAAACTTTTTATAAAGGGTATCCACTTTCTGGAGACTTTTTTCTTATTTTATTTTAACTTAATTTTTCACACCCTAAGTGAAGAAACGTCTCTCTAAAAAACAACCTTAACTTGAACACATTAACTTCCCCACAGAGGCCACATGATAATTTATAGTTTAGGTTTGGACCACATGGGTAGAAAGCACTAAAGACGTTGTGGTTGTTTTCATTTTGAAGCATAAAATTTGTCTTCTAGGGAGCTTAAATTTATTTAATCATCTACTGATAAATATGGTATATCAGGAGAAACCCATGAAGGGGGTAAAGCCTAGGAGGCAGATTATCATATACCTTCATGTTGTCTCCCGACACATTTCAAGGGTATTAGGTCCAAACTTGACGACCAAAAGCTGAGATTCACTCATTCCCACTGGATGAAAGTAACTTAGAGGAAAAATTTAGGGCATCTTTTTCTATAGGTTGATGCGTTTCAACATTGAGACCTACAGTGATCTTGGTAAGGTTGTTGGAAGCGTCACTAGTTATTTTAGGACATAGCCCCAGTACCCCCCATTATAACCCTTTCAATCTTTGTTGATTCTGGGTTACTAGAAACATTGCCAACACATTTAGGACGTGGCCCCAATATCCTATAAAGGATTCATATCAAGTTTCCAGTTACTATTTGAGTAGAAATTACATTTAGGTCTTTAGGATCTTTATCATACACAATAAAATTCAAAAAAACTTTTTTTGTTTATATTTTGACATATTAGTTAGATAAAGGGAAAATTAACCACTTATTTTTCGCTTTTTTTGTGTGTGATTCATTATTATTTGCTAAAAATCCTCCCTCATCATATATTCGTAACACACACTTTATAGGGAACCTTAGAATCACTCGTTTCTCTAGATGCATCCGTAACCTCTCCCCATTACTAGGATGCATGCCAGGTCTCTCTCCACCTCGACATACGAGACACTATTCATCCACTTTGATTGGTTCAAATTTTATTGGAGAAACCTTGATGAATACCCATCCCAATCAAGGTAATCCTTTCTCCAACACTCAAGGGATTCCACACATTGCTACTGCAGGTAGTCCCACTAATAATTCCCCATAAGGGATTCCATTGCACACTGCATTTCAAAATAATTTTACAATGGTGAATACCAATCGATTCCCATTTTTAGCTTCCTTAAATCATCCATGTATAATAAAGCTCAAAAATGACCTGATTTCTCATTATCAATAATGGCCCCCCTACGCCAACGACATTCCCTTCCTACATTCCTAATTTTGAAGGAAAACTGGGGGAGGATCCCACCAATCACATCACGAACTTTCATTTATGGTGCTTATCCAATAGAATAATTAAGGACACAATTCATCCGAGACTACTTCAACGGTCCCTCACTGTCCTTATAGTAAAATGGTATGTAAGCGAGGCTTCTTCTTCCCATGGAGCATTTGAATCTTTAGCTAGATCATTCATCACCTTTTTCCAGCTCCCAGTTTGACATGACACATAGAAGGATCTGTTAGCACACTTTCGACAAACGACTTTGACACACATCTCAAACCATGTCCATGAGTGGAAAAAGTGTCTTAGCCTTTGTAAGGTGAACGTTACAGAAGCCATCCCCCTTAATTTATTTTTGAAATCTCTTTTGCAATAAATTTCAAAATATGTGGCCACAACTATGCCATAAACAGAGGAAGAGGTCATTATTAAAGCCCAACAATTTGAGCTTAGTTACACACAGTCAGTGTTGCGTAACCAGCTCCAAAAATAGAAGAAAATAGATATCAACGCCTTAGAAATGAGCCACTTCGAGGGGGCAACCTCCAATACATTACATAAATGAACAATTCTTGGATGATCCAATTTACAAAACCTCCTTTCTATATATAGGAGTCCATGGGGCCATAATATAATCGTAGTGGGCCACAATGTAATCCTAGCCGACCTAACAATAATAATTTAAGGGCACAATAATAATAAAATGGGGGTTACAAGGGTACAATAATAACAATAAGGGGTTACACTAACAACAATAAGGGACTATACTAGTAATATAGGGACCTAACATGCCCCTCTCCTTCAAAAAAGTGTTGTCCTCAACGCTTGAGTAGCTCTGGGTGCTTCTGTATAAAATTATCATCCTCCCATGTAGAATCTTCAGTGGGTAAGTTCTTCCACTTGATGATATACTCTGAAATTGATCGATTCCGTAGCTATCGAGTTCTTGTTTCCATGACCGCTTCAGGTTCCAATATGATTTTTCCTTCCTCATCAATTTCTGGAAATATTGTTTGAACTGGACGATATTCACCTATAACCTTCTTTAAGCATGAAACATGGAAAACTGGATGCACTCGCGAAGAAGCAGGAAGCTCCAATTTGTATGCCATAGTACCAATATTTTGCAACACCTTGTAAGGACCATAGTGCTTTGGCGATAATTTATTATCCTTCTTAGCTTGCTTGAGGGAAATTTGTTTGTATGGTTGTAACCGTAAAAATACCCAATCTCCTACATCAAAACTTCTCTCGCTGCGATGTTGATCTGCTTATTGTTTCATTTGATTTTGTGCCAAATTTAGGTTATCCTTTAAGAGTTGGAGAACTTCTTGCTGATGCTCGATGTGATCTTCCACTACTTGAACCTTTGAATTTTCCCTTAAAGATGATGTGATGGATGGTGGATGATATCCATAAAGTGCCATAAATGGGGTCATTTTTGCTGCAGTATGGAAGGAAGTGTTCTACCACCATTCAGCAAGAGGTAACCACTTGACCCATTGTGTTTGTTTATCAGATACAAAACAACGAAGATATCCTTCCAAACATTTATTTACTATCTCAGTTTGAACATCAGATTGAGGATGATAAGATAAGCTATGAGCTAATTGAGTACCCAAACAAGAAAATAACTCCGTCCAAAAATTTCCAGTAAAAATGGGATCTCTGTCGCTCACAATAACCCTTGGGCTTCCATGTAGCTTTTGAATTCTGTCCATAAATGTAGTAGCAACCGTACTTGCTTTAAATGGATGAGATAATGCAAAAAAAGTGTGCATACTTGGTAAGTCTATCAACTACCACCATGATGACACTCTTTCCTTCGGACTTAGGTAAACCTGTGATAAAATCCATTGAAATCTCCTCCCAACGTTGACTTGGAATGGATAAGGTTGTAGAAGTCCTGGGGTCTTAATTGTTTCCACTTTATTTTGCTGGCAAACCAAACATTCCGCCACAAACATTCGAATATCAGATTTAAGGCCATCCCAAAAAAATTCTTTCTTCACCCTGTGGTAAGTTTTTAAAAATCCTGAGTGTCCTCCTAAAGGAGAAGTGTGCAATTCCAGAAGAATCTTTTGTTTTAGTTAGGAATTCTTACAAAGATATAAGCGATCTTTGTACCATAAGGAATCATTTTTCCAACTAAATGTATCAGATGTACTAGGATCTTGCTGCAACTTTTGAATGAGTGTCCATACATCTCTGTCCTTCTTCCATTCATCTCTTGCTTCGGTTATCCAATCTGGTTGGATAATAGAAATGGCACAAAGCAATGCTTCCATCTCTTCATTCTTTCTTGAGAGTGCATCTGCAACAACATTAAACTTTCCTTTTTTGTAGATTATTTCAAAGTCATAACCCAACATCTTTGTGACCCATTTTTGCTGCTTTTTTGAAGATAGTCATTGTTCCAAAAAGTGTTTAAGACTATCATGATCAGTTTTTACCTTGAAGTGTCTTCCCATTAGGTAAGTTCACCATTTCTTTTAGTGCATGCAGTATTGCTAACATTTCCTTCTCATAAATAGTTTTCTGTAAATACTTTCCTTTGATTGGACGACTTTCAAAAGCAATGGATCTTCCTTCCTACATTAGAACAACACCAATTCCATTTCCTGAGGCATCACATTCCACAATAAAGGTTTTTGTGAAGTCTGGCGTAGCTAAGACCGGTGCTAGGCACATTGCCTCTTTAAGATGTTACAAAGGCCTTAGTTGCTTCAGGAGTCCATGAAAATGCATCTTTATTCAATAATGTTTTTAGAGGTGCTGCTATTCTCCCATAATTCTTAACAAACTTGTGAGAATACCCTGTTTACCTGAGAAATCCTCGCAACTGCTTTATGGTTGTGGGGACTTTCCATTCCTTAATGGATTTAATTTTATTAGGGTCTACTTTAACACCCTCGTGAGATACAATATGACCCAGATATTCCCCCTCTTGTACTCCAAAGAAACATTTGGATGTTTTTGCATATAATTGTTACTCTTACAATAGTTTGAGCAGCTTGCCAACATGTTCAACATGATCCTTCCAAGACCTGCTGTAGATTAGTATATCATCAAAAAATACTAGCACAAATTTTCCAAGGAAGGGTTTGAAAATGGAATTCATCAACCCTTGAAATGTAGAAGGTGCATTGGTAAGGCCAAAAGGCATGACCAAAAATTCATAATGACCCTCATGAGTTTGAAATTTTGTTTTTGGAATATCTTCAGTCTTCATTCTAATTTGATGATATCCTGAATGAAGATCCAACTTGGTAAAATAAATTTCTCCATGTAATTCATCCAATAATTCATCAATCATAGGAATGGGAAATTTATCTTTAATGGTGAGCTTATTGAGCTCCCTATAATCCAAAAACATTCGCCATGATCCATCCTTCTTGTGTACCAATACTACAGGAGCAGAGAAAGAACTTTGACTAGGTTGAATTATACCCGCCTCTAACATTTCTGCAATCATACGTCCAATTTCGCTCTTTTGGAAGTAAGGATATCTATAAGGCCTGATGTTTGGAGGAACACTTCCTGGAATCAAATGAATAGCATGATCATGATCAGGAATAGGTGGGAGTCCTTTGGGAGTTTCAAACACCTTGGAATGATTGTCCAAGACTTGTTGGAGATCTGCAGAAATAGATGATTTTGATGTTGGAACTTCTAGTGAGCATAATTGTGCAATTACGCCTCATTGTTATTTCTTTAGAAGCTTTTTCATGACATTAGAGCTCATTATCCTTCCTGGCTTCTCTGCAATACTCCATAATTCGAATTCCTTTCCTTCTGAAAAAAATTTCAAGAAAAGTTCTTGAAAATTAAAAGTTACCGTCCCCAAAGATTGTAACCATTGTACTCCTAGTACAACATTAGCACCTCCCATAGGAATGGAAAGCATTGGACTAGTCAATACATATTCCCCCATGGTTAGCTTGATATTATGGCATTTTCCAAAGCAATTTATAGTTCCTCCATTTGCAACCATCACTTGACATTCTGGTGCTAGGTATAGGAAATAATTTAATTCCTTGGCTACCTTACAATGAATAAAATTATGGGTGCTACCTGAATCAATCAACACTATTACCTTTTTCTTCTTGATTTGTCCTTGTATCTTGAGAGTTTGAGGAGTGGTAATTCCTGCCAGTGCATTACACGATATGGTCGGATTAATTTCTTCCTCTTCTAGGGTTGGTTCCTGGTGTATATCCTCTTCTTGTTCATTTTCTTCTTCCTCTTCACAATCTATGTAAAATAATTTCTTCTCAACACACTTATGACTTTTAGTGTATTTGCTATCACAACTGTAGCAAAGCCCTTTTGCTCTTTTTTCTTCCAATTGTTGTGGTGTCAACCTTGTAGGTTGTGGAAATCTAGGCGTAGCAACACTTCCTTCTTTATAGAATTGAGTGGTAGGCTTCCTTGTCGCCATAATTTTACATTCAACTTTTCTTGCCAACCTGAATGCCTTCTCCAATGAATCGAGTTCCAAAACGCGAACTTCATGTTGGATGTTATCCTTTAAAGTGCCTATGAAGAGATCAATCCTGTGTTCCTCTGGAATATCAGTTACCCTTATATTCAATTTTTGGAAGTCCTCAATGTGCTACCCCACTAAACCCTTTTGTTTGAGATTTATCAATTGACTAAAGAAGGTGTTGCTCTTTGTATCCTCATAATGTGCTATCATTTCTTCCGTAAAAATTGACCAAGTGACAATTTTTTTACGGGAGCAAAGCCATCGATACCATACAAATGTATTTTGTTCTAAATGTAAAATTGCAATGCATACCTTTTGTGTGTTTTTCACGTTATGGAGATCAAAATATTGCTCCATCTGTAGTATCCATGTTACAGGATCCTTTCCATCAAACTTCCTCATATCCATTTTTGGAATATGGTGGTTCTTCCCGCCAACATTAGAGTTTATGAAATCACGATTAACATTTAGTTTGTTCTCATCATGAGTTTCTTCTACTATCTTTTAACCATTAGGGAACATTTCTTGTATCAACTTTGTCAAACCTTCCATGTCTGCTTTTAGACCATTCTTCATGTTTTCCATGTTGTCTTTCATGTCATCCATATTAGCTTCCATGCTAGCTTCCATGCCATCCATCTTAGCTTCCACGCCTTTCTTCAAACCGTCCATCTTCGCTTCCACGCCTTTCTTTAAAACTTCCATTTCATTTTTTGTTTCTCTTTGCGAGAGCGAAATTTGGTGCACTTTCTCTTGTAATTTTGATAGCTCATGTTGCAATTCTTCATCTTCATGAGTCATCCTAGAGCCTTTTGAAGGCTTAATGGGTGTTGAATTATTTTTATGGGGCATATTTTAGAACCCAATACTGATATCTATTCTACAACATGCCCTTGGAATCAATTCAAATTGATTCTTCAAAAAAGACTTATGCAATTCGGAAAAAAAATACACACCCTTTTCTTGCTTTTGAGGAGCTCGATATTGAAATTGGATTATCTATGTGATTGCAGCACTTCAATATTTGAATTTTGGCACCAACGTAGCCCTCTGAATTCTATTTTGAATTCAAAAGGTCTAACCTAATTTGGATTCTCCAAGACAAATTTGTGTCCAATCTCCCACAATGACCTAATTATGGACTATTTCAGTAGAGTGAACTTGTACGACTTGCCACATGTCACTGTTTCATCTTTCGCCTCTGAAATTGATAGAAAAGAAACTAAATTCCGTTTGATTGCGACAAATTTTTACGGTACTCCAATATGATGCTCAGAGGGAGAGTTATGAATCTTTTTCCACGATCACCTCTTTGAGATGAAATTCGGGAGCTTGAAAAAGCACTACGTTCCACAGATCATATCTCTGAAAATATTGCAAAACAATCTATGAAATTTTTTGACGAGTTTCCTCAGGATTTCAGCTTCACACCCTAGAAATTTCATATTCTGCACCTTCGTAGAAAAAAATTTATAGCAAAAAATCCACGATGCCCTGTTTAGAGCAGCGAAACCCTAGAATCCAAAGCTCTAATACCAAATGTTGTGTAACTAGCTCCAAAAATAGAAGAAAAGAGATATCAACGCCTTAGAAATAAGCCACTTCAAGGGGGAAACCTCCAATACATTACATTATTGAACAATTCTTGGATGATACAATTTACAAAACCTGCTTTCTATATATAGGAGTCCATGGGGCCATAATGTAATCCTAGTGGGCCACAATGTAATCCTAGACGACCTAAAAATAATAATTTAAGGGCGCAATAATAACAAAATGGGGGTTACAAGGGTACACTAATAAAAATAAGGGGGTTACACTAATAACAATAAGGGACTATACTAGTAATATAGGGACCTAACAGTCAGGGTGCCTTTACCTTGTACTCCCCGATGCTCCTTTCTTGCAGTATTTCTGACAAGATAAACTTGGAGCATCAAATTTCATAGTTGGTTTGATTGGGAACATCACTCAAACTCAACCTTGAAGTACCTACCAATATCCTAGAATTTTTTTTATTTCTCAACCTCACTTCAGACCTATCATTTAGCATGAAATCAATAGCATCGGTCCCATCCAACATGGGGTATTACCACAATAAACTTTTGACCTCTCAGACCCCTCCCATGTAGGGTAACTAGTACCTTCCCATACAGAGTAACAAGTACCCTTAATGTACTGCAGATATGGTTTTAGCCTCTCTAACTAGTTACAAAAACCCAAGTCGAGGGAATCCTTACTATATTTTCCCATCACCTTAAAAAACTAACCCCCTAGCTCAACTGAACGTAGGGGTTAATTTTTTGGAACCATCCTTCCCTAAACAACAACAATTGTTTATAATACTAAACAATAGAAACCCTAAAAATGCTAAAAATAAATAAAGGGAAGAGTAAACATAAAGGAGAACTAGGACATGAAAAAAACAACCAAAAACAACCTATGTAGGCATCGACTGGGGGAAATCCCGCTAATGTAAACCAAAACTAAAATTAGGGTACAAATAACCCACAAAATAAAAACAAGTACACGGGCCTCCAGACCAACAATGTTTGTGTTATTTGTGGAGAGTATGGGAATTACATCCATAATTTCCCTCAAATCCTCGAGTTGAAGTTCATGAGAGAGGCCAGGGGGCAGGGAGGAACGAACCAACAACCTTAAGTGATGAAAAATCCCTTCCCTCAACAAGAAGTGGCAACCACACAACATGAGGAAATCCCTCCACAATATAAAAACCAATTTGGAGGTATTTATAATGACACGAAAAATCATGGCACGAACAAATGATCTCTTACAAACATGAAACCATGATTATGGAATCCCTACATAAACAAATCCTTCGACGTCAAATAAAATTATAGTTACACAACCTTTGACTTTGAAATGTCCCCCTATTAGGCCTATCCAAAAAATGGTAAAAGGGTCATTATATCTCAAAGGAAACTTATAGCTACAACATTGGTGATGACCTTATGCAATCTCCTTTGCCATGTCAGCAATAAAGATCTTGCAAATTTTCCAACTCACGTAAAATCCATAATTTTCACGTTAGTTGCAATCAACCCATATGATTCACGATTAATAACATTTTATTTGGAAAACATAGAACCATGATTACCATCAACCATCACCTTTCAGATTTTGGTCACTGTTTGGAATATCACCATCCATTGGTGCATTGTTGGGTGGGGGGCACATTAGGGGAATTTTGAGGTCTAAAATGGGCCTCCTAAGAAAAATGTACAACCAAATTAAAATTTATAAGATCCAGTAGGATTCAAGATGATGACGTCAACCATGGGGTATGATTCACCATTTCTTAAGTAAAAGGGTAAAAAGATTAAAAAATAATAAAATAATAAATCTACTTTTTCAACTTGTATTGTCAACTTATCTCCTAATTTTTCACTCAAATTTCAAGCAACATTAATCTTTGGATACAAAATTTAATTCCTCATCCAAGGAGTACCCATGCTGCATACTTTCAATGAATTTTGCTACACGAAAAATGAGAAATACATGAGAAATGTGACTGTAATCACGTTTTTCATGTATTTCTCATTTTTTGTGTAGCGGGGTCCACTGAAAGTATGAAACATGGATACTCCTTGGATGAGGAATTAAATTTTTCATCCAATAAGTACTTCCACTCAAAATTGGAGTAAAAACTTTGGGAGATAAGTTGAAAATACGAGTTGAAAAAGTAGTTTTCTTTTTTCCCTCTAAACTTTGATGATGTAATCAAATATTACTTTATTATTTCCACTATTATTTTATAATTACCCTAGGAGGCCCATTTTAGACCTCAAAATTCCCTTAATGTATACTTGTATCATTTCCAAGTCAGTTTGGAAAAAACTGGGATGACTCGAGCTGATTTCTTCCCCTATCACTTTGAGGGCATATGATTGACGCCCCTCAGCACTTGTATGAATATTTTAGAAACTTCTGGTTGAACTTGTCAGCAAAACCATTCTCATAGATATTTAGGACCTCAACATTCAACTAGACTATAATATATTATTGGGACGTAGCTATATGTATTTAATGAAAGCAATAACATCATCATTATTTCACGTGATGATGTTCCCACACATTGGGAAAACTATCACTTTTGACGAATTAATGCATTATGAGATGCATGTGTCTCCATCCCCAGATGGTTTTTTACCATTTTTTGGGTCTCATAATGAATTGGTCCTACCTCTAACTAAATTTGGGTCATGTATGTTCAAAGCATCATCATTCCTTGTCACATATCCTGGAGATCCATCAATAGTCACACCCATTTCCTTAGCTCTGCTATGCGTGATTAGTTTATTAAATACCACCATGCCCTAGGACCCTCAATTAGCTCCATAATTACCCAACATTGCAACTACCGAACCAACTTTCTTACCTTACTTAATAACCCAAACATTTTTCTTTTACCCTTCACTAAGTTGTGTCTTGCACCAAGTCATGGCAATGCTCACAATGTCTATTATGACTCTCGCAATACCTATTTGGTATTTTGTCCCACAAGCCATATCCACAAATGTGAGTATTACTTTGATCGATGTTATTCCCTTGAACTCACCTCAAGAAACCTCACCCTAAGGAGTTATACCTGCATCACACCAACAAGTGCCATAAAGAGGGATAAGCAGATTGGGAAGAAGGTTGATACCCTAGCTAACTCTACTCCTAATTTGTTTCCCTATGTGAATTATGTAATGTACTAGGACACCCTACAAATCAATTTAAAACATTAGAACAATCAAAAGCTATCCTTCACACCCCCAAGGCACCCTTGGTCCCATATCCACATTTGATAGACAAGGTCACCCCATCGCATAGTAAGGGACTATGCGCTAACCTCCCATGTGTTATTTCTGCACAAAATGGTAATTACACACACCATTTCCCCGATCTACCTCAGTATATGGAAGCATTGGTGGCCCTCCATTAGAGAAAAACGATGACACCATCACTACCCGCTACTCCCACAACATGTAGAAATTATACAAATATATGTATATCAATGGATTCAATCTGATCAAGAAATGTACTAAAGATAGATACTAAATCCTTCTACAAATCAATTGGGGAAAATAAACACGATCACCAATCACAACAAATAAAGAAAGAATCAAATAAAAAAAAAACACAGATATTTTCCCGGGGAAAGCTTGCTGCCCAAAAACCCTCTATCTTCTATTGTATATTCACCATGGAATCATGAAACAATTACAATGCACTCTTCTCACAAGAGTCTCCTGCATTCTATTGTGAAACTAGCTCCAAAAATAGAAGAAAAGAGATATCAACGCCTTAGAAATAAGCCACTTCGAGGGGGCAACCTCCAATACATTACATGAATGAACAATTCTTGGATGATACAAATAAAAAAAACCTCCTTTCTATATATAGGAGTCCATGGGGTCACAATGTAATCCTAGCCGACCTAACAATAATAATTTAAGGGCACAATATTAACAATATGGGGGTTACAGGGGTACAATAATAACAATAAGGGGGTTACACTAACAACAATAAGGGACTATACTAGTAATATAGGGACCTAATAGGCTCCTGTCCTTCAAAAAAGAGTTGTCCTCAACACTTGAGTAGCTCTGGGTGCTCTGTATAAAATTCTCATCCTCTCATGTAGAATCTTCAGTGGGTAAGTTCTTCCACTTGATGAGATACTCTAAAATTGATCGATTTCATAGCTGTCGAGTTATTGCTTCTGTGACCGCTTCAGGTTCCAATATGATTTTTCCTTCCTCATCAAGTTTTGGCAATATTTTTTGAACTAGAATATTTTCACCTATAACCTTCTTTAATCATGAAACATGGAAAACTAGATGCACTCATGAAGAAACAGGAAGCTCCAATTTGTATGCCATAGTACCAATATTTTTCAACACCTTGTAAGGAAAATAGTACTTTGGCGATAATTTATTATCCTTCTTAGCTTGCTTGAGGGACATTTGTTTGTATGGTTGTAGTCGTAAAAATTCCCAGTCTCCTAAATCAAAACTTCTCTCATTGCCATGTTGATCTGCCTGTTGTTTCATTCAATTTTGTGCCAAATTTAGGTTATCCTTTAAGAGTTGGAGACATTCTTGTTGATGCTCGATGTGACCTTCCACTGCTTGAACCTTTGAATTTTCTCTTAAATATGATGTGATGGATGGTGGATGATATCCATAAAGTGCCATAAATGGGGTCATTTTTGCTGCAGTATGGAAGGAAGTGTTATACCACCATTTAAGGAGAGGTAACCACTTGACCCATTGTGTTTGTTTATTAGATACAAAAAAAGAAGATATCCTTCCAAACATTTATTTACTATCTCAGTTTGACCATCGGATTGAGGATGATAAGATGAGCTATGAGATAGTTGAGTACCCAAACAAGAAAATAATTCAGTCCAAAATTTTCCGGTAAAAATGGGATCTCTGTCACTTACAATAATCTTTGGGGTTCCATGTAGCTTTTGAATTGTTTCCATAAATACAGTAACAACTATACTTGCTTTAAATGGATGAGATAATGCACAAAAGTGTGCATACTTGGTAATTCTATCAACTACCACCATGATGACACTCTTTCCTTTGGACTTAGATAAACCTGTGATAAATTCCATTGAAATCTCCTCCTAACGTTGACTTGGAATGGATACATGTTGTAGAAGACCCGGGGTCTTAATTGTCTCAACTTTATTTTGCTGGAAAAAAAAAAATCCTGCCACAAAATTTTGAATATCATATTTAAGGCCATCCCAAAAAAAATATTTCTTCACCCTGTGGTAAGTTTTTAAAAATCCTAAGAGTCCTCCTAAAGGAGAAGTGTGCAATTCCAAAAGAATCTTTTGTTTTAGTTGGGAATTCTTACAAAGATATAAGTGATATTTGTACCATAAGGAATAATTTTTCCAACTAAATGTATCATATGTAATAGGATCTTGCTACAACTTTTGAATGAGTTTCCACACTTCTTCGTCCTTCTTCCATTCATCCCTTGCTTCGGTTATCCAATCTGGTTGGATAATAGAAATGGCATAAAGAAATTCTTCCACCTCTTCATTCTTTCTTGAGAGTGCATCTGCAACAACATTTAGCTTCCCTTTTTTGTAGATTATTTCAAAGTCATAACCCGACATTGTTGTGACCCATTTTTTCTACTCTTCTGAAGATAGTATTTATTCCAAAAAGTGTTTAAGACTATCATGATCAGTTTTTACCTTGAAGTGTCTTCCCATTAGGTAAGTTCGCCATTTCTTTAGTGCATGCAGTATTGCTAACATTTCCTTCTTATAAATAGCTTTCTGTAAATACTTTCCTTTGATTGGACAACTTTGAAAAGAAATGGGTCTTCCTTCTTGCATTAAAACATCACCAATTCCATTTCCCGAGGCATCAAATTCCACAATAAAGGTTTTCTTGAAGTCTGGTGTAGCTAAGACCGATGCTAGGCACATTGCCTCTTTAAGATGTTCAAAGGCCTTAGTTGCTTCAGGAGTCCATGAAAATACTAGCACAAATTTTACAAGGAAGGGTTTGAAAATGGAATTCATCAACCCTTGAAATGTAGAAGGTGCATTGGTAAGGCCAAAAGGCATGACCAAAAATTCATAATGACCCTCATGAGTTCGAAATGTTCTTTTTCAAAATATCTTCAGTCTTCATTCTAATTTGATGATATCCTTAATGGAGATCCAACTTGGTAAAATAAATTGCTCCATGTAATTCATCCAATAATTCATCAATCACAGGAATGGAAAATTTATCTTTAATGGCTAGCTTATTTAGCTCCCTATAATACGGACACATGCACCATGATTCATCCTTCTTGTGTACCAATACTACAGGAGCAAAGAAAGAACTTTGACTAGGTTGAATTATACTCGCCTCTAACATTTCTGCAATCATATGTCCAATTTCGCTCTTCTAGACATAAGGATATCTATAAGGCCTGATGTTTGGAGGAACAATTACTGGAATCAAATGAATAGCATGATCATGATCATGAACAGGTGGGAGTCCTTTGGGAGTTTCAAACACCTTGGAATGATTGCCCAAGAATTTTTGGAGATCTGCAGAAATAGATGATTTTGATGTTGGAACTTCTAGTGAGCATAATTGTGCAATTATGCCTCGTTTTTATTTATTTAGAAGCTTTGTCATGACATTAGCGCTTAGTATCTTTCCCGAATTCCCTGCAATACCCTGTAATTCGACTTCCTTTCCTTCTGAAAAAAAATTCAAGAAAAGTTCTTGAAAAATAAAAGCTACCATCCCTAAAGATTGTAACCATTGTGCTCCCAGTACAACATCAACACCTCCCATAGGAATGGAAAGAATTGAACTATTCAATACATATTCCCCCATGGTTATCTTGATATTATGGAATTTTCTAGAGCAATTTATAGTTCCTCCATTTGGAACCATCACTTGACATTCTGGTGCTGGGTATAGGAAACAATTCAATTCCTTGGCTATATTACAATTAATAAAATTATGGGTACTACCTGAATCAATCAACACTATTACATTTTTTCTTCTTGATATGTCCTTCTATCTTGAGAGTTTGAGGAGTGGTAGTTCCTACCAATGCATTACACGATATGGTTAGACTCATTTCTTCCTCTTCTAGGGCTGGTTCCTGGTGTATATTCTCTTCTTTTGAATATTCTTGTTAATTTTCTTCTTCCTCTTCACAATCTATGTAAAATAATTTCTTCTCAGCACACTTATGACCTTTAGTGTATTTTATATCACAATTGTAGCAAAGCCCTTTTGTTCTTTTTTCTTCCAATTTTTGTGATGTCAACCTTGTAGGTTGTGGAAATCTAGGAGTAGCAACACTTCCATCTTTATAGAAGTGAGTGGTAGGCTTCCTTGTCGCCATAATTTTTCATTCAATTTTTCTTACCAACTTGAATTCCTTCTCTAATGAATCAGGTTCCAAAACGCAAACTTCATGTTGGATGCTATCCTTTAAAGTACCTATGAATAGATCAATCTTGTGTTCCTCTGGAATATCAGTTACCCTTATATTCAATTTTTGGAAGTCCTCAATGTGCTTCCCCACTGAACACTCTTGTTTGAGATTTATCAATTGGCTAAAGAAAGTGTTGCTCTTTGTATCCTCATAATGTGCTATCATTTCCTCCGTAAAAATTGACCAAGTGACAATTTTTTTACTTGAGCAAAGCCATTGATACCATGCAAATGTATTTTGTTCTAAATGTAAAGTTGCAATGCATACCTTTTGTGTGTTTTGCACATTATTGAGATAAAAATATTGCTCCATCTGTAGTATCCATGTTACAGGATCCTTTCCATCAAACTTCCTCATAGCCATTTTTGGAACATTGTGGTTCTTCCCTCCAACATTAGAGTTTATGAAATCACGATTAACATTTATTTTGTTCTCATCATGAGTTTCTTCTACTATCTTTCACCATTAGGAAGCATTTCTTGTATCAACTTTGTCAAACCTTCTATGTCTGCTTTTATATCATTCTTCATGTTTTCCATCTTAGCTTCCATGTCATCCATCTTAGATTCCATGCCAACTTCCATGCCATCCATCTTAGCTTCCATGCCATTCTTCAAACCATCCATCTTAGATTCCATGAATTTCTTCAAACCATCCATCTTAGTTTCCACACCTTTCTTCAAAACTTCCATGTCATTTTTTGTTGCTCTTTGTGAGAGTGAAATTTGTTGCACTTGCTCTTGTAATTTTGATATGTCATGTTGCCATTCTTCATCTTCATGAGTCATAGTAGAGACTTCTAAAGGCTTAATGGGTGTTGAATTTTTTTTAGGGGCAATTTTAGAATCCCATACTAATATCTATTCTACAATATGCCCTTGGCATCAATTCAACTTGATTCTTCAAACAAGACTTATGCAATCTGGGAAAAAAAATACACACCTTTTACTTGCTTTTGAGGAGGTTGATATTGAAATTGACTTATCTCTATACTCGTATATCCTAAATATCTGAAATTCGGCCCTATAGTATTCCTCTGAAACTTCTTTCAAATGCCATAGGTTTGACCTGATTTGGATTCTTCAAGGCAAAGTTATGCCCAATTTCCCACAATGACCTAATTATTGACTAGTTCAGTAGAGTGAAATTGTATGGCATGCCACGTGTCATTGTTTCCTCCTTCAGCTCTTAATTTGATAAAAATTAAACTACAGTCTGTTTACTTTCCTCCACTTTTTACATAATTCCAATCCGATGCTCAGAGAGAGAGTTATTATGATTTTCCCATGATCACCTCTTTGAGATGAAATTCGGGAGCCTGAAAAATCTCTGCCTTCCACAGACCATATCTTCGAACATATTGCAAACCAAGCTCTAAAATTTGGAAATGATGTTCCTAAGGAGTTCAGATTTGCGCTCTAAAAATTTTAGCTTCTGAACCTTCGTAGAAACAAAGTTATAGCGAAAATTTCATGATGACCTTTTTAGGTTAAATTTAGGAGCCTACAAAAAGCCCTAGCTTCCATAGATCATATCTAAAAAACTATTGTGAACCAAGCTCTAAATTTTTTTGACGATGTTCCTCGGGATTTTCTCTTCGTGCTCTAAAATTTTTAGCGTCTGGGCCTTCATAGAAAAAACTTTATAGTGAAAATTCCATGATGACTTGTTTGGAGTAGCGAAACCCTAGAACCCATAGCTCTGATACCAAATGTTGTGAAACCAGCTCCAAATATAGAAGAAAGAGATACAAACACCTTAGAAATAAGCCACTTCGAGGAGGAAACATCCAATACATTACATGAATGAATAATTCTTGGATGATACAAATTAAAAAACCTCCTTTCTATATATAGGAGTCCATGGGGTCACAATGTAATCCTAGTGGGGCCACAATGTAATCCTGGCCGACCTAACAATAAAAATTTGAAGGCACAATAATAAAAATATGGGGGTTACAGGGGTACAATAATAGTAATAAGGGGGTTACACTAACAACAATAAGGAACTATACTAGTAATATAGGGACCTAACACACTCTCACAACTATCTCGCACTGACCCAGACAAAATCGCCCCCAACACTTAGCCAATTTCCTGCCTCTAATTAGCTTGCCTTGCTTTCGCAATTCATGTGGAATGAAATCTCTATTCTTTAGGAATTTTTTCCTTCCAAAACTTCGCAAGGATCATGGGGCATCCAATGGATGTCTGGTTGCATGCGGGCAACCTACTAATGATACAATTGATAGTTAACATCCCTTTAACCTTTGTCTCAACTGGGTCTCCACTAGAGCTGACATGCATGGAACTATTAATAGTAAATCATCAGTTTCTTGGAATATCACTGCATGTGAATTAAATCTGATTTAATTCACTTGATCTCTTACTAGTGCAAAAAATAGTTACAACTAGTTCAACTGACTTTAACTCACTTAATTGAGTTAACTGATTACTCATGCATTAAACTAATGCACTAACTGCAAATCGAACTCCATAACTAATATAATCACTATACATGCCTCACAAACCACCCTCAACTCAAAATTCATGAGCTAGCTGAGTTTATCACACTTAATTAACTATTACAAGTGATTATGAGATAAGATTACATTTTATTGTCCAAATTAATTAAGGGATAATTAAATTAGACACTGCACTAATTTATTAAATTAAATTGGCTTTCACACTAATGTATCACTAGGTCTTGTGGTCCCACACTAGTGTGCATACTGCAATTTGCTGTTGAGGTTCAACAGTCCCTGTCAACAAGAAGGGGATTATCTGCCACCTCGATCCTACCTCTATGGCATTAGAATTTGCTCCCAGCGAGTGCCTTCGTCAGAATATTTGCATCCTGATCCTCCGTGGGAATGTCCTGAAGTAACACAATTGGCCTATGAACACAATATCTAAGATGGTGGTACCATATGTCTATGTGCTTGGACCTATCATGGAATATCGAATTAACAGAGAGTTTAATGCAACCCTGGTTATCACAATGTATCATCGTCGGATCCATCTAAGAACCAGACAAACCAACTTGGATCTTTCTCATCTAGATGGCCTCACATGTAGCCTAAATTGTTTCCATGTACTCTGTCTTGGCGGAACTGAGTGTCAGGGATCGTTGCTTCCTACTGTACCAAGAAACTGTTGTCTATATTATGCTGAATATCCCTCCTGATGTGCTCTTTCTATCTGATGGACTGCCTACCCAATATACATTTGTGAAGCCTTGAAGCTTCACTCCCTCTCTTCATCTGTACCATAATACATACTATGTAGTGCCCTTGAGATATCTCAAGACATGCTTCCTCGCCTTCCAAAAGAGCTTGGTCAGCTTAACCATACTTGAATCAGCTGGTTAAATGCGTAGAAAATGTATGATATGGTGTTTGCTAAGTACATCAATGAACACACTAGTTTCCTATAGACAATAGTGTCTACTACTTCTCTTGAAGTAGCATCCTCTTTCCTCTAATTTACTGGAAGAGGAGTATCCATGGATTTACAACTCTCCACATGAAACTTACCTAGATCTCTTTGGCATACTTTCCTTGAGAAACAAATAGCTCACCATCCCGCTGTCATATTTCCAAACCAAAGAAATAGTCAAGGAGTCCCATGTCCTTCATTTTGAACTCTCTTAAAAGATCCTCCTTGCAAGAAATTATCAGTTGCTCATCACCTGTCAAAATTTGATCATCAACATAAAGTACGATAATCTAGAGCTTACCATCAACCACAATTCGTTACAAGTTTGCATTTGCTTCACTTTTGGTGAATCCCAACCTGGTGAAATAGCTATCAATCTGAGTGTGCCAAGCATGAGGTGCTTGCTTCAGCCCATACAATTCTCTCTTGAGTCGACAGACATGTGACTCACTTTCAAAGATCTCAAAAATTTCTGGCTACTCTATGTACACTTATTCCTCAATAAATCCATTGAGAAGTGCAGTTTTTTCATCCATCTGATGAATGTGCCACCCCATTTGTGCTGAGAGTGCAAGGATAGATCTAATCGATGAGTACCTAAAAATAGGTGAAAAATCTCCTCATAGTCAATCCCCTCAACTTGTGAGAATCCATGGGCTACAAATCTAGCCTCGTATTTCTCCACACTCCCATCTGCCACCTGATTCACCTTATAGATCCAACCACTGATTTTCTGACCGGTCTTGAGACAAATTCCCATGCACTATTCTTGACGATGGATTCATACTCCTCAACAATAGCGTCAATCCAAATTGGTTACTGCACTGCTTCCTCAAAGGAGGATGGTTCTATCACAATACACTTGCTCATAAGAGCCATGTATCCAGTAAACTTGTTTGGAGACTATCTCTATCTGCGCAGTAAAGTAGGTGCTCCTACATGCTCTGCCACATCAAGTGTCAATCTATCAGCTTCCGTGGTGCGCCTTCTACCATTTCTGGTGGATGGCTCTGCATGAGTGTTTTATGCCACTCCATGATCCTTCACATGTGGCTGCTCCACATCTTGAGGTTCATTCTTTGGAACCAAGAGTTCCTCATCCGCATGCAAATCCATCTCTCTCTCAAGGGAAAATCGCATGGCTTTCTCCTCATCAAATTTTATATCCCGTCTCACAACAGTCATCCTACTGTTTGGAAATTACTCCTGATAGTTGTGGGGAGCATCAGTGTACCCCAAAAATATCCCAGTCTCAGCTGTTAGCTCAAACTTATTTCTGGCGTCTTTGGTCACATGCACATAAACAGATGAGCCTAAAATGTTAAAATATGAAACATCAGGTTTCTTACCAGAAAAAGCCTCTTTTAGTGTACTCATGCCAAGTATCCGATGAGGACTATGGTTTTTCACAAATACCATTATGTTGCATGCCTCTGCCCAAAAATGCAACAGTAGGCCCTGATCATGCAACATCGCTCATGCTACACCCACAATTGTTTTATTCTTTCTTTCTACGACCCCATTTTGTTGTGGGTTATGAGGCGCAATCAAATCTCTTTGAATTCATTATTTTCTGCATAATTTCTTGAATTCATTTGAGATGTACTCAACACCATTGTCGCTCCTAAGAGCCTTCACATGCTTACCCGTATCTTTCTCCACCAGTGCTTTGAACTCAATAAATTTTGAGAACATGTGATCTTTCTTCTACATGAAGTAGATCCAACACTTTCTAGGAAAATAATCAACAAAGATCACATAGTACTTGTGCTTTGCTATCGAAGCAGTGGAGAATTGTCCACACATGTCTAAGTGAACTCTCTCAAGGATTTTCGAAGCTCGGTTCTCCTTCTCGTGAAAAGTGGCCTTTGCATACTTCCCCATAGTACATCCCTTGCATGTGTCTAACTGCGCAAGAGTACCCTTGGGAAGACACGTAGAATTTGCTGCATGAACTTCATGGCTCTGCGGTGTAGATGGTCCAATCTCCTATGCCATAAATCACCCTCATCCTGACTCACCACTTTTTCCACCTTACCCATAAATGTTGCACAACCATATACATCAAGTTTATAGATACTCTTCACACGAATCCCAATATTCTTGGCTTGTCCTATGGTTTTGTGTTGAAGGAAAGATTTCCATTCACTGAAAACCACATCATAGCCTCTATCCTCCAACATTGTGACTGAAACTAAATTTTTCTTCAAGCCTGGTACATGCATTACATATTTTAATAAGAAGGGTTTTCTTGACTATCTCTGGAAGGTAACTGTACCAATTCTGATAGCATTGTACTGCTCATCATCACCCATTTCGATATGCATATGAAGGTCCTTCTCCAAGCTACTGAAAAGTTCTTTGTCTCCTGTCATGCAGAAGGGTGCACAACTATCCAAGTACCACACTGATCCCATTGAAGTTGACACCATGCATGCAATGAGCGAGAATTCAACCTCAAATTGCAAGGCCAAAGCCTCACCAGCTGCAGATCATGACACCTTCTTCTTCTTCTTCTTTTATGGACAATTAGTGGCATAATGTCCATGCTCGTGACAATGAAAACACTTCACTATGGACATGTCATGCTTATTGCCATCTTTTCTAGACTCAGATTTGGAATAGGATTTATTCCCTTTCCCCTTCTTCTCTTTAGCAGCAAAATCGTAATTTTCTTCATCATTTGTCTTAGATGATGTAATATCCCAAAATGGGAACTATCAGCAAGGCATGATTGGAAAACGCGTTTTCCAAGAATGGCTGCTACAGGATTTGAAACCAAGACTTGGATCCCTAGATCAATGCATCTAAGGCTTAAATCCAAGAGGAGGCTCAAAATAAATCCCTCTAGGTGGGTTAAACAGGTCTCCCACACCTAGTTGTCTTCAGAAAGTGCCCGATGAAGGGACTGCAACAATTCTTGAACAAGAGATGGAATAACAACGTTATTTTATAACCATGAAAACATGAAGATCTGTATAGCCAAAAAATGTATAATATAGTAGAAAATGTATACAATGCTTGAGTAATCACTCACTCAATCTAGGCAATGAGAGCCTCAACAGAACATGTACATGAAATATGAGATATACTACCACACTGAGAATGCCCTAGGCTATGACTGCGCATCTATAAAGAATGACTGCTGCAAAATGGTTTCAATACATAAATATGACAATATAAAACTCAAATAAAATATGGGAATCAAGATCTCAACCCCTGGAAACAACAATAGACAATCCTTGGAAGGATTGGCTGAAATAAGCACAAAATGTCAAATCTGCAGAAATGCCAGAGTTGTAGGGTAGCAGCTGCAACTAAGAAAATGGAACTAGAAGGAGAAGACTGAATATGTTGCATCTGATGTCAAGGTCTCCTCCAATGGATTTTCCAAATGAAATAATTATCCTATCACTGAATATCTCACCCTCCAATCAACACTGCAAACCCTCACTGTAAGTGTGCTCTGAAAATAACGCAGTCACTGAGGGATAATGCACTGTAGGTGGATTAGAATTCTTTGGCCAAGTGCCAAGATCTGCAATATGCTTAGAATCCTTCCTTACTGATCTCCCAAAGGAAACAAGGCTCCCTCCTCTAAAAAACAAGCCAAGGAATGGTGTTGTGGAATCCTCCACTTTAACACCCTGCAACACAACTCAACTCTAAACATAAACTGCACTATAGCTGGAGGAGGATGCTTTGGCCTTGAGCCTGGATGTGGAGAAATGAAGTGCAATCCCTCAAGAGGCCTTTCAAGAAGGAAAATGAATCCTAAATAGGAATCCCTCATGCTAAACAACACTGCAACTCAGCTAAATAGCCGGAGACTGCAAATAGTCTAAACATACAAGAAATCAATAATCATATGCATGAGTAACAATGGATGCCTTGCCCTCCTTTTAAACAAATGAGAGCTCCCTCTCCATGGGTCCCACTCTTAGGGTTTCATCCATCAAGGAAAATTCCGTCCTCTTTAACTGCGTTGTTCCACAAGATGCTCTCCACCTTCTACCTCTGCGCTATTTGAATTGGTCAAACTTGACCTTATCTTCTTGCAAATGTCTCCTTTCACACATGAGGGTGTGCTAGTTCCACTGATGATCCCCTTTCATACTAAGAGGGATTTGATCCATGTTTTTATTATGTATGGGCCTCCTCACCCAATTATTCAGCTCCTAAGTGAAAATAGAAAAATTTAATATTCCAATTTGATGTAGGTAAATTTTGGAATATTACAGATGAAGATCCATCCCTGGTATTCTGCCTGAGTTATTCTTGCATGAAATCTAACCAAAGTCGTTCCCAATCCGGCATCTTCTCCCTCCCATTGATAGAGCCTTGATAACTATGCAAAATATTGGGAAGTCCTAGAAGATCTAGGCTCACCAAGTCATTATCCATGACAGTAATTCCAACACTCCCAAGCTCATCCTGACATTGGAAAAACTTTGTTAAATATTTCAGAATGGTGTCGCCTTTCTCCATTTTTATTTTCCCGAGTTTTTCCTTCAATGCCAATTTTATATGATCACTATTGCTTTGAAATAGATCTATCAAAGCTTTCCACATTTCATATGGTGTCGCTTTACCATGAAGTCTTGAGACAATGTGGTCTCGTACTCCCTCCAGTATGATCCTCCTCGCCTTTGAAACCTTATTTTACCAAGCATCAAGATTTGTGGCATCTGTTGCAGCGGGTTTGGGAATTTCATTATCAATGAATTCTTTCAACCCATTGTCCTCTAGTATTGCCTCCATCCTGTCTTTCCATGAAATATAATTAGAACTTCCCTCGAGTGCATATTCCAATCTCAAGCCATTGAAAGCCATCTTGATCTTGATTCGCCTGTCACACCAAGAATAATTTTGCAAATTCGAACTCTATTCAGTCATAGACTCAGATTCTCCTCCACTATAGTGATTTCCTATGCTCGATACCATGTATTAATTATAAAAACATATTTATAACAATGGATTCAATCTGATCAAGCAATGTAGTAAAGTAAGGTACTAAATCCTTCTACAAATCAGTTGTGGAAAATAAACACGATCGCCAATCACAACAAGTAAAGAAAGAGTCAAATCAAACCACAACACAGATATTTTCCTGGGGAAAGTTTTCTGCTCAAAACCCCTCTATATTTGTAATATTCCAAAATTAATTGGAATATTAAAGTTTTGTTTTGTCACTTAGATAGGTGAATAAGTGGGTAGGGAGACCCATAAATCTCTTTATGAAGATTAAAACCACTTCTCATGTGAAAGTGGATCATCATTTTAGCTTAATAAATCACCCTAAGGTGTGAACAGGGGCTAGAGCATGTGGACTAGGTCTATGTTGACCATATCAACAATGATGTTATGGAGATCATGGAGGATTAATGGAGGACAACGCAGTCATTTAGGAGGAGTGTATGCATGAGAGTAGCTCCATTATTGAGTGGGACCCAGCATGGGGATGATCACCAAGCATAAAAGGAAGAGGATGGCATCATTAGAGGATATGTATTTGTATTATTTATTTTTATCTTTTTATATCTGGATTTTTCATGTGACATATCTATGTATGCCTTTGTTGTTTAGCAGGGTTTGTTGTGATGTTTAACACGAGGGTATTTTCGAGCGGAAATCCCACCCTCATCCTCAGGGGACTTAGAGTTCCTACTTAGGAGGGGTTATCTTGAGCTACATTACCACTTTCTATCATTTTTCCAAGCTTTTTTCTTCAGCTACAACACATTGTCTGTTCAGAGTTGTGTTGTGTTGCAGGGGTGTAGCAGTGGAGGAGATAGATCTCCAATTTCTGAGCTATTTTTCCATGGGAGGGATAATCCTTTCATCCGTAAGCTTGTGAGGAAGTTATCAGGGCCTCATTTCATATTTTGGCACTAGGAAAAGTGGCTATCATCAGCTACAACACAGTTTCCCTCAAGGACTGCGTTATTTTAGAGAGCAGCCGCAGTAGTGGGTTTATTTCCCTATTTGGAGTGTTTGGGTTTCCTGTGTGGGGATCAACCCTTTATTTATGAGATCCATTGGAGGAGGATCAACCATCTTGTATATCAGATCAGCCATCTCCCATCAGTGATTCATTTGTAGATTTTATTCAGCCCTAGGGCCAAATCTTCTGTTTTTTGTATAATGTGTATTTCCGGAAACCTTTTCTTGGTTGTTCTAGAAATATGTTTTGGAGCATGGATCTCTAGTCTTAGAATTTTTGGAGAATCATATCAAAAGCAACACAATTTTCTATCTTTTAGCTGCTATTCTCTCATAGACAGTGATTTTTTTTGCATTCCTGTATTTCATGTATTAACAACATTTCAAATCTAGGTGTATGATTTCATGGGAGGCTTGTTTTCCCCACTTGAATGATCTTTTCCTTAAGATATTGTACCTTATTTTCTGTTATAATCATAATGGAGTGAATCTACTATTGACTCATGGTTTTAAATATTGATATTTCTACATATTTCCATGTTTATGCACTATATTCCTGCTTTCCCTATTTTGGGATATTACAGTGGTATCCGAGCACAATCTTGGCTCAACCTGTGTACTTAAGTCATTATGTCATCTAAGGAGGCTTCTCATAGGATGGAGAAGATCTGCAGAAGAGATGAAGGAAAAAATCCATTATCAAGAGAAATGAAAGGAAATGAGCTCTCAAGACTTCTTCTTCAAACTATGCAGGGCGTTAATAGAGACATCGAGGAGATGAGGATGGAGAGATATAAATATTCTCCAAGAGGGCTTGTACCTGAAGAAAGCTCTAGATTTTCACATCATGGGTGTGAGCATTCAACTGCACCATCAAATCTACAATGTGGTACCATCCCTACATTCTTGGAAAGAGAAGAAGAGGAAGGATACACACCAAAGGAGGAGACTCTTGGTGACTATCTCCAAGAATATGAATCCCAATCTAGAAGGTTGAAGGAGCATATAAACTTCCAAGGGTTTTGTCAACTCAAATAAGATAGAAGACGCAATAACCACACTAGAACAGACGCAGCACACTTTGGGTGGATTCTTTCTACCTACTTTTGATGGGTCACCCAAGAGCACAGCCAAGGCTTGGGTACAAAAGCTAGACACATATTTTCAACTGCACCAAGTTTCAGAAGAGGAGACCATGAGAGTAGCAGCGCTGCATCTTGAAGGTAAGGCTAATTCTTGGTGATTTTATGAATCTTATTCACTAAATAATGCAAATAAATCCACTCACACGAAGTTCACTAGGAGGTTAGTGAAAATATTTGATCAAAGACATTCTGAAACTTCCTTGGGTGAGCTAGCTAAACCCAAGAAATTAGAACCTTTGCATGAGTTGGAAGGATCCATGAAACCAAATCCATTTCAGAATATTGTTGAAGGGGTTAGAGATCTGCAAAATTCTTTTCCAAGGGAAAAAGTCGTACTTCAGCAAGAAATTTCTTCTTAAGAAGAAGACATGAGGATCCCTCCTTCAAGAGTATATCAAGCCAAAGGATCTCTTAAGGATGAGGTATTCTCCAATAATTAGATGAAGGAAGAGGAAGAGCTGGAAAGAGCCTCCAATGTTGTAATAGTAGGGGGAGATCCACCACTATTTGGAGATGGAGATGAAGTAATTTCTTCAACTAGAGGAGCTCTTGTATCTTTGCAAGAACCTCCAAAGGATATCACATATGAAGATTAGGAGCAACATGTGTCTATGTTGATAGGCAATGAGACAAAACAATGGAGGAAGTGTGTTCCAACATTGACCATAGTTTTGGGAACATACACCATGATAGATCACTTCCTTGTGATCAAGACTATTGACACCAATGAGATGATGGGTGTGCATAGGTTGATTACATTTAAATAAGACACCTTAGACTGTGAGGTCTTGCAGAAGGTAGGAGAAGATGAGAAGGAGGGTCAACATCAAGTAATTGGGAACATACACACCCATCCTTTTCAGGAGGCTTATGCACAGAAGCAGGAGGATGATTTTCATAGTGAAGACAGGGAAAAATCAATCCACTCACATATACAACCTGCTCTAGGCCCTGATGTTTCATTACATGGAGGCATTCCACCAAGGAGACCCCCTGATTGGAAGATGATAAAAGAGTTCTCTCAACATGGTGCATCATTAATAGACCTGGCTAAGGAAGGGGGCTTGGGAGGAGCTAGCACAGCACAAAGAACATTTGATGGGTTCAAATGAGGGATGAGAAATTTTTTGATATGGACATTTCTATCTCCCACCCAACTATTTGTGCTCAAAGATGACGATTCAGGAATCTATGATGATAAAAACATGGCATCAAAGGGCTACTCCATAACCTTGGAGAAGTAAATGATACTTCCACACATGAGGGATATTTATGAATATGACAAGAGGTTTTTAACACTCTTGCATGCATTGGCCAAACTATGTAAGTTTTGGATGGGAAATACCTTCCAAGAGGAGGTTGACATCCATGTACTTCAATATTGTCTTGGGAAATATTAGCTGCAAGGGAGGCAACAAAGGTGTGATGGTAGTACTCCAACATGTGTCTTTGGCATTGATTGTTAGCCCCCTAATTTACTCTCTTTTTACCATTTTCCCCTTCCTAAATTGTAACCATTTACCTCTATTTCACCTCCTTTATGCACCCTCATATTGCACCAATCCAAGCATGGTGACACATTTCATATAAACCTTTATTCTTCATGTTTTAATTCGATTTAGAATTAATTAAAGATTTATTACATGATTTCTTATTTCTAAATCACTTTCGTAACTTATAGATATATACAAGGTTATTTGATGGTTAAAGTGCTTATCGTGACCATCGATCTTAGTGCAGGACCAGATCTTGCACTATTCCCAGCACAACAGATCTTCGCGACAGATCTGAACCTCCTCGATCACTACCCCATCTTGAGCCATTTCAGCCACAACATCGAATGATTCAAAGGCAGCCGAGACTAATCCGTGAAGGGAGAAAGTTGATTAGCTACGACCAGTTTTACAAAACCATATTATCTTGAAGGCCGAGACTAAATTCTGCATTTTGTTATGAATTAGTTAAACGATCTATTTTGGCCTTTGGCCAACAGATATATATAATGTAAAGTGTAAATAGGACTAAGGGGGAGAACTTTAGAATAGATTTTTAGAGTGAAGTTGATAGGCGGTAACCGGTCGTTTTGTTATCACCCGAATCTGGGCTGGACATTATATCAACGCATGTATTTGCCTCAATAAATTAATAAAAGGTTTTTCTGCCTCATGTTTCAGAAATTATGTTTCTATTTCTAAGCTAATGAATTAACTAGTTTACTGAGAAGCGTTTTAACATAAGAAGGGAAACGCGCTGGTTGGTTAGGGTCCAACCAACCCAACACGTTTACCCTATTTTCTGTTTCTTGTAATGTGTGTTTAAATTATTAAAGTGTGATTTAAATTTTAGCACATGTATTCCTGTCTTATTGAAAACGGATCCATCGTGTGAAGTAGTTACATTTTATTTCCCTGCAATTTACTTTCCTGCATTTAATTTCAGATTGGATTTCCTCGCTTGGTCTAAGCAGGAGAAGCAAACCTGCACTAGTGCACGTTGGTGTGATATTTATTTTTCCTGCAATTTTGTTTATTTGGTTTTCCACTGCTTGGTAAAAGCAGGAGAAATGAACCTGCACCAGTGCACGTTGGTGTGATGCATCAAGTTTTCTTAATCTACTTTCCATGATTTTCTTTCTTTCTTTAAAACGCTTATGACAGGATAAATGATTATTTATTTACTTCTGCATTTTTTTAAAATCAAAAACATTCACTCTTATGTGTGCAATTTAATTTAATAGAAAAATAGCACTTGCAATAATTGAACATTTGTTTTAAGGATTAAAAGCTAAGTGTAGGAAGCTCTGATCCGATGCAAGAACCAGTTCCTTGCCACAAGATCTGAGTGCTCTGAACCTTGAAAAGTTAGAGCCCTTGCATGAAGTAAAAAAAGATTTCTGTAAAGACACTATTTATAGCTTTTACATAGCTCTCTGATCCTGCACTAGTGCAAGCACTAGTGCAGGACAGATTAATGCAAGAAGGAAATCTATAAGGAAGCAGGTTTAAGGGCCCATCTAACGAGATTGCTAAAGTGTCTCTACTAAGGGAAATCACACACTCATTAGATTAAACAACCATTAGAGGGAGTGATTTCCTTTTATCTTTTATTCTCTCTTGCAAATGCATACTTTCTTGTTCCAGTCTCAAATTATTTTTGATGGTTCAAGTTGCCTTCTTCTCTTTTGATTTTATTATGCAATATTTCCTTTAAATAAAGTAGGGATTTACATTAGAAAGATCCATACCATATCTAGCATTTCCTATGCTTCGTATCTAAGTTTACGAATCCCCCGAGTTGAAAAATTAAGTGTTGAGGAGTTTTCTTAAGTGTAATTCCTGCATCCAACATTGAGCATGTCAAAGAGGAGAGTTATGATGTGACAGGAGCTTCATTTTAGAATTTAACATCATTTTCATTGTTGGGAATCATTGGTGGAATACTCCAAGAACCTCTTCACATGTAAGGTTCTTGATGAGAAAGTGATAGATGGGAGTTACAGAGTGGTTGATGGAATCATTTATTTCCATGATCATATCTACTTGACTAGAGACTCCAAGCTCAAGGAGGATATTCTACATGCAGCATACGAGGCACTCTCTTTAAGACATGTAGACTTCATTGAGTCTTATCACACTGTCATGGAGGGATTCTATTGGGAGGATCTCAAAGAAGATGCTCACCAACATATCATGAGATATGTAGCTTGTTTGATGTATGAGGAGGAGAGCAGCCACCTTGCAAGGTTGTTTCAGTCACTTCCCCTTTTTATGGATAGATGGGAAGGATCATCTATGGACCTCTTCACCAACTCGTTTATAATATATAATAAAGACTATGTTTTTATGCTTATTGATCAACTAACAATATATATACATTCCTTTACCATACATTTGCAGCACATTACTCCACAAGAGAGCAAGTCTCTTTTTGGATTGCATGGTCCTTGTGGGACTACATTCAGTGATGGGGATGACCACTTTATAGAGGACTTTGGGCAAGACATGTTTTGCTTGGCTCATATTAAGTTAACACCTAATGTCCTTCACTATTTTCAAGCTTTTGAGAAGCTTATGGTAGCAAGAAAGTGGTTGGATGGCCACTTATCATATCATGTTTTGAGACAAAAAGAAGTAGAACATCGCTGGTATCACTTGATGGATGATTGTCACCATCTAGTATGTCAAATGACCCTTAGTCCATGTTTATTTTGGATCCCATATAGTGAATACACTCTATTCAATATATGTGGGATGGATTGGGCAAGAGGGATTCTTGGAGCCAAAGAGTGGGATCATGAGAGTCCAAATGTGTTTTGGCTTCTTAATGACCACATTATTACAACCCAAGATCAGCAGTTCCATATCTATCATAAATGGAGAGAGACAGTGTGATTTGAACAATTTAATCTCTCATTTTCAGCCATGCAACCTCTATACATTGCAGAATCAAGGGATTGGTAATTATTTCTATGAGCTACCAAGGATGGTGCTCTTTGTTTGGATGATAGCATGGAGATTGGAGTTTCTCATGGGGATTTAGGCACCCAAAATTTACCATCTCTCATGCCTTAAGGATGCCAATGGAAAGGATATAAATCTTTCCATATATCTCCCACTTATTCATGATGAAAGCTATTTGGTTTATCTACCAAAGGCTAACTTGTATACTTGGGAGAAGAAATATCCCTTGGAGGTCTTGTAGTATCCTTATAGTTTCTTGAGGACAAGCAACATTTTGGAGGGGAGGAATTGTAATATTCCAAAATTAATTGAAATATTAAAGTTTGTTTTTGTCACTTAGGTAGGTGAATAAGTGGGTAGGGAGACCCATAAATCTCTTTATGAAGAATAAAACCACTTCTCATGTGAAAGTGGATCATCATTTCAGCTTAATAAAGCACCCTAAGGTGTGAATAGGGGTTAGAGCATGTGGAAGAGGTCAATGTTGACTAGGTCAACAATGTTGTTATCAAGATCATGGAGGATTAATGGAGGACAATGTAGTCATTTAGTAGGAGTGTATGCATGAGAGTAGCTCCATTATTGAGTGGGATTGAGGGTGGGGAAGCTCACCAAGCATTAAAGGAAGAGGATGGAAACATTAGAGGACATGGATTTGTATTATTGGTTTTGATATTTTTAGATTTGGATTTGTCATGTGACATATCCATGCATGCTTTTGTTGTTTAGTAGGGTTTTATGTGTTGTTTAGCGCAAGGGTGTTTCCGAGCGGAAATCCCATCCTCATCCTTGGGGGACTTAGAGTGCCTACTCAGGAGAGGTTATCTTGAGCTGAATTACCACTTTCTAGCATTTGGCCAAGCTTCTGTCTTCAGCTACAATGTAGTTTCTACTCAAAGTTGTGTTGTGTTGCAGGGGTGTAGCAGTGGAGGAGAGAGATCTCCAATTTATGACCTAGTTTTCCATGGGAGGGACCATCCTTTCATCTAGAAGATTGCGAGGAAGTTCTCAGGGCCTCCTTTCATATTTTGGCACCAGAACAAGTAGCTATCCTTAGATATAATGCAGTTTCCCTCAAGGACCGCGTTATTTTAGAGAGAAGTAGCAACAATGGGTTTATTTCCCTATTTGGAGTGTTTGGGTTTCTTATGTGGGGATCAAACCTTCATTTAGGAGATCCGTTGGAGGAGGATAAAAATATTGTATATTAGATCATCCATCTCCCATCAGTGATTCAGTTGTCGATATTATTCAGCCCTAGGGCCAAATCTGCTATTTTTTATATAGTGTGTATTTCTAGAAACCTTTTCTAGGTTGTCCTAGAAATCTGTTTTGGAGCATGTATCTCTAGTCTTAGAATTTTTGGAGCATTATATCGGCAAAAATATATTTTTCTATCTTTCAGCTATTATTCTCTCATAGACAACACAATTTTTTTCATTCCTGTATTTCATGTATTAACAACATTTCAGATCTAGCTGTATGCTTTCATGGGAGGCTTGTTTGCCCCACTTGAGTGATATTTTACTCAATATCTTGTACCTCATCATAGTGGAGTGGATCTACTGTTGAATCATGATTTGATCTATTGATATTTCTACATATTTCCATGCTTATGAACTATGTTCCCGCTTCCCCATTTTGGGATATTACAATCTTCTATTGTATATTCACCATGGAATCATGAAACAATTACAATGCACTCTTCTCACAAGAGTCTCCTGCACTTTCAAAACTATCTCACACTGACCCAGAAAAAATTGACCAACACTTAGCCAATTTCCTACCTATAATCAACTTGCCTTGCTTGCACAATTCATCTAGAATGCAATCCCTATTCTTTAGGAATTTTAGCCTTCCAAAACTATGCAAGGATCATGGGAAATCCAATGGATGTCTGGTTGCATGCGGGCAACCTACTAATGATACAACTGATATTTAACATCTCTTTAACCTTTGTCTCCCTGGGTCTCCACTGGAACTGAAATTCATGCAACTATTAATAGTAAATCATTAGTTGCATGGCATATCACTGCATCATCACTTAATCTCTCACAAGTGCAACAAATAGTTACAACTAGTTCAACTGACTTTAAATCACAAAATTGAGTTAACTGATTACTCATGCATTAAAATAATGCACTAACTGCAACTTGAACTCGATAACTAATAGAATCACTCGGCATGCCTCACCAACCACCCTCAAATCGAAATTCATGAGCCAAAAGAGTTTATCACACTCATTTAACTATTAAAAGTGATTATGAGATAAGATTACATTTTATTGTCAATTTTAATTAAGGGATAATTAAATTGGACAGTGCACCAATTTATTAAATTAAATTGGCTTTAACATTAATGTATCGCTAGGACCTATCGTCCCACACTAGTGTGTGTGCTACAATTTCTTGTTGACTTTCAACACAACAAATGCACATCTTGTTGTATTTTTGTAGACAGTCACCCACTTCAGAACTATGCCAAATAATCAAGTGTGAGGGGTATGTATGGAGTGGAGGAACCAAATATACAAATATTTATTTATTCTTATAATCCTTATTCATTAAGATCAATCAAAGTGTTAGTATTCCATTATAACAACATAAAACCTTTATAATTTCTTTGAAAGAAGAATTAAGAAGAACCTAAAAGATTAAACTTCCTCCATGAACATATGATCATCTAGTATGAGAAGAAACATATAGATTTAACCTTTATAGTGAATAAAAATACATTTATGTATAACATAGAAGCAACAATCTATCAATTTATGGGTGACCAATTAAACAAATTGTTCAATCTTTAAACAATATAGAGAATAATTTTTCTAGGGATGTGTGGAAGGCTTGTATTTAGCCGAAACCTTCCTAATTTACTACTCTACCTCAAATATATGTAGAAATAGATTATGAAAATCACTGGAAAACACTCACAAGTACAAAAATGTTGTCATGAGTAGAAAACATAATCCTTTGATTATCTTCATGTTGAAATTATTACAACAAAATTATAAAATTTCATCTACGTATCAACCCTTTTTTATTAAAAAGTAAATTATATATAGAGTGCTTTAAAAAAATCTTATATTCTAAAGGATTTAAATTAAAAACAATTCTTTATCCAAAAATTTGGACAATGTTCAAACAACTTTGACTAAAAAAAAAAAAAAACTGCTCCAAAAATGTCTCCAACTATGCTTGATTGTTGCATTCAAGTTCGAGTTACTTGAAACTGTTATGTTCCCGTTGTATAAATTTGTTGATATAATTGTAACTTCTCAAGAAATTTAATCTAAATTAGGAGACACAATTTTACTCTACTACTCTGCGGATATTAATTCACAATTTAGAATAACATTCCCAAACATGCAACAATCACATACACAATTATACATATTTATCTAAGGGAAACTAACTTGTAAAAACCCCTTAATTCTATTTGAATTAATTAGATGAATACATAACTATTACAATGTTATGAAATGAGCTCACAAAATATAAGAAAAGATAGATCTACGACTTAGAAATCAACCTGTTCAAGGGGGTAAGCTCTTTTACATTACATAAATGAACAATTCTTGGATGATAAAAATGAAAAAACCTTCCTTCTATATATAGGAGTCTAAGTGGTCACAATATAACAATATGGGGACCACCTGAGCACACAAATAAAAATAATGGGGTTACAACTATGGGGCACAATAATAATAATATGGGGAATACATGGGCACAACAATAACAATAATGGGGCTACAATAATAATAACAACAAGGGGATACCCTAGTATTATAGGGACTTAACATACCCATCTCCTCCAAACAAGTGTTGTCCTCAACACTTGAGTAGTTCTGGATTCTTCTGTATAAAATTATCATCCTCCCATGTGGAATATTTATCAGGTAAGTTCTTCCACTTGATGAGATACTCTGAAATTGATATATTTTGTAGCTGTCAAGTTCTTTTTTTCGTGACTACTTCAAGTTCCAATCAAAATTTTCCTTCCTCATAAAGTTCTTGAAATATTGTTCGAACTGGGAGTTTGTCACCTATAACCTTCTTTAAGCATGAAACATGGAAAAATGGGTGCACTCAGGAAGATGCATAAAGTTCCAATTTGTATTCCATAGTACCAATCGTTTGCAACACCTTGTAAGGACTGTAGTACTTTGGCGATAATTTCTTATGCTTCTTAGATTTCTTGAGGGACATTTTTTTATATGGTAGTAGCCGTAAAAATACCTAGTCGCCTACATCAAAACTTCTTTCGTTGCGATGTTGATTTGATTGTTGTTTCATTCGATTCTATGCCAAATTTAGGTTATCCTTTAAGAGTTGGAGAACTTGGTATTGATGCTCGATGTGATCTTCCACTGCTTGAACCTTAGAATTTTCTTCTAAAGATGATTTCAATGTTTGAAACTCTATTGAGAATAATTGTGCAATTACACCTTATTTTTACTTATTTATAATATTTTTCATGTCATTAGAGTTGATTATAATTCTTGGTTTCCCTGCGATATCCCTCAATTTAAATTCTTTTCCTTCCCAATTTTTTTTCAAGAAAAGCTCTTGAAAATTAAAATTTATCGTACCCAAAGATTGTTGCCATTGAACTCCTAGTACAACATCAGCATCACCCATTGGAATGGAATAAATTGGGATATTCAATGCATATTCTCCCATGGTTAGCTTGATATCATGGCACTTTCTAGAGAAATTTATAGTTCCTACATTTTCAGCCATCACTTGACACTCTGGTGTTGGATATAGGAAGCAATTCAATTCCTTGGCTATCTTATAATGAATAAAATTATGGGTACTACCTGAATCAATCAACACTATTACCTTTTTCTTCTTGATATTCCCTTCTATGTTGAGATTTTGAGCATTGGTAATTCTTGCCAATGCATTACAAGATATGGCCGGATTCATTTCTTCTTTCTCTAAGGTCGGTTCTTGGTGTATATCCTCTTCTTTTGAATTTTCTTGTTCTATTTCATCCTCCTCTTCAAAATATATGTAAACTAGGTTCTTCTTATCACATTTATTACCTTTAGTGTCTTTGCTATCAAAAATATAACAAAGAAATGTTGCTATGTTTTCTTCCAACTATTGTGGTTTCAACCTTGTATGTTGTGGAAGGCTAGGAGTAGGAACACTTCCATCTTTATAGATGTGACTGGTAGGCTTCCTTGTTGCCATAATTTTTCTTTCAATTTTTATTTCCAACTTGAATACCTTCTCCAATGAATTAGGCTCCCAAAGGAAAACTGCATGTTTGATGTTATCCTTTAAAGTCCCTATGAAGACATCAATCATGTTCTCTCCTGGAATATCATTTACCCTTCTATTCAATTTTTTAAAGTCCTCAATGTGCTCCACTATTGAACCCTTTTGTTTGAGATTTATCAATTTTATAAATAAGGTGTTGCTCTTTGTATTCTCATAATGTGCTATCATTTCCTCTGTGTAAGAACTTACCCACTGAATATAAAGTTGCAATGCATACCATTTTGTTTTTTTCACATTATGTAGATCAAAATATTGCTCCATTTGTAGTATCCATGTTATGGGATCCTCGCCAACAAACTTCCTTATATCAATCTTTGGAATATGGTGGGTAAAATCCAATGATAGAGTCTATGAAATCATGATTAACATTTATTTTGTTCTCATCATGAGTTTCCTCTACTACCTTTTCTCCATTTGGAAGATTTTCTTGTAGCAACTTTGTCAAACATTCCTTCAAACGTTCAATGTCTTTCTTCAAATCTTCCAAGTTGCCTTTTGGTTTTTCTTCTATGCCATCGATCTTAGCTTCCATTCCATTCTCCAACCTATTCATGCCATCCTTCAAACCATCCATCTTATCTTCTATGTATTCTGTTAAACCATCCACGTTTCCTTTTAGTTCATCTTTGGTTGCTCTTTGTGAGAGCGAAGTTTGTTGCACTTGGTCCCATAATTTTGATATATCATGCTGAAATTATTCCTCTTCATGTTTCATAGTAGGGATTTCTAAGGGCTTAATGGGTGTGAAATTATTTTTTGGAGGCATTTATAACCGAATAATGATATCTATGCATTGGAATCACTTCAAACTGAATTTTCAAACAAAATGTATGCAATTAAAAAAAAAAAATACACACTTTTTTCTTGCTTTTGAGGAGCTCGATATTGAACCATATGTATCTCTATGATTTCTGATCCCCAATATTTGAAATTTGGTCTTGTAGTATCCCACTTTGTCTTATTTCCAATTCCATAGGTCATACCTAATTTGGATTATTCAAGATAAAGTTATGCACGATCTCCCACAATAAACTAATTATGGATTGATTTAGTAGTGTGAACTTGTAAGGCATGGCACGCATCACTTTTTTAACCACTATCTCTGAAATTTATAAAAATGAAACTAAAATATATGCAATTTTGACCAATTTTTATAGAATTCAAATCTGATGCCTGAAACGAAAATTATGACGATTTTCCCTCGGTCACCTGTTTGAGATGAAATTATGGAGTCTCCAGAAACCCTAAATTATCTGAAAATATAGAGAACCAAGCTCTGAATGTTCTAGACAAAGTTCACCACGATTTTAACTCCACGTGGTAAAAGTTTCAGCTTCTAAAGCCTTGCAGAAAAAAATTATAGCGAAAATTCCAAGATGACCTGTTTGAATAAGAAAAACCATAGAATACCAAGCTTTGGTACCAAATGTTATGAAACCAACTCACAAAATATAAGGAAAGATAGATCAAAAACTTATAAATCAACCTCTTTGAGGGGGAAACCTCCTTTACATTACATAAATTAACAATTCTTGGATGATACAAATGAAAAAGCCTACCTTCTATATATAGGAGTCTAAGGGGTCACAATATAACAATATGGAGATCACATGGGAAAAATAATAACAATAATGGGGTTACAACAATGGGGCACAATAATAACAATATGGAACTGATGTACTCTTTTGGTTGGATGGAATCCCTTCCCAATCTGCATTTGTGAATCCATGCAGCTTCACTCCCTCTGCTTGTTTGTAGAATAATCCATATTGCGTAGTGCCTATGAGGTACAATAAAACATGCTTTGCTGCCCTCTAATACAATTTGGTCCACCTAATCATAGCTTGGCATAGCTAGTTGAATTCATGTCAATTATTTGGTCATTTTTTCACAAGATACATCAGTAAACCCACTAGATGTCTACAAATGGTGGAATCAACCTCTTCACCTGAAGTGGGCATTATCCTTCGTCTAGTTGGTCTTTAGAGGTGTCTCCATGGTATTACAACACTCCATGCAAAATATCTGTAGTATCTCAGTGGCATACTTTCCTTGATATACAAATAATTCCCCATCACCTTGCCATACTTCCGGCCCAAGGAATTAGTGCATGAGACCCATGTATTTCATCTCAAGATCTACTACTTATTACCTGTCAATATTAAATCATCAACATATAAAACAATGATAATAAATTTACCTTCTACCAATCTGTGATAGAGGTTCACATCTTCTTCAATTTTGGTGAAGCCCAATCGAGTGAGATAATTATCAATCAGAGTGTACCAAGCTTGGGGTGTGTGTTTGAGACCATACTATGATTTCTTGAGTCTGCAAGCATGAGACTCCTAATAAAATGTCTCAAAAAATTCTGGTTGCTCTATGTACAGTTCCTCCTCAATAACACCATTAAGAAATGTTTTTTCTACACCCATTTGGTGGATTTTCCACCCCATCTATGCATCCAGTGCAAGAATTGATCTAATGGATGAATATCTTGCTACGAGAGAAAAAATTTCCTCATAGTCAATTCCCTCAAATTGAGAGAATCCTTTGTCTACAAATCTGGAATTATACTTATCTATGCTTCCATCTGTTGCATGCTTAACTTTTAAGATCCATATCGAATCCACAAATAATTTATCTACCATTATTGGGACCAATTCGCAAAAATTTTTCTTCATGATGTATTCATATTCTTCCACCATTGCATCAACCCAAACTGGTTTCTCAACTTCTTCCTAAAAATAGGATGGATAAGTCTCTACAAACTCAATAATTAGAGCCATGTAGCCAGTGTACCTTTCAAGTGACCTCCTTTTCCTGTGAAAATATGAAGGAGCTTCCACATTCTTCCTCACTTCTTGCACTAGTCTTTCAGTGGGATTTGAAGCTCTTTCTGAAGAGAGCATCTCATTGATTTCTCCTTATCAACATTTACATCCTTTACACAACCTTCATTCAGAGGGAGGTCAGTTATTATTTGTTGCATAGTTTTTAAGGCTCCATGATAAAAATGGCCTAATACCTCGTACCAAAGTTCATCCACATCGTGAATCGACATTTTCTCGACCATATTTATTAATGCAACGCAATATTCCACATCAATTTTATACACGTTCTTCACACAAACACTGAAATGCTTCACCTTCCCAGTAGCTATATGTCTAAGAAAGAATTTCCCTTTACTGAAGATCACATCATAGCCACTTTATTCAAAAAATACTATAGAGATGAGGTTCTTCTTCAGTCCTGGTACAAACATGACATCTTTGAGGCAAAGAAGGGACCCCAAATCCCTCTTAAAGGGTACTGTACCAATCTCAGTAGCACTGTACCTTTTGTCATCCCTAAGCTGAATATGTATATGGAGATATTTCTTCTCTAGGTCATTAAATTATATCTACACAATATCATGTGGAACGAGGCACCTGAGTCCAAGTATCCAACACTCCCCATCACAGTGTTGGCCATGAATGTGATCAGTGTGAAGTATAGCTCGAACTATGAAGTCAATTATTCAGCTCTTGCTCTTCCTCAGTTCTTCTTGCTAGAAATTTTGTGTAGACACTCTGTATCATAATTCGTAAATTCATTACAATTTAAATATTTTTTTTTGTACAAGTCTTTATTCTTTCCCCCTTGGCTAGATTCTAGTTAGGTTTGATATTTCTTCTATTTTCCCTTCTTTCCCTTTCCAACCAATGCAAAATTTTATTTATCCTCTACCTTGGATGAGCTTCTGCCTTTGGTATTTTTCTTTATTTCTTTTTATGCCAAATTATACCATAAGAGTTCCCATTTCAGTAATTTCTCCTTCCCTTCCACTGAGTATAGGTAGCTATGCTAGGATTTTAGAAGGCCTAGAAGAGTTAATCTCACCAGGTCATGGTTTGTAACATTGACACTACTATTGAAATTCAACAAGAAATGCACGACATACTAGTGTGGGATTCCAAGTCACACATGAGTGAGGAATTGAGTGCCAAATTAGTGCTAATGTGGGCAACCAATTTTTAAATAAATTGGAAAATGAATTGTAATATTATCTCATAACAAATTTTAATAGTTAACTAAGTGTGATAGAATTATTTAGATCAGTAATTTCGAGTTGAGGGTGAAAGGGTAGGCATGTAGAGTGAGTCGATTATTTACATGGTATAGTTGCAGTTGTAGCACTAGTGTGGTGTGAGTGCAATAAGTTAACTCAAATTAATTGTGTTAAAATCATTTTAAAAAGTTATAACTGAATGATGAGCTAGTGGAAGATCAAGAGAATTAAAATAGATTTAATTCACAAGTAGTGATCTACCAAGTAACTGATGATTCACTATTAATAGTTGCATGCATGTGAATTCTTATGGAGACCCAGTTGAGACAAAGGTTAAAGGCAAGTAAACTATCAGTTGAATTTTTTGTGAAAAGCCATAGGAATCCCATGATGGATTGCACAGTGAAGGAGGGTTTGAATTCCTATTTAATAGGAATTATTTTTCCTAGGGATTACGTGAGCAAGACAGGTTGAGGGTAGGCAAGAAATTGAGTATGTATTGGTTCAATTTTTCCTAGATCAGTGTGAGACAATTGGTAGAGTTTATGAGGTTGTAGTGAGCACACATGCATTGTATCATTTCATGATTCCATGGTTGATTATACAATAAATTTGGAGGGTTTTGAGAAGATTATTTCCCCAGGAAAATCATGTGTTAAGTGATTGATTTATGTCTTTCTCTTACTTGCATGGGATTGAGTGATCATGATTTATATTCCACAAATATTGTAGAAGGATTTAGTATCTTGTTTTCGTACATTACATGATCGGATTGAATCCATTGGTGTAATTTATACATGGTATTAGAGCTGTGTTAGATATTTTCTAAAAGGTATCAGAGCACCAAGAATCAAAATAGTGGAGAATAAATTGATTTTGTGTTGAACAATATTCAAATTTGCAGATACTTTCTTTGGAGATAGAAGCGGATCAATATGTATTTCAATGGCTTGAGACTCGAATATGCGCTCGAGGGAAATTTGAATTATATTGCAAGGAAGGATAGGATGGAGGGAATGTTGGAGGACAATGGGTTGAAGGAATTCATAGATAATGATATTCCCAATCCCATAACAACAAATGACAAACTTCTTGATGCATGGTAGAAGAAAGTAGCAAAGACAAGGATGATCTTATTAGAGGGAGTTCTAGATCATATTATCTCAAGTATCCATGGAAAGGAAACCCCATATGCTATGTGGAAAGCCTTGAAAGATATATTTCAAAGCAACATTGACCACAGAAAATTGATGCTTAATGAAAAGCTCAGGAAAATCAAAATGGATAAGGGCGACATAATCTAGAAATACTTGACCAAGTTCACTCAATGTTGATATGAGCTAATGATGACTTGGTAAGCCTAACACTTCTAGGCCTTCCCAAGAGTTGGCATAGTTACCAGGACTATGTGAATGGGAGGGAGAAGTTACCAGATTAGAAGTGACTATGGTCAGATTTGGTACAAGAAGAGTTTCGGTGGAATAACAGGGATGGATCTTCATCAAAGACTAATGATGAGTAAAATTGTGCCTTGGATGGTAAGGAAAAGAAGGGGAAGGGGACGAAGTCCCATTCTAAATCTAAGACCGGAAATGAAGGCAAGAAGTGTGACATGTCAAAGGTGAGATGTTTTGACTGTCATGATCATGGACACCGTGCCACAAATTGTCCACAAAAGAAGAAGAACAAAAATAAGGCTCTCGGAGTTGCAACAGGTGAAGCTTTGGTCTCACAGTTTGTGTTGG
>JAXQQM020089961.1:0-34452 GCA_034641835.2 Pinus albicaulis | reverse complement strand
AACTAGAGGTAAATCCTCTTATTCCCACGACACCTCCTCCAAGCAGTATGGTCACTTCTTTTTATTGGAGTCAACTGGCGAGATATCGTTTTCCTTATTTCATGCCCTTTCAGATCATATTACAAGCTTATAATGTGGTCATACCTAGCACAATTATAGATGAAGATGCATTTGTTTTATTTTTTCCTCAACTACTTGGAAAGCTTTAGGTTCTCCGCAACTTGTGCCCATTACCTAGAATATGTTGGCTTTTAACAGAAAAAATTCAACCGTTAGGGATCCTTCCTAAGTTTTCCATTACTTTGGGAGGAAAAATCATATATGTCGATGTAATGCTTGTCCAAGGCCCTTTGGATTTTAATTTACTCCTTGGCCATGACTATGTTTATGTCATGGGAGCTTTTGTCTCTTCTCTCTTTCACGCGATGTGTTTCCCACATGAAGGAAGAATCGTGACCATTGATCAACTTTCATTCACTGGTCCTAATTTTACTTCCAATCAACCAAAATCCCTATATGGTACTTAAATGCAAGTGGTATCTTCCCCAACACAGGTTAATTATGTGGCAACCCGGTCCATGCCCGCGTCTGCTGATGATCTAGTCAGTGATATAGTCCATCATGTATTGGGGGCATTGAATCTTGATATTTCAACTATATCCCTTGATATATATCCCATATATAGTGTTTTTCTCCCATATAACTAGAACCTCTTGGAAGTCATGACCTCTTACGAGCGATGAATAAAGTGTCAGAGCATAGTTCCTTTCTTGTGTCAATCTCATTAAAAAATGAAACAAGCTTCCTCGGAGCAGAGTTTCGTGTCTTGTGTCAAGCTACTTAAAAAATGAACAAGGTTTCCAGAGTTGAGTTCCTTTTCTTGTGTCAAGCTCGTTAAAAAATGAAACAAGGTGTCAGAGCATAGTTCCTTTTCTTGTGTCAAGCCCATTAAAAAATGAAACAAATCCCCTTTCAATTCTAATATTTGAGTAGATCTCGCAAATTCCCAGTCGAGTCTTTCACTTGAACTCATAAATGAACCTTCACTTCATAGACTTGTTAGTAACCAGTAGTCTACTTAGGTGAATGAAATGAAGCTTGGGGGGCATGTACCTCGAATTGACTCATTATGCTAGAGGCATGCAAAAATTTTCGAAGCATAGTTTGTCTCCATTTCAAGCTTGTGTAAAAATGAAACTACTCTCAAGCATAGTTTTTCTTCCATTTCAAGCTTGTGTAAAAATGAAACCATCTTCAAGGGTTCTCAATCATAATTTCCCATGTTTCAATCTTGTGTCAAAATGAAACCATTCTGATCCTACCTCTTGTGATTTCCTTTCTATTAACTTGTTTTTCCATATGAGCCTTCATTTTATCATTCCATTGTCATCATCTTCTTGGATGATCATACGGTTTCACTTGGTTGTTTTACCCTTTCCCAAGAAACCACTACAATAAGTTGTCTTTTTAGCCAACCTCTTGACCTTTGTGTGTTTTGAGCGGTTCCATCATGATCGGAACCAGTCGCTACCCTTTATACCATTCGTTCCTCCATGAGGAGTCCTCTTTCATCTCTTTTCAAACTCCCAAAATATAAAAATATTGTCGAGCACTTGTCCTTTTGAGCTCGTAAAAGTAAATGAAAAGACATTTACTCAGTATAAGTTTAACCCTTTTCTAGACTGAGATATACCAGTTACGAAAAAGGAATATCTCAGTCAAAATGGCTAAGAGTTTCTCTTGAGTATTGTTTTCTACCTTTTCAGATTTGAGAGACTTTCTACGAAAAGGGACATCTGGATTTTTCTTTTTTGCCTCTTTTTCAAACTCCCTAAACATGAGAAATATGTCGAGTTACCCCTTCGTCAAACTCTAAAAATAAAATAATGAAGGACTTGTCACCATGACGAGACTGAGCTACTCCTTCCTAGGGCTCGTTAAAAATACTAGGATGGATTCATCCGAAGGATGAACTTAGAAGACAAGCATATGGTATCCATCTTATGGGATTTAGGGAACTTTTTAAGCCCAGAATCCCTAGTCTAAAAATAATATTTATCAAACATAAATAAAATTACATCATTTTCCATCATGCCTCATTTTTCTGGCACAACTTTCCCTATAATGTTGTTGTCAACGTAGAGATGAATGGTATTGAGAATAGGGAATTAAATGCAAAAAGTGAAAGAAGACACAACTAGAGAGGAGAATCACTCAAATTGGGGCTAACCCTCAAGGCGACCTTTCTTTTCTTTGTTTTTTGAAACCTTGACCCAACCTTCCGAAGGTGGTTTGATCAAAGCGATCATTGTGCAGTCAAGGTGATTCCATATCAGAGTTTGAAAAAACCGACTCATGAGTGTGTTTCAATATACTCAAAGAAGCATTACTATTCAATATCTATGTGCTTGTCGAAGGTGCATGGTCCACGTGAAGAGGTGCACAAGATGTTTGAGGCCTTGATTCTTGGAACTTGAACCTTGAATGAATTTCATCGCGAGCTTCTCTTCAATGTCATCCATAGGAGGAAAGTTGTAGGGCTTCCAACTTTTAGATCTAGAATTGCAGATGTTACGCTTTTGTTGAGAATTAAACACCAAGCAAGAATTTTGTAAGTGGCATGTTTGATGATAGAAGTGGCAATGAAAAGTAGCATTCTCATAATCTAGAATAACTGATTTTTAACTCGATTTGGTATGGCGACCGTTTATTGATATCGATTTCAAGACAAATTCCGCTATAATTTTATGATGAAAATCCTCTAGATATGAGTGACAAACAAGGATAACAATGGTAAGGGTTGAAGACATAAACCATAAAAATGATCAAGTATGAATGGGAAGCAAAAGTATTTAATTTTTTAATTAAATAAATTTTGAAATAGATAATTATTATTTTTATTTGTATTTGATTAAAAAGTAATATATAATATTAAAAATAATGGAATATTTAATTTAAAGGTTTTCACTATTTCATAAAAACATATTTTATTGAAATTTTGAAATTAAGCGAAATCGCAACGTAAGGATCAATTAAGATGGTAAAATGAACTCAAAACATTGTCCTTATTACATGTTTTCTCCGTCAATATCCTTTAGGTATGTAATTGAGTGATGAACATCTAAATGTCATAGAAAACAGATTCCGTTGTAGTCTAGTTGGTTAGGATACTCGGCTCTCACCCGAGAGACCCGGGTTCAAGTCCCGGCAACGGAAACAATTTTTATTTTAAGCCAGAATTCAAAACAGTTGTATTGGTTTGATTGCAGCGCACTGGTCCATCACGCTGAGCTCTAATTCAATCGAAACATCTTTTAAAGAAGCAACAATCGACCGACGTTCGGAGGACGGTTATCTTTCTGTGTAGCTTTGGCATTACACTTGTTTAATCGAATTGGCCATACACACTTCTTTCACCAAAAGTGTTTTACTTATTACGTTTTGGATGGAAATTGTTGAATTCCCATGAAAACTTGGTGGCATCGATGCATCCAGTGATTAAGAATGCATTTGTTGTTAACAAGAAAGAAACATTAAAAATTAAAGCCCTGGATTGGATTGGATTGGATTTGTGATAATTACGAGAAATGAAATTCTAATTCTCCAAGATTCGTGATAATTACAAGAAATGAAATTCTAATTCTTCAAGATTTGTGATAATTACGAGAAATGAAATTCTAATTCTCCAAGATTCGTGATAATTACAAGAAATGAAATTCTAATTCTTCAAGATTTGTGATAATTACGAGAAATGAAATTCTAATTCTCCAAGATTCGTGATAATTACAAGAAATGAAATTCTAATTCTTCAAGATTTGTGATAATTACGAGAAATGAAATTCTAATTCTCCAAGATTCGTGATAATTACAAGAAATGAAATTCTAATTCTTCAAGATTTGTGATAATTACAAGAAATGAAATTCCGTAATGTAATGGACAAGAAAAACCCCAAGCTACCGGACAACATACATACAGCATATCGATAAAGATGGTGGACAACCTCAATCACTGGAGACAGCATAGCATAGCATAGAGTGAGGGTATAATTCACGTTATCAAAAATACTAATAGCATGTTTTTCCATTGGGAGAAGGGAGGGGAGCAGATCAAATATAGCAACAGTAGATATCCCACAATTCCACATTTTATACGGGGATGTAGCTCAGATGGTAGAGCGCTCGCTTAGCATGCGAGAGGTACGGGGATCGATACCCCGCATCTCCAATTGTCATGCGTAAAATTACTAGACAATTTTTGGAATTGTCACAATGATCAGTGCTCGATGAGGGATTTTGAAACTTAAACCAGGATCAATACTTCCGTTTTATTAGATTAGGGATTTTGAAACTTCCGTCTCACCTCCTATTGCTTAAAACCAGGATCAATACTTCCGTTTTATTAGATTAGGGATTTTGAAACTTACGTTTTATTAGATTAGGGATTTTGAAACTTCCGTCTCATTTCTTTCAGCAGTTATCAAAACCCTTCCCGCCGTTTTATTAAATTGGGAGTTTTCAAACCACCTGTTGTTTGTTGTAGTTATTGAAACCCTCGCTGTGCGCTTTGGAAGCTCGAATCGAACACACTCCCAACCTCCACTGTAAAATTTGTAAAATGGAGATGCGGGGTATCGAACCCCGTACCTCTCGCATGCAAAGCGAGCGCTCTACCATGTGAGCTACATCCCCAACCTGTGCAATGTCCTGCTTCGTTTATTTCTCAGGTATTCTTCTATGTATTAATGATTTCAAAATCCTCTCATAGGGTATGAAGAAGAGCCACGACCCAACGTCAACGCCAACGCCAACGCCAACGCCAACGCCACTATGACGAAGCGTAATCGTAGATTGAAGACCACACTCGTGGTCAATGTGGTTTGGAAATAAATATTATTATATCATCAAATATACACTTAACATTGACGAAGCGTAATCGTAGATTGAAGACCACTGAGTCGTGGTCAATGTGGTTTGGAAATAAATATTATTATATCATCAAATATACACTCAACAAAGTCATTCCAGATCCCAAAAAATTATATCATCAAATAATAACTAATATAATATGCCATACACAACATTGAATCTGCTCATAGCACTTAGATAGATAGATGTACACAAACATTGAATCTGCTCACAGCACTTAGATAGATAAATGTGTGTATATCGCCGAACCTTCAAACTCCACTCTTATGAATATTTACAATACTTCATGACCCTCATTTAAAAAAATTATTATTGTCTTTCCAACATTAAACACCTCTCCATTTCAAAGTTTACTTACTATTCAATTTGTGATCTACACACCTTCTCATTTCAAAGTTTACTTACTAACTCAATTTGTGATCTACACATCTGTCTAATTAAAATTTTACTAACTCAACTCGTCATTAGCGCCATCCTACAACATAAATCTATGGCACTAACACCTAATTCCACGCTTAGAAAAAATGAGTTAACTTTTAGATGCAATGTATTTATCCTTTCCTTAAAGATATGACCTAAAAATATTAAACCATATTTAACAATCCAGCTACCAAACGATGCAATCCTCAACTCATGATATTACCTTTATTATTACCTTGTAAAATTGTTTGATTATGTTAAGACCCTTAAACCCTTCATTAATACATGAACTCATAATTTCAAGGCCATAATTATTTTCATAATTTATAAAATTATACAATTAGCATTAAATTTCAAAGAACTGTCATGTGCGTGAAATACCTTGGAAGAAGTTCCTCTCTAACGACAGTTCACATATACAATGTCAAAGGTATGTCGATTTCTTTCATAAAACCTTCTTTTCAATGCTGGAAAACTCTTCCTTCTTGCTTGGCCTTCCTACTGCTACTCACACTCAATATGGAATACACAAATCTATTCCTGTACTAGCATATGTGATCTCCTCCTGAAAATTGGATACCCTCTGAGAAATTCTAGAAACCTCCTTTGTGTGTTTTTCTTTTCATGCCCCGCGCATATCTACAACTGCAACCCTTGTTGTAAATCTAATCTTTTGTGCCTAGATCTGCTCAATGAATCAACTGATATATTCACTAGAAACCACTTGTTATTATTGAAACCATCCTTTTTTCAAATAACCTATTATTATTATTGAAACCCTCATGTTTTCAAATCACCCAAAATATAAAAAAAATAGTTAAGAAATTTTGCCATAACTTTCTATCTGTAATATCCTAAAATAGGAAAAGACAGTAATACACAACACAATAGCTGGAAACTACAACAATATGGAAATAAAACGTAAGCACCATAAAAATAGACAGAACAACTGAGTCATTTTATTAATCAGGGGGTGGAATACAAGTACAACATTGCTCAAAAATAATAACACTCAAGCCGACAGAGATGGCTAGAGTGACCCTCAAGTTCTCTTACTGAGAAATGCTGGAAATGTAACTGTTGGCTGAAAAGGGGTGCGTAGATAAGGTTGTTCTAGAGCTCGGAAAATGTCGCAATTTGGAATCAAGACTCTATGATGAAAACCCAAAATAACCCACAAAAGATTTCCGGATTAGCTCACCTCGGAAAATAACCCTCCTAAGGCTTGGAATACATAACTGTTGGGTATGCAGATCTATGGCATGAACTGAAAGATAAAATAGCTGCAGTAAAACTCAATCAACTCAATGCTTGAAGGGCTGCCCCCTTCTCCTGATTCCCAAGATGGAAGCTTGAGTTCTAGCTCCTCCTCTCAAGTTGCAGCTGCTGAACTACACAACTGCTGGAAGTCGTTACGCTATTAAGAGGGCTGCAGATGTAGCCTGCTGCTATATAATGCAATACAGGTCACAGCTGATGGAAATGATCTCACCAAAGTGAGGGGATGATCCCTCAAAGGATTCCAAGCAGAGATACTTGGAACTTCCTTCCTCCTCTGAAACTACACTGCTAGAATGCGTAATTCCTGCAGAAAATATTGCTGCATAGAGGAGTAGAATGATGGTCTGATGCCAGATGTAGAAATATTGCTCTCGTAATACTGCAATGGATGCACAAGGTTAAGCGGTGATCCCTCCACAGGTTTCCAAGCTGAAATGATGAGAACTACCATCCTCCTCTCAAACCCTAACGCAGGAATGCGTAATTTCTGAAGCTGTAAGTGCTAAAGAGAGGGGCTGAATGTGGCACAGTTGCGGGATGATGAATGGATGCTCAAAGAAACCTTTCCAGAGTAGGCACTCAGAGTCCCCCATGGATAAGGGTGGGGTCTCTGCTTGGAGACACCCGTGCGCTAAAAAACACAACAGACTTAGCTAAATAGCTGAAGCGTGCAAAGAACTGTTGTAAACGACAATACAATATCAAAATCTAGAATGCCTTCTATGGATGCCCTCACCTTCCTTTTATGCTTGTGAGCCTTCCCTAGCCTTGGAACACCTCATTACTGCGCTGCACATGTGGCCACTAGCCTCCATAAAGACTGTGCTTTCCTCCATGATATCCATCATCTCTGCAATTACTCTCCACTCCCTCCATCATGTGTGCATTTAATGCACCACTTCCTCCATCACTTCATCATTATCTCTCCATGATCTGACATTTATTCCTCCACTATATCCATCATCTTCCTCATTATTGCTCCATGATCTCCACTCTTCCTTCATTAATTATGTTGCTCCACTACTCCATAATATTACTCCACTACTCAATTAGCCCACACTCACACTATAAGGGTGGATTTTATTCATCTACTGGGTTTATAGGTCCCTCCACCCTTTTATTTAATTAACTAAATAAGAAAAGTAAGAACTGTAACATTCCAATTAGCTGATGGAAAATTTGGAATATTACAGTCCTATCCGCAAAAATGTTGCTTGTCCTCAAGAAACTGCAAAAGTAGATGTTGCAGAAATCCATCTCCCTCCCAAGTGGCATCCTCATATGAAATGTTTCCCCATCTGCTCCAATTTATTATGAATGCCCAACTCCATAGTTTCCTCTCTAGAATGTATAGAATGACCTCCAGCTGTGTAGCTAGATGACTCTCCTCATCAATGAGTCCCCAAGTAGCAGCGATCTGCTGTCTAAGAGCCTCTTCTCTATATGATATATATGAAGTGTAGTGGTTCCTTCCCCAAGTGCAAAGTCCCAACTCATAAATTATCTCTCCAACCCATGATACATGGAGTAGGTTGTGTCTCTCCATGCTCCAATCCTTGGCCCTATTAGCCTTGCTTGCTCTAAGCATCATCTCAACACTGTGAAAAATAGGAAATAGAGACATATGGGTTGACATGTGAAATGTCGTGTTGAGATTCAAAAAGATGATGAGATTAGTGAAAAGAGTCTCCTTCACTAAGTGGGCTTGCAGGCTATTTTTGGCACAAGTCTATTTTTAGACATGGTGATCATATTTCAGAAGTTGCAGGATGCCATTTGTGGATGGTTGATCAAGTTGGAAAAATAGATGAAATTCTATTTTTAGAATATTGGGCGAAGTCTATTTATAGATCATCGATATAAATATAGAAGTGTCGATTATTATTAGCTCTTAATAATAATCCGAAAATAAACAACAACTTACTATCTTGGAGCACTTAATTTCAGTGCACAGATTTGGAAAATCAGTGGGCTGATGGAATTATGCAATTCCTAGGGTTTACTGGTGGTTCATGCATGGAGGACTTAGCTAGAACTGAAGTGGAAAAGTTATGACAGAGCTGGAAGAGTAGTTCATGGAGTTGTTATTCAATTTAACTCAATTATTGGAGTTAAACTCAGTTGAACTAGTTGTATCTAGTCTAACTGAATGATACACTAGTGAGAGTGGAGTGAATTAATTAGTTAATTAATTCACAAATAATAACTCATTAATCAACTGAACAATACAACAGTTAACTACAGTGCATGTCAGTTCCAGTGGAGACCCAGTGGAGAGATAGGTGAAAGGGAAAGATGGACTATCCGTTGTGACTATAGTGATGCATTGATTGCACCACACACACATTGGAGTTGCCAATGAGGATTGCGCAGCCAAGGAGAGTGGGATTGCATCAAATTGGTCCTTGTAATCAACTTGGATTGCGCAGTGGAGGCAGGCTATCAGGAAGTAGAAATTAGTGCATGGATTTGCAGATTTCTTCATGATAGTGTGTGACGATTGTATTGAAATAAGAGCTTGATGTACTAAGATTTGTATGAGATTGTTACATTATTTCCATGATACATAATATATGATAGTTGGGGTTTTTAGCTTCAGGCTTTCCCGTTAAACAACTGTGTTATGTGCGATTGCTTTTATTTATGCTTCACATGTGTTTGCAATTAATTTTCCGCAAAATATTAACAGTGGAATGGTTCTGTATTTTGCAAGAAGTTAAATATTGTGAGATCAGGGGAATCTGGATGTATGCATGCTTAGTGTATATAATTTCTACATGGTATCAGAGCAGTGTTAAATCTTGAAGATTGCAATTGTGAAGAATTGTTGAGTTTGTGCTGGTGGACAATTCGAATTTGCTACAGAAAATTCTTGGTGCAGAAGTTGAGTATACATTGAAATGTCTTTCAATGGGTTGCGATTGGAGTATGCCCTTGATGGGAGCTCAAATTACATAGCATGGAAGGATAGGATGGAGGTGGTGCTGGAGGATAATGGACTGAAGGATTTCATCAATAGCGATGTTCCTAAGTCGGGATCTAGCGATGTTGCATTACTTGACGCATGGTAAAAGAAGATAGTAAAGACAAGAAGAATTATGTTGGAATGTGTGAAGGACCATATTGTGTCCAACCTTCACAGGAAAGCCACTCCATTCTTAATGTGGAAGGCTTTGACAGATTTGTTCCAAAGCAGCAACGACTAGAGGAAGTTGGCGCTGAAAGACAAGCTCAGAAAAATAAAAATGGAGAAGGGTGACAATATTCCAAAATATCTCACGAAGTTTTTCCACTATAGGGATGAAATGGGAAGTGTGGGGATTACTGTTGATGATGAAGACTTGGTGAGCTTGGCTCTCCTTGGGCTTCCGAAGAGTTGGCATAGCTACGAATATTTTGTCAATGGACGGGAGAAACTACCGGGATGGGAGTGAATTTGGTCGAATCTTGTGCAGGAGGAGATAAGGCGAGGTACCAGGGATGGATCTTCATCGAAAAATGAAGATGAAGACAATTTTTCTTTGGCTTCCAAAGCAAGGAAAGGGAAGGGAAATAAATTTCCTTCAAAATCCGAAGCTAAATGCAAGAAGCATGATTTGTCCAAAGTGAAGTGTTTTCACTATCACGAACATGGGCATCTTTCCACTAACTTCCCATAGAAGAAGAAGAAAAAGAAGGCTGCTGGAGCTGCAGCTGGAGAGGCCTTAGCCTCGAAATTTGAACTTGATTTCTCTTTGATCGCATGCTTGGTTTCAAGCTATATGGGATCGGTGTGGTATCTTGATAGTGGTGCGTCTTTCCATATGATGGGAGACAAGGAGTTGTTTAGTGACTTGGAGGAGAAGGACCTCCAGATGCATATAGAGATGGGCGACGATGGTCGATACAGTGTGACTGGCATTGGGACCATTACTTTTGAGAGGGAGTCTAGTAATAAATTCTTGTTGAAATATGTTATGCATGTTCCAGGCCTGAAGAAGAACTTGGTCTCAGTCGCAATGTTGGAAGACAAAGGTTATGATGTTGTTTTCAGTGAGGGAAAATCTTTTCTTCGACATAAAACAATGGGTCAAACCAAGAAGATAGGGATTCGAGTTAAGAATCTCTACAAGCTGGAGGTAGATGGCTACGCTGTAATGGTGGGCAAAGCAGAAGAAGTGGTGAGCCGGGATGAGGGCGAATTATGGCACAAGATATTGGGCCATCTTCACCATGGCGCTTTGAAGATTTTGCAGCAGATTTCTACTGGACTTCCCAAGGGTACTCTTGCTTGGCCTTCCTACTGCTACTCACACTCAATATGGAATACACAAATCTATTACTGTACTAGCATATGTGATCTCCTCCTGAAAACTGGATACCCTCTGAGAAATTCTAGAAACCTCCTTTGTGTGTTTTTCTCTTCATGCCCCACGCATATCTACAACTGCAACCCTTGTTGTAAATCTAATCTTTTGTGCCTAGATCTGTTCAACGAATCAACTGATATATTCACTAGAAACCACTTGTTATTATTGAAACCCTCCTTTTTTCAAACAACCTATTATTATTATTATTATTGAAACCCTCATGTTTTCAAATCACCCAAAATATAAAAAAATAGTTAAGAAATTTTGCCATAACTTTCTATCTGTAATATCCCAAAATAGGAAAAGACAGTAATACACAACACAATAGCTGGAAACTACAAAAATATGGAAATAAACCGTAAGCACCATAAAAATAGACAGAACAACTGAGTCATTTTATTAATCAGGGGGTGGAATACAAGTACAACATTGCTCAAAAATAGTAACACTCAAGCCAACAAATATGGCTAGAGTGACCCTCAAGTTCTCTTACTAAGAAAAATGTGTAACTGTTGCTCTGTTGGAGACCCTACTGCGCTGCCCTTGCTGGAAATGCTGGAAATGTAACTGCTGGCTCAAAAGGGGTGTGTAGAAAAGGCTGTTCCAGAGCTCAGAAAATGACGGGATTTGGAATCAAGACTCTATGATGAAAACCCAGAATAACCCAGAAAGGATTTCCGGATTACCTCACCTCGGAAAATCACCCCCCTAGGGCTTGGAGTACATAACTGTTGGGTATGCAGATCTATGGCATGAACTGAAAGATAAAATAGCTGCAGTAAAACTCAATCAACTCAATGCTTGAAAGGCTGCCCCCTTCTCCTAATTCCCAAGCTGGAAGCTTGAGTTCTAGCTCCTCTTCTCAAGTTGCAGCTGCTGAACTACACAACTGCTGGAAGTGGTTACGCTGTCAAGAGGGCTAAAGATATAGCCTGCTGCAACAAATGAGGGTTTATTTTATTATTATGCAACGAATTTGAGAATACAATAAATTGTATTCCCAACTAGTAATCCTCCAACAAATATCTGGCCAAAATAATCTGGAGAAAATGGATCTCCTTTGAAAAACTATTTAGCCCCTTTTGGCCTGCTCACACCCCACACTAGTTTCTCATACTACAGCCTAGAATTCACACTAGTGGCCCTGGGAAATTTGCATTGCCTGCAAATTGAATCCAGGTGAGTCATCATGCCTCCTTATGTCACAGGAAACTACTAGAACTACCTTTCAGAAATAGTTCAGACCTTTAGTTGTTGATTTTTGGTTCCTTTGGAAACTCACACTAGGGTTTCTAACAATTAACATAGGCTTTTGTGGCCCTTCCTACAAATAATTCTACCTCTTGTATCCTGCCAATTCAACATTCGAGAAACTCTAGAAAACTCTCTAGAATCCTCTTCCCAATTTTTTTACTTCTTCCTCACTCTGATGCTCTCCCTTTAGCTCTAATTGTACCCTCAATGAAGCTTTGAATTGGGTAGATCCATTTGCCAAGACAACTCACTCCTCAACGGTGTTTATCTCCACCCCATCGACTTGCTCTTATAATCTACTGCTAAAGCATCAACGAATAATATCTAATTGTTATTGATGTCTAATATCCTTTTAGGCTTCATCAAATAATCTTCTAGAAGTCTCTAGAGCATGTTAATTTCCTCAATTAATACCCATTAATTAATCAGTTTTCCTAAGTTAGAATTAGTAACTTTTTAATAATAGATCAATTAACTTAATTGAGGGCCATCTAGGTGTTTTCTCCCGACACCTTTTCTACGTTTTGGATATCTCATGTTCCTCAGCCTCTCTGACACCTTAGAGACTAGAACACATGTTTGATGCTGCCATAATATCTAAAAACTAACATCCCTTTGGTCTTCTAGTTATAATAAATTAGCTAAGTAGACCATCTCTGAATATAGATGCATATAGAAGTGGATGTGAGTGATGACCTCTTCGAGGAAATTCAACTAAACTTTTAATCTTTACCTTGGACTTAGAAAATCAATCATTGTTGTCTTCCTTTTCATTATTACGCTTGCCATGTTGTTGTAGGGGCTAGTAGACTTATTCGACTAGCCCAGTATTGTAAGTCGGATGACTCTCTAGTTGAGTCGATTCACTAAATTAGTCTAGTAAAGTCAGTTGAGATAGTTAAACTATTGTAGTTGTATATATATATATATATATATATATATATATATATATATATATATATATATATACTTGACTTTAGTTACAAGTTAGATTTTTTGTTTAGGATATATTAATACACGTTTTGACTTGTTGGTTCTGCACTACTTTGTGTCTCTTTACTCTTGCATGTATTGCATATTATTTTGTAGTTTACTTGTTGTTCCTTCCCACTAGTAATCGATGCCTACTTTTTTCAATATTACAACATTGTTTCTATTACTAGTAGTGTTGGACCCGAGTATACACAATATGCATACATAAATGTTAATACTAGAAGAGATACAAGAGTGTTGGGAGAAAAATATCAATAACTACCTGAATTACTACGTAAGGAGAAACATATTATCGATTGCAGAAGCTAGAGTGCACTTCTTTGCGCAAGCACATTAAAAAATTATTGAACAAGTCATTGTTGAAATAAAGAAATACCTCGAAAACGTCCTAAAATGAAAGACAAAACTCGACGACCGACTAACTCTAAAGTTAAAAAATGGAACAAGGAAAAACTTGCACAAGTGGGTCAAGAAGATATTAGATGATTTCTACGATGAGAAAGTGATATAAGAATGTACTTCTATTGAAAATAATTAAAGCTTAGTTTTTAATGATTTCATGACAATGTATTTTGTACTATACTTGCGTTATTTTATTAATCTCTTCTTAATAGGGGAGTTGGACATATAGTTGAATATTGACCACCCTTGAAAACTCCAATAAAATCTAACCAAAGTATGTGTTAGGTCGATTGGGAGATTTTTTTCGACAATTGGTGAAAAAACATAAAAGAGACATTGGATTACTTCTTAAGAAAATAAAAATATCTATCAGATTCACCCTTGTTGACCAGGAGTAAGTTAGGTTGGCAATGGTGGGTGGGTGGGTGGGTGAGGGGGGGGAGTAATTGTTCATGAGAGATAAATAAAGAAAAAAAAGAGAGAAGTAAAAAATAAATGGAAGTCAAAATGAGAGGAAGAAGATCATTTTTTATGACACTATTGGAAATTGTAACTAGGTTCAAAATTCATAATTATTCTTGTACTTGTATCATTATGTATTTGATGTATAAAGAAGAAAAAGAAGAAAATGAAATTTTTGCTTCATTAGATAAGCATGTTCTTCATGCTTCTAGGATTCATTGAGTCAAAGTCCTATTTGGACTTCTTAAGGGAAAATAAAACAAAAATAAAAATAAAAATTTTGGTCAATTTGCCTCAAGAAGCCACGTCGACCTTCCTAGATGTCAAGTCAACTCTCTAAAAGGAGGTGTCTTTATGCATATGAGAACAACTATATATTGAAATATGTCCTCCACTCAAATGGCAATAAGTTTGATTTTTTTTTGCAATGAAATTTGAGGAAAACATGTGAAGCTATGAGGCTTTGTTCTTGAAAATATTTTTCAGTTCCTAAGATCATACATATTCTAAGAAATGTGAGTTTCCTACATCTGAGATAATGAAAATTTTCTATGAGAGATTATCTTAAATAATGTGAGTTTTCTGCTGGAGTTTATCTCAGATAATGCAAGTGATCTATGGAAGATGATGTGAGAATTTGGAGGGCTTGACTTGGCTTCTTGGAGGCTGGATTTGGGTCTCATATTTCTCATTTTGATCTGATTCTATAAGAAGAGGATTTTTTATGGGTTTTCTCCCTTGTGGGGTTTTTTCGTTCACTTAGAGCCTATATCTTGTGTCTCTTGTTCTCCATGATATTCATATTTTTTCATTTTGGTAATTGATTAATGAAAAGAAGAATACAAATGTAATAATAATAAGCCAAGTGTAATTTCACAAGTAATTATCAAGTAAGAGAAATCATCATTGTTACCTTCATGTTGATTTATCAACATGGTATCAACATTAAGGTTTTGAGAAGGAGGCTTGTTGGCTTGGTTTGGGCTGACCTAGGTTCAATTTATATTGCACACTAACAAAACCCTTGATCAATGGCCCTTTCGGCAATGACCTGCAAGCAGATTTCAGTCTCACCCAAAATGACTATGGGTGAAGGTAGAACCAGGTTTTTTCATCCTCGAGGGATTGAGAGGTGTGGTATTATTATATTATCTTATACTTACAACTTATAAATCACTTCGCCACACTCAAATAATCACTTAAACATGCCATATAAAACCATAAACCATGACTGTGTTGAAGCAAAATGCAACTGTAATAACTGCTTCTCTACAATAGATAACAAGTAAATTGACACATAAATCACACAATAACACCAGAATATCGTCCACAAAACTATTTCCTATTATAATGAATCTTTGAATAAAACTAGTTCTTGACCTGCACACTAAGTTGCGGGTTTTCTGCGCACTAAGCTGCAGACTCTTCTTCAGGCCTCTGCACACTTGGCTACAGAGCCTCTCCTTGGCTAAAAATTACATCACAATAATTTACCCATAGCTCTCTATCTATTCTTCTAAACATATAATTTCAACCCTTTATATACTATTTCATTATAGGATTACAATGTTAAAATACCATCATTGGTCCAAATACCATGGACTCCCTAAAAAAAAAATTATGGTCCCAAAGCCATTGATCCCTTGCAAAATCACAATTTTTTGCAAAAAGGAGGGGCTTCGACACTACGCAGTATATTTAATTACTTAAATTATTCTCCGTTGTGCTCTCCACTGCGCACTTCGCTCCATAAAATGTGGAGTTTTTCCCAAAATCTAGGCCAAGTTGGGTTGTGCCCAACAGGCCCCCAACACTCACATTTGAAAAGTCCTGAGTCACTCAACTGATTTTCCTATAATATTTGTTGCAATGTTGTTTTAGGTGTTGTTGAGCTGCTATATAATTTTTGTGATATGATTTTCTTCACTGCGCACTTCCTCCAATAGTGCTTCTATCACTGGTTTTGTAGCCTTTTGCATCACTACCTCCTCTTTCTGTCGAATCTCTTGAAGTTTCTCATCAAATTCTTGAGATAGTTGTAGCTCCTCATCCCTCATGGACCTTTGCGAGCTTCTGTGAGATTGGTATGGTTCTCACAGTTTCCGGAATCTCCTCCAACTGATGTTGCTTCTGATGAATGTCCTTTTGTAGCTTCTGCAAATTTTGATATTCCTGCAGCGAAATCCAAATTTGTAAGTTGTCATCCAACAACTTCCCACAATCTTCCAATGTTGTGGAGATGTCAGCCACTGCAACTTTCAATTCTACCTCCCTCTGCTCTTGCACTTCCTATGGTGTGGTTAGATGTAGCTTCATCTACAACTCGTTGATCTTTATCTCATATTCAAAATGTACATCCACTATCTTATTCTTGTATCCTTTTACTACAAGGTCAAGCTTCACAACCTTGTCCTCCAATGATTATTCTTGTTGGACATCAATTTATAGAACTTCGCGACATGTGGATTCAACCACCTCCTTCAGCTTCTATCGCTGTTGTACTGCTCGATCCTTCTCCTATATCACCTGGTCGAGCTGCTGCTTTGGAAAAGGTCGCTCTCTCTCTACCTGAATGTTCAAATTTTAAGTGAGTTGTTCTCACTGCTTCAGCTCATCTATGATCTCCTGATGCAGCTCATGTAATATCTAAAGTGGTACTCATGTTATGTTCATATTCACATACTTCCATCCTTTCACCTACTATTGTAACTCGACAGAGTCAAACTGCAAGGCTTCTACAAGTATCTGTGCTATCCACACCCCAAGTGTGGGCTCTACTAGTCGTTCTTCTCAAAGCCTTTCCTTTACCTATACTAGTTGTCTGGTTGTTTGTGCCAATATCTTCACTTCTGCAATACGCTCCTCGACACCTGTTATAAGTGCGTCGTAGCGATCCTCTAACTTGTCCATGACTCTGTCATTGCTTCTTGGATTATGTCCCCAATCTAATCCAAGTCCCCGTCAGTGAGGACCAATGGTGTTATGTCCTTTGTATTTTCTACCTTCTACTTAATTTTTCTTCATTTGGAAGCTTTAGAACCTTCCTTCCCCTTCTCTGCGACAGATGGGCCAGTCTCTAACTTTTTAGACTCTTTTTTTCTGCTCTTCTCCTCCAAGAGGATCCTAGTGTCCCTTGTCGTGTTGCTCCTCTTGTTATGCCTCTTCCTCATCTTTTTCCTTCCCACTCGCTTCTCCATATTGCATCGTGTCATTCTCTGTCAAAGAATCCTTTGTCTCTATCTCCAGCACAATGATCCACTCCTTGTTCCACTATTGTATCTCTGCTAGGGGATCGTCTTCTTTCACTAAATATCGTAGGGGATGCCATGTATTCATTGTGTCCTTACGAGCCTGTATGTAAATTATGTGGAAGTCAGCCTTAAACTTCACGACAATGTTATACTGCTTGTATAGGCTTGGTGACAGGTGAGGGTGTGGTTCATCAACATGTGTAAGTCCATATGATATATATAAAAAAAACATTTTGTTGTCCTGTGTGTGCGTCGGTTTAGTGGTATACCATAACAAGGCATACCACGTCATGGTTTCACAAACATTCGATGCTACCAGAGGGAACTATGAATCTTCCAGATATTTCCATGCAAACATTGAAATTATTAGAAGTAACCATACATAATGAAATGGGGTACCTTTCTCCTATGCCTCGCAACAGTCGTCCAGAAAATGTTTGCATAAGCATGTGGCCCAATTGTATTGCACCCCATTAGCGCACTGCACAACTAATGAAACCACCAGTGTGTTGAAGCCCCGAAAATCGGGTCTACAACATGGGGGATGACCACCCGGTCCGGACCTTAAAGCAGCTCCTTTTCCGTTTGGAATGGTGGTTCCGACTGGTTCAACTAGGTCCAGTTACCTTCTCTCAATCTCCAATGGCTTTAAAATATGACTTTCATTCACCAATGGAAAAGAGACATCAGATCAACCTTCTTGCTGATCAGGCAAGAAAGTGATCCTTAACCTGATTTAGGGCTCAGCCAATCCACTACTAAAGTTTTCCTCTTTGAGAAGAGGACTTAAAAGAATGTAAATTTAATCTAATTGCAAACTTATTCTATAATGAAAGAAAAAAGAAACTAATCTAAATCCTATCTCAATCAGGTAGATGATAATCTAACCCAATTAAGAGCAAGATAATTAAGTGATGAGAATTAAAATATGTCTGGCTTTTAATTAATGTCAAACTAACGAAGAAATTCAATTAGCTCACATTTGTGAGTACCAAAACACATTCTATTGAGACCATTTGACTAAAATAATAAATCAACAACACTCCGGAAGAAATTCACAAAAATGATATCAATTATCATATCAGTCAAACTAATAATTAAACAATAATATGTGGAAGAAATTCACAACACATTACTATTTAATAAATCAATGTTATAAGACAAATTTCTGAGTAATAGTTACTCAGAAATCAGAGTTTAATTCATAAGAGCAGAGATACTTAACAATTTGAGACAAATTATCCATATCAACAGAAATGCCAAAACATGAATAAAATGAAACAACAATTTTATTAAAATAAAAATGAAATTGTTATTTGATACAGAAATGCCAAAAATACCAGTTAATTGAATCTGCTTCTCTGATCCCGGTCTCTAACAGTACTTTACATTACTTGAATTTTTTCTTTCAAGACTAGAGCTGCAGAAATGCAAACTCTGCCCATCATGCATAATTCAAGATATAAAGAATAAACCCTCATTAATGTTCAGATCTGAAATTTTCTCTCCTCCCCATCTACAACTCTAAATCCCTATTACAGAAATGCTTTTAGAAGTCTGGAATTGCAGAGGAGAGCAACCCTTATTCTATTCTGCAATCCGCTATTTATAATATTTGCAAAGGAATTATTGAGATGAAAGTTTGTTGAAGAAAATCTGCCCAATCACTTTTATTTGCTCAAAAATTCCAATCTTTTAATTGCTGGAGCTTTCTCATTGATTGAGGTCTTTTTCTTCATATATCTTCTACTGTTTTCCTACAAAAAGAAATCAAAATGAATTAAAATGTAACAATAAAAAAAAAAATACCATTTCTGGCATTAAAACAAATCCAATCAAATTTAATTTAAATAAATAATTGAAAATAAAATATAAACTCTCTATTGATGCCTGGGATGGTTTAATTGGCCAAGGATATTATTAACGAATGAATCTGCAATTAGAAGAGGCTTGGACAAATAAAAATGCATAAAATAAATCAGAAAATTGATTTTGTTTTTAGAAATTCGGAGCCTGATCTTCTGCATGATTTTTGACCCAATTAATGACCAAATCTATTAGTGGAACCTCCTCAAAAATGTTCTCCTTGATTTTATCTTTCCAATGAGCCATCCTGGGCCTCATTTGGCCAATTAAAACTCATTATATGAGCCTCCAAAGTTGATGAGTCAAATCTGGCATAAATCTGGAAATTCTGTTTGCTGGGCTAAAAATCAGAATTTTTAATTAGAATTTTAATCCTAAATTAGATTCTAATTATCTAATAATTAATTATAAATTAATTATTAACTAACTAATATATACAATTAATTCTAATTAATTATCACCTAATTTAGAAATTAATTAAGTTACAAAATTAAATTAATATACAAATGATTTGAAAAAGTTAATTTAAATATAATTAATATTATAATTTAAATTATATTAAAATTATAATAAATATTATAATTATTATAATATAAAAATTATAAAAATTAATTTACAAACCATTGGAATCAATCTAAACCCAAAAATTCATCCACGTGAGATTATGGAGGGATATGGTGAGTGTAGTGTGAGGTGAGGGTGACGTGAGGTGAAACAAAAACTTTATAAAAAAAAAAATTTAACACATCGCATATCGCAAGAACTTTGGATCGGGGTTTTTCAAATGTGCATGTTATAAAAATTGCGATGGATCCGATATTTGTGATATGCGATATGCGATGAATCTGAATTTGCGATATGCGATATGCGATGAATCCGAATTTGCAATATGCGATATGCGATGGATCCAATATTTGCGATATGCGATATGCGATGAATCCGAATTTGTGATATGTGATATGCGATAGATTCGAATTTGTGATCTGCGATCTGCGATGGATTCGAATTTGCGATCTGCGATTTGCGATGGATTCGAATTTGCGATCTGCGATCTGCGACGGATTCGAATTTGCGATTTGCGATCAGCGACGGATCCGATGATGTAATTTTTTTTAATTTTTTTTAATTTTTTTAAATTTTTTTATTTTGGTTTTATTTTAATGATGTTTAGTTTAGCTATGAAATTTTCTAAACTACAGCCACTCCGAAAAAGAATAAAAATAGCATTTTTAACCCATACTAGAAAAATGATGGGACTTCAAAGGAGTACCATTTTTAAACTAGTTGACCAAATAAGGCGAAACAAACGTCAATGGGAAGCTTATAAAAAATTGATTCTAACAAAGCAATCAAAACATGAATCCAAAGAAAATAAAAAATTAACAATCGCATAGGATAATCAAATAAAATAAAAATCTGAAAAGGCGTTTAGTCAAAAATTTATAGAAAGGGTCCCCATTATTTGAAGTGAACAAGTCAAAAATGGGGGGGTTGTGTTTTACCACAACACGGTGCAAGGATGTCATTAGCCCGACACTTCCTCATGATCTTTCTAGCCAATATATGTGTTGTGAAGTGAACTCCCTGGTCATTAATTGAGCTGATATCATACCCTCGCTTTCATTTTTTCAATCCAAACGTGGTCTTCATGCTTTCTGCTATGGCTATGTCCTGATATTTTCCAACAAATTCTTCTGCGGGGTTCAACACTTAATGAGGAAGTCTTGTGATTCTCGAATCTCCATATCAGCATTGGGTTGATAGGGATGGTCTTCCCCATCCACAGGCATCCATCGTGCACTAGCACGAGAAATTGTCTCACACAAGTTGTGCTTCCTAGACTTCTGTCGAAGTGCGGCACATTCAACATGTTCAACAACCTTGACCGTGCTATCCCAGTCGCCCACTGCTGTGGTTCTAAATTTTTCACACCACTTTCATGGTAGTGCACATGCTTTAAGTATCTGTCTGGTGCGAACTGCGTGTATTTATTTCCGTCATTGAAATTGTTCTCCGCAAACTTTAGCTATGGAATATTCCCAAGGCATTCTCTAATGAATCACATTGATTCCAGTAGTAGAGATCTGAAGGTGCCATACTTTGAATCCTTTGAGCCTGTCGCTGGTTTTGCTTTCGGTTTCCCTAGTGGGATATATGATGGGAGAGGCGATGGAAATGTTGCTCCATCCGTTTCCATTTTCTCTTGCTTCGCTTCTTCCTCACTATCTCTCACTTGCTCGGGTTCTTTCTGAGGTTCAATAGGTTTCTTTTCCTATTTCTTCTTCGTTCTCTACTATTTGTTCATTTTCTTTTGTGGGGATCTTCGTTGTGTGCATGATGATGCTACTGCAGACATCTCAAATGATGTTGCAGGTGTACCAGATGTTGTTGCAGTTGTTTCCATAATTCTGATTATGCCCTTCTCTTTGAATATATGAATAAAATCCCCAGGATTCATAAAACATCACAAATTTCTGCAACTTCTCCGCAGTGGAAATACTCGAATTCTTGGGACATCAAAGTGCCAAATATTGGCAGGATGCAACTTTTTATAACAAATTTCAATTTTTGACCCCATCATTAGCTTAGATTGTGCTCATTAATTGCATATCCATCGATATATCCAATCCATCTGTCCTCATCAATGTGTTTTTCCGTGTGTTTCAACGACAACTTTCCCTTTTACTGGTCATATTTTTTTGGCGAACTTCGAGGCATCCCATATTGTAGCGAATAACCAAACTTCAACATAATTCAAACTATGGCGAAGAAAATTCCTTCGTCAAAGCTCTCTCTCTGCAACTTATTTTATATTCCAATTACGAAGCACAACCAGTAAGTGACTGTAACGAAGCACAACCAGTAAGTGACTGTAACGAAGCACAACCAGTATGTGACATCCATTATGAACTACTCTTGGAAGAAGTTTTGTGAGGCTAGGGCTGGACAGATATAGAGGACGGTATGCTCGAAGGTTGTGCCAGATTTTAGGTGATCTCTCCACATTTACATGTCATTAATAAAATAAGTGCCATCTTGTTCCTAATGTTTACGTGTACTTTATCTCTTATACATGTTTAATGATCTTAAGTCGTTCGTTTAATATTGTTTTTATGAGATTATGCATGCTTTTCACTAACATCTAGAACATATAAATGTTGTACAACTAGGTTTTTGTGCTTGTTATTTGCTGGTTTGCAGGTTCAAGAGCACAAAGAGTTGTAGGGGGTTTGCACCCCGTAGGATCTACTACAACCAAAGGATATACGGGTAAGGTCTACAACCTTTAGTTTCTAGTATAAAGCAGATAAATTGGTTAAGTGAGTCCTTCTTGTAATGACATGCCCCTGATTTGTGAAGGTTTGTCAACCCAAGACCTTAGGGTAACATTACCCGCAACAGAACTGAAAACTCCATTGGGGATTACATTCATGTAATTCCTAGTTTGGGTTGTTTTCTCTGTCTTGTAGGTTCCCTGACAGGTTTATCACTTTTTACAGTTTAGTAAGTCTTTTTTCAATGAGACAGAAGACCTGGTCCCTTGAACAAGCTTGAATTTTTCTTTTTTCCTTATCTTTATTTCCATACACAACTTAGTCTTTGCACAGTCGCGTATACCTCCTATATTTTCCAAAGGAACCCGTGTATACATGAGTTTCCTTGGTTACAATAGCGTATACACGCTTTTTGCATACTGCAAAACCGCGTATGCCTGGAAAATTTTGAAAATTTGAGTTTCCAGCCTCTATAGTCTTTTATGTATGTGGTGAACCATTCCTGTGGTGTCTTTAAGGTGTTTGGACTGTGTTTATGGTGATTTCATATCAATTTCTCTCTTGTTCTTGTGAAATCCTAGCCATTTGGTGAATGGCCTATTTTGTGTGATTGCAATTGCGGCTAAAGCACCAAGATCTTTTCCTGAAGTTCTTGGCTGTTCTAACCATTCAGAACATTGAGCCTCTACTTGTTTTCTCTTCTTGGCCCTATGCATTGCTTCACTTTTGGTTTTTTCCCTTTTGGACTATCTTGGTTTTCTTGATTTCTTCGACCAGCCTTGTTGTGAATCTTGAAGAATCTCTTTTTGGTTTTTTGAGTCATTGTTTGCTGAAAGATTGTGCTACTGTACTGAATCAATTATTTGACTTTTGTGTTTCTTTTTTCTCGTTTGAGTCCTGCTACGAAAGTAGCATAGTTGGCTTGAGCACCTTGAAGCCTTGTTGAGACTCATTTTTCTTGATTCCGATTCTTGGGTAGTTTATGCTTGTCTTCTTCAAATTTTTTTCCTTTCATTGTAAGTAAAAAGCCCAAAAAACATTTGTGTTTTCCATAGCTTTTGCTTTGATTTTATTTTTACGGTTTCATCATACCTTTTGAATGTTTTTCATTGGTTTCTAGTCTTTGGTTCTTGTCTTTATTTTGAAGGAAGTCTTTTCTTGATTTCTCTCTTTTGTATCAAGTACATTTTGGCATTCTTATGCATAGGAGTTATGTTTGGAACTAGCCTTGTTTTTCTGTCAAAAAGTGATCGAACCATTGTCTTTCTAGAGACTCTTTTGCGCTTCTTTAGAGTTAGCATCTTAGAATTTGCATATCATTGGTAGTTTGCATTAAGTGCATTTGAGCATTTTAGTCTTTTTCATGGTTTTCTGGATCGTGTGAAGTGTGAGTAACTGAAAAGATTTTTTTTTTTTTGCTTATGTAGTTTCGTAGAACCCATGTAGAGATCTCTTTTCATTGAAAGGAAATTGTTGCATTCACATGTAGCTAGGTTTTCATTGATTTCTTCTGCATCAACAAACACCATCAGTTTCACTTCTGTATACCCTTGACTTAAGTAAAAACCAATTTAAAACAAGCGATATAATTAAAATCAACTAGAAGTTTTTGTATCATTGTCATTAATCATACGCCAACTAGCTAGGTTGTAGGGCCTTGGATTAGGTGAGTGTAGAGTTAACTCTCCAAGGCCGCTCAAACTGTTAAACATAGAAAGTTTATTAAAGAGCGAAATTCAACACCGTTAAGTGGACCAGGAAAGCTCTCCTCCAGAGAGTCAAGCGTGAGGGATAGTGCAGGTAGAAGAGAGATACCCCTTCTCCTATTTGTTGAATCTTGACCTAAGACCATTCCGCTCGACCACCGATACGGATTGGTGCCTTTAGTTTCATATCCTAAGGACCACACAGGTGACTACGGGGGGAAATACCCATGGTACCTGAGACAAACATTGCATCACTTCCATCAGTACTTCTGGAGGGTGCCCTTGCGAAGCTTGGGGACTTGCACTGACAAAGGCTGTTGTTAGGAGGTCAGCGTAACTGTTTATGTTACCTTCGCTAGTAGGCCTGGGGCTTAATTACCCCATACTATTTTTGGAAGGTCCTATTATTTTGCGTTCTTGTGTTTTGGTGTCCGGTCCTCATCACCCAGAGTGGAAATACCTAAGAGCTGCTTGTCTGGATGTACCTTAGGAACTTTTTAGAGTGTGCTCTTTTCTCCTATATTTCTTAGCTTCCTATATTTTTTTAGTCTAAAATTAATCTCTTAAAGTGGCTGACCGATCACCTCGACGATCAAGGAGGCTTCATGGGCTCTCTCTCGCGAGTGCCAAGCCTTCTTCAAGAAGGCATAGGAGTAATTTGGTGGGTGATTTTCACTCAGTGGTTTTGAACACAGTGGATAATGATCCTTCATTAGGGCTTGTTGTTTCTGTGGGTGGTTCTGGTGTTAGTGTCAGTTTTGAGAGGAGTGCTCCACTCATCTCTAGAGTTTTATTTCCAATAGAAGAAGTTGAAGTAGAGTAAGTTCCTCAACCTACTTAGTCTCTTCCATATTCTCTTCCTGCTAGTGGTCCTGACGTTCTTCGGTACATCAGTCCTGAGTCTCAGAGACCGGCTAGTCATTTTCTGTCATATCCCTTTCTTCGATGGCCACGACTGGGAACACAGTTTCGGCTATGAAAACTGCAAGTGTTCAGACTCCTCTTTCAGTTGAGGAAGGAGGAAATATTTCCATATCGAAAATCACTTCTAGTGTTGTTATTTTTGGCTTTGGAAACACCTAGGCACATGCTTCTCAATTTGATCCCTTTTCTTATGGAATGCCCACTAGTGGAATTCCTTCTTTCTCATTTTCTACTACTTCAGTTGTCTCCGCACCCATACCTTCTATGGCTAGTGGATCAGCTTCATTTCAAGGGTTCCCCTTTGGAAGTGGGCATATCCCTCATTCAAACCCTTCCTTAGGATCCATGCCTTTCACCTCTCAGAGTCAAGGTTTTAATCCTTTTTATGTAGGTCAAAGCTCTAATTTTTTTTTGGGATGGAACCCTTCTTTTACAGGATTAGGAGCAGGGAGTCAGTTCTTTGCTAGTCAGCAAGGGAATGTTCCTTTCCCTTCATCAAGTACTTATTAGGATTTTTCTCTGTTTGCAAATGCTTGGAACCCTTTCCAAGGGGTTTCTTATTCATTCAATACCTCGGTTGGAGGGAATTTTCCTGTGTATGATAAGTCTATATTGGGAGGGGGTACTTCTCCGAATTTTGGGTCACAAGGATTTTCTTATGGCTCAGCATTTTCTATGAACAACATATGGAAACCTAGTGCCTCAAAAAATCTAGGTTATTCTTTTCAGAATGTGGGGAATCCTTCCTATGGGGGATGGAATTCCCAGGCGCCTCCACCCTTACCATTTCTGGCAACATTAAACTTGCCAAATATATCAAAATTGACTAACGATCTTATTCGGTCTAGTATGGGTTGGCCTCCGGTCCCCACCAAGCTCCCCTCAGACATTACAAAGTTTGAGGTGAAGTTTGGTGAGGATCTGACAGATCATATCACCACTGGAAATGCAGCCAAATGGTACATAGAGTTAATTGGGGAAAGTTTTTATACTTTTGGAGAGTTGGCTATCATGTTCTTAAATCATTTTCTGTTACCTTTCCATTATGACATCAGGACAAACCTCCTGGCCAATTTTCAACAAGATAAGGAAACTCACATTTCTGACCATATTCAGGAATGGCGAAGAAGGAAGAGGCTCATCAAAGCCAAAATCCCAAATGAATTCCTTCTTGAATGGTTTTTGAAATCTTTACAGCTAGAAATTTCTAAATATGTATCCCTTTTAGGGGTATTTTCTGTAGAGCATGTTAGTTTTAGGGCTCAACAGCTAGAACTGATTTATTCTCAGTTTGGAGTCCTTAATAAAAATTTTCCGGATGCTCCTCACTCCAAATTGGATTTAGCCAAAACTAAACCTAGTCCTCATGGTGATGAACTTATCGGTTAGATTGATAGTGGTACAACTAACCTTCTAAGTAAATTGCAACAGTTGTCTATACAATCTGCTTCTTCTAGTTAGGTTGTGCCTTCAATGTCAACTCCTTCCCAGTCCTTGGCAATTAATGTTGTTCAAACTTCTAACCCCAAAGGAAATCAACAATTCGATGGGAAGAAGAAGGGACGAAATAACAAGAAAAAGGACAAGGATGGGAAGGGGAATGCGAATAAATCCAACGATCATGTTGGAGAGGGTAATAAGGATAATAAAAAGAAAGTGAAGTTTCCATGCAAGCTGTGCACTGGAGACCATCTTATGCACCTTTGCCCTAAAAATCAAGATGCACAGTGCTTGTTAACTCAACAGGGTTCTTCTAGTTCCTAGGCTATGCTGACAAACCATTTTCCCCAAAGGGAAGCAATTACTTACTGGCGGGAATCCAAATATTGGGGCTCCCTCTGGGGCCAACCAGGAAGCGGAAAATACATCAAACATATACATGATGAGTTCTCACGCAGATATCACTATGAGATCTCGTGATTATGGTGAAGCTGAGTCTTCGAAAGCTAAGGGTGCTCCCAATAGTGCTGAGCCGCTCCATATTGAGAGGCCTGCAATTGAGTTCATACATAGGATGCCAAAAGGGTCCTCAAAGTGTACGACAATCAATCCTAATGCCAAGGCTGCCCAGAACTACTCGATTGTAGAAGATCTGGCTCAAATTCCTTATGCTATGTCTACATAGAGGTGATCGAGTCTTGTCCTGCACAACGAAGTGCTCTGCTCACTGCTATTGGGGCTGTTGATCCAAATAATTCTCTGATGATCACATTTGACACGTCAACTTTTAAAATGAGACTTCCTCATCATATGAATTTCCATATTAGGTCAACATATCGAAAATTCAATACCTTTCAAACGATTGTTGATGAGGGCACTTCCACATGTGTAATGTCTCTTGCATGCTTCCTTCAACCACTCTTCTGACTACATTTGATGGTCATTCTCACAGGCCACATGGTATTGTTCCAGCTTTTCCCATCTGTGTTGGGGGAAAAGCTATTAATATCGAAGTTGAGATAGTTGATGCAAGCTTAGACTATAACCTTTTGTTGGGGAGAAACTAGATCTATGATATCCATGCTATTTCATCCTCATTATTTTGAATTGTTTGATTCCCTCACGAAGGGAGAATTGTCACAGTTGACCAACTATATTGTTCTCTTGTAGATCTGAATGCATCTTCTGACTCAACCATTCCTTTGGTGAAGGATACCAAGCAACCTATTGAGAATCTTGGGGTTGGAATTTATACTTCCTTGATGGGTACTTTTGATCTTCTGCCTCCTTCGGTTCATATCAATGTTATTTCATCCTCCATGGTTCCTATTCGAAGAGAGTTATTCAGACATTAGGGGAATTTTGAGGTCTAAAATGGGCCTCCTAAGGAAAATGTACAATCAAAATTCACTTTATGAGAACCAATCACATTTTAGGGGATGACATCATCCCTAATGGTTGAGGTGGCATTGATTGAGTTAAAGGTACTTACTTGTCACATTGTCAATGGTGGATAAAAACTCATGGTTAACCATGGTAGTGCTCTAAGTACTTTTAAAGTCAAAGTAAAGTACTCATAATAAATGTCATTTCACATTTTTTGAATAAAAATATATTATTGTCATTTCATATTTCTTGAAAGAAACAATGAATATCCCTATACATTTATTATATTATATTATATTATTTTATTTTTATATAGTATATTAATTACACGTTCTTATACAATTTAAATAATATAAAAATTAATTAATAACATATAATAATTAATAATTTATAAATTTATATTTATATTTTATTTTAAGTTATTTAAGTACAAATGACAAATGCATTGGTTGTTCAATGATAATGATTTTTTATTGAAAAACTCATTCTTATTTATAGTCACATCAATACAATTTTTTTTATTAATTTTATTTTGGTACAATTTTTGAATTGAATTTAACTATGGTTACATGGATTGTGGTGCGAAAAGTGAATTTCAAATTCATAAATATTATTTTATTGGTTTAGCTATTATTTTATTATTTCCTCAAGAGGCCCATTTTAGACCTCAAAATTCCCCTAATGAGTCATTATTTTTCGGACCCTTGGACCTTACCTTCTCCTACCTCCACGTTAGAAGAAGGTCAAGTCGGTGGAATGGAATTTCCTATGTCTAGAGCTGAGATTGCTTATAGATCTATTATTGACTCTGCAGATTCCATTCTAGTTTCTCTTTCACCGGAGGAATTGGATGGAGATGTGGCTCCGGTTTGGACTTTGACTTCATCTTCTACTCAGGATTTCCTTAATACAACTCTTCCATCCGAAGAGGCTATTCTCGAAGCAATGAATGGTGTAGAGAGACCGTGGGATGATTTTCATCATCGGTCTTACTTTCTACCAGACTTGCGAGAACTTGAATAAATTTTCCCTAGCCCTCAGTCTTCTGGACCTGTTCACCCAGTCCTGAACCCTTTAGCACCAGCACAGGTTTTTGCTGAAGGGAACATGGCTGTAATTTATACTACTGCCCTACTAAACATCTCCAGAGATCCCAACATCATCGAGAATTTCTTCATTGGAGCCAATTGTTCCCCTGAAGAAATTCAGACTTACACCGATCTCTTTCAAGAATTTCAGGATGTGTTTGCTTGGTCTTATGAGGAAATGCCTGGTATAGATCCATCTATTGTCCAACATGAGATCAAGATATACGAAAATGCTAAGCCTATCAAGCAAAAACTTCATCCGATCTGTTAGCACCTGATTTGGACCCCAGGCTGCAAAGGCAAAACAGGGCAACAACTAAACCACGCTTAGCCTTGTAGCTAGCCCTACAAGGACAAGAGAGGGCTCTCTCCGCAAAATAATATCCAATAAATTGCAATAGAAATCTGATATTAGGCTAGGTAAAATGATAGGGATAAAAGGTTTAAATAGAATGAAATGAATGAATGAATTTCAGGGATGTGTGGGATATAAAAGAACAGTTCTGAAACCGGGAATTAAATCAGGACACAGGGTATTTCATGGGGCAAGATAGGCAGGAAAATTAGCATATAAAATTTAATAAGGATGGGATGGAAATACTGGTGAGGAGATGAAAAGGGCACAATAAATGGATCCTTTTCAAACAGAAGAAAAATACAGAGTATGAATGATTTCCCAAGGCAGAGCATAGAAAATGGATTCTACCTTTCTATCTTGAAAGCATTCAAAGGAAATGTTTATGGATGAATGGAAAAAATAACAATTCACATATGAAACAATGGAGAGAAACAAATTCTAATTCTCATACCACATGGATCCCACAAATCAGAGCTGCATCTCTTATTAATTCCTGTCAAACTGCACAATGTAGCGTAGAGATGTTTTTCCACACTATTCCCCTACTTTCTCAGACTCAGACCCCCTTTACAAATGATTTAAAATTACAATAAATAAGCTGAAATATGGGAACACAGATCCACAAAAGCGGGAGCTGTTCTAACAGCTGAAGAACTGAAATACAATCATAGGAAGAAATACAACAATCTGCCCCTGAAAATGAGGGACAAAATTACATTGACTGCTTCGGAGATTTGCTGTTAGGCTGTATAAGCGAAAATAGGAAATCCGATGAATAGATTCCCTATTTTTTGCTTTTGTAGATATCTTCATTTTATTTTAAGCTCTCGGCCCTTGGATTGTTCCTTTGCTTTCCTTGTTTTATTCTCTGATTTTTTATTAAAATGCCATAGAAATAGAACAGAATGGATTTCCATGCTATATGTGAAGGGAAGAATGTATTTTAAGATGGAAAAAAGGGAGGGAGATGGAGGCGGGACCCGCATGGAAATCGCAATCGCAATCGGAGTTTGGAGCGGGGCAGACAGATGAAATAATAATGTAATCGCAATCGGAATGTAGAGGCGGAGGGGATATAACATATTAAACAGTAATCGCAATCGGAATCGGGGATTAAACATTGTTGAAACAACACCAAAAAAGTTCCGATGCGATTGGGAAAAGGGAATGGGGAAAACCTTTGTAAAAATGAATTTAATACAAATTCCGAGTTTACAAAGGGGAGAACCCTTTTATATTATGACCGGGCAGAGTATCATACGGTGGGACCAGAGGATAATCGCAATCGGAGATCGGAGGGGAGAGGAGCGGAATGATATATATGAAACTTCCGATTGCGATGGTGCGATTGAATGTGGGCCGTCCGATCGGCGGGGAAGATCGATGGTGCTGGACCAATCGGGGGTTGTTAATCGGGGGGAAGTACATGGAGGCGCCGATGGGCATGCTCCGATCAGCTATGAGCCGTCGGATCAAATAATAATATCAACGGCTGCGATGCCAATTGGAGGTTGTTAATCGGGGGGAAGTACATGGAGGCACCGATGGACATGCTTCGATCAGCTATGAGCCGTCGGATCAAATAATAAGATCAATGGCTGCGATGCCAATCGGAGGTTCCAATCGGAGGTAGATCATCGGAAGTCACAATTGGAGAGGGATGCAATCAAATGATCGGAGTAAGACCTGCGATCGGGTAATCAGAACGGGGGATGCGATTAATCGCATCAAAGTTTCATGAGATTGAAGTGATCGGAGCTCTTCCAATAAACGTTGCGATTGGAACGCGCATTGAAATGTTGCGATGCACGGGGTTTATATGTAATATAAAACTTTATTATAAATTTTTGTTATGGCGGGGATGGAAAAAGGGGAAGTGGTTAAATGGGCGTGGTGATCCGGATTTATGCAGGAACGCAACAGAATAAACCTATAACCATAAATACAGAGATGCAGCGGAAATAACACTTCATTTCATTAATATCAAAGAACTGAAATTTTCTTACAGACAGAAAATAAAACTAGCTAGGGCACTGGTAGCTATCTCTGAGAAGAGATGTGGCTGCTACAGGCCTCTGAACTGAGTTACAATGAGGCTCGAGGGCCTATTTATCATTTAGAAACAATGTGAAATCCTAAATAGCCAAAACCCTAACCCTAGGAGATGAAGCACCAAAACTATGGGCCCCGTTTGGGTAAATTGGTGTTTCAACTTCCCAGGGGCGTAACTTTGGCACACGATCTCCGTTTGACGCGTACCATACCTCGTTAGAAAGATCTATCCGAGGACTACAAATTTGGAATGAGCAACATTGGTCCATGGAGCCATGTTGCTCTCCATTTCCCCAAAAAACGTCGTTTAGGGCCTCAAAACGGCTCCGAAAGTTTAGGACCCGAAAAACTGCTAAAAATAGTAAAGAGAAATATAGTTCGGTTTATGCAGGAACGCAACAGAATAAACACATAACCATAAATACAGAGATGCAGCGGAAATAACACTTCATTTCATTAATATCAAGAACTGAAATTTGCTTACAGACAGAATGGAAATAAAACTAGCTAGGGCACTGGTAGCTATCTCTGAGAAGAGATGTGGCGGCTACAGGCCTCTGAACTGAGTTACAATGAGGCTCGAGGGGCTATTTATTATTTAGAAACAATGGGAAATCCTAAACAGCCAAAACCCTAACCCTAGGAGATGAAGCGCCAAAACTATGGGCCCCGTTTGGGTAAATTGGTGTTTCAACTTCCCAAGGGCGTAACTTTGGCATATGATCTCTGTTTGATGCATACCATACCTCGTTAGAAATATATATCCGAGGAATAAAAATTTGGAATGAGAAACATCGGTTCATGGACCCATGTTTCTCTCCGTTTTCCCAAAAAACGTCGTTTAGGGCCTCAAAACGGCTCCGAAAGTTCAAGACCCGAAAAATTGCTAAAAATAGTAAACTGTGCCGGAACTAAAAAACTGAAAGAGACCATGGTGGAGCCCCAAGTGGAATAGGCGGATGACCACCAATATCCACTGGATCATTCCTCCCCCCTTAGGAAGCAATGGTCCCCATTGCGTTAAGTTCCTCCATGAGATGAGGAAATTTCTGCTGAACTTGGTCCCTGGTGAACCACTTTCCATGGTGCAGGAGTTGGCCAGCTTTGACAACCCGATACAGTTGGATCTGCTGTTGACGAGTGTTCTTGATTTGCATGTCCATGATACAATCTGTGGTGGCCTGTTCCATGCAGTCTGGGTTTAACTCTGTTGGCGTGAGTTGTTCTGCAATGTCCGAGGTGTCCAGTAGAGGTGGGAAGTAAGGACGAAGGCGATCCACATTGAAGACTGGGTGCAGACCAAGGAATGGTGGAATATTGAGCTCGAAGGCATTGTTCCCTACAGCCTTGGTGATGGTGTACGGCCCGTATCGGAGCAGGCAAAGCTTGCGGTGGGGTCCAGTGAGGCGCTCCTTCTGCAAATGTAGCCATACTTTGTCGCCCACCTGGAAGTTGTGTGGCACCCGATGTTGATCATGGCGTTGCTTGTACTTGGCATTGGCTCTGTCCAATATATCATGAACCTGTTGGCGGATGTGTTGAATGCGCTCGATGAAGCTACTTTCTTTGTCAACTTCAGACTGGACATGAGCTGAATTGGCCTGAGCAGCTGCAAATGGCATGGCTACGTCAATGGGACATAGTGGCTGGAATCCCAAGCCCACCTGAAAGGGGCTATGGTCGATTGAACTATGGAGAGCCCGATTATAAATATGTTGTACATAGGGGAGGCTCTCGTCCCATGTGCGTGGATGCTTTGAATTGTACATGCGCAGAATGTGTACAATCATTCTATTGACGACCTCTGTCTGGCCATCTGTTTGGGGATGGAAGGCTGTGGACTTGGTGAGCTTGGTATCCAACATCGACCAAAGGCTGGACCAAAATGTGCTGAGGAACCTGCTATCCCGATCTGATATGATAGACTGTGGGATCCCAAAGTGCACCCACACTCGTTCAAAGAAGAGTTTAGCAGTGGCTTCTGCTGTGATATTCTTCTTGCAGGCCGCCATAATAGCCATCTTCGAGAATCTGTCGACGACCACAAAAACACAGTCATTTCCCTGCTTAGTAGAAGGCAGGCCCGACATGTAATCCATGGAGATGGATTCCCAAGGTCGACTAGGGGTAGGTAGAGGAGTATATAGGCCTTGCTTCTTGATGGTCGGTTTGGCAATGGCACAAGCAGTGCAGGATCTGATGTGCTTCTCAACATCCTTTTGAAGGTTCGGCCAATAGAAATACTTCTGCAGGATTGCTACTGTTTTCTCGACCCCGAAATGCCCAGCGACTCGACTGTAGTGTGCTTCCCATATCATCTTGGCACGCTCGCTTGAAGGAACACAAAGGTGTCCCATGTGACATAAAAGTGCATCTTGGAGGTGAAAATTTGGAACTTGCGTACCCCCCAAGAGTGCCTTGTAAGTGTGGTCGAATTCTGGGTCACTCTCATAGAGAAGCGGCCAATCAGAAGTCTCGTGCCCACAAGAGTTGAGCACGGTGGTGAGCGCCACGATCGGTGGTCGGTTGAGGCAATCTGCAACATTATTGGTGCTACCCTTCTTGTACTTGATGTTCAAATGAAACTGTTGCAGATATGTGGACCACTTCTGATGGCGATCATTCTGCAACTTCCCTTGTGTCTGTATGAACTGCAGGGGCCTGTGGTTTGTGTGGATGATTGTTTCCTTCCCCAAAATGTAATGCTTCCATTGTCGACAAGCTTTCACAATGGAGTACATTTCTTTGTCATATGTGCTATACTTGTGAGTAATGGGACTTTGTCTCAGCATGAAATGCCTTTGAATGTCCACTGTTGAGTAGGCCCTTTAATATCATAGTCGGAGGGCATGTTTGTCTCGATCTCAAATGGCTGTTGCAAGTCTGGTAATGTGAGCACTGGGGCAGAACAGAGGCGATTTTTCAATTCTGTGAATGCCTTCTGTTGAGGTTCCGACCAAAAGAATTTTTCTCTCGCTCCTCCCTTGGTGACATGACTCAAGGGCCAATTGATATGAGA
>JAXQQM020067041.1:0-73830 GCA_034641835.2 Pinus albicaulis | reverse complement strand
GGGTAGCAAGTGGCTTTCCTTATGAGTTGGGGCATAGTGCGAAAAATATTATTGCCTCGGGTAGAAAGAAAATGTCTCTACACTTGTCATAGGTCTCCCCAAGCCAGCTAATGATTTCAGGAATAGGGTGTGTGGTTGGAGCAATTTGGTAATATAGAACTGACTCGACGACCCTAAACATGTCCTCTCCTTTTCGATGATAGTCGAAAAGCTCGGCTCTGGTGCAGGCTACACTAAAGGGGTAGACTGGGTCACGAATTTGTGCATGAGCATAAGTGAAGGGCTTGGGTCCCCTGACCTCGCAGACTTGTGCGGTTTCAGGCACATACTTTTTCATTTTCATTTTCTCCATGACAATTTGAAAATAAAAATAGAAGGGAAATAGTGAGACAGAAAAATGACAAATACCTGAGAGTGGTGAGGTAGCCAAGGGGAAAGCGACGAGGGTTTGAAAACGACCTTGCATTTGAGTTTTAACCTATTCTGCCCGAAAATATGGTTAATAACCAGTAATTTACACAGTCGAGGGTAAAAAAAGCTTATATTAGACCAGGTTTTACAGAGTACGAGATAGGGTGACATTTTTAGGGTTGGCGCCATAAGGATGTCGATAATGGGACACGTGGAGATAGGTGATTGGCTGGAAACAACCATGTTGGTGGAAGCCACGTGTCAAACTAAGCAGGTACCGGCCTTCATATCGCTATCCTAGACTTACCTTAACTTTTCTTTATCGACGCCAACTTTCATCTTAGGTGGGCCCTTACTGAATTTCAGCGGGGTGCATAGGATTTTTCGGGCCCATTTTATAACCCCACGAAATGCTTGTGATTGGCCCGAAGGAAGGTGATGTCACCTTTTCCAGGGGCCCAACTTCGACCATCACAAGGCTCGTTTGAGGCCAACGGAAAACATTTCCCGTGGGCTCTTTGGCTCATGGTTTCGTTGTGGAGCCATGAGTGTTGCCTTCTTGCTATGTAATAGCCCCAATGTATCAAGTCAATGTGCTTGTCCTTTAGGGACCTTCTTTCCATGACCTTCACTTTTTATTGAGTCCACCATCCTTCTTAGCTTCTCGGTTTTTATACTTGGCCACTCCTCTTTTTTTTTTTTTTTATAGGGGAGGTGAATAAACAACATTGGCTCCACTTGGGGATGGCATGCTCGCTCCCGAGGGTGTCGAGAACTTCGCAGACCATCTTCCTGCATGTTAGTTAGTATATCTAGGGCCTCTTCAAAATTTCAAGAGTTTATGTGATGAGTTTAAATAAAAACAGATGCGGAAACATAAAACAAAATATATACAATATGGAGGATATATACAATGGGTCATCGAGGCCACTGTTAGTATTGGAAGTAAGGCTTTAGGAATTGCTCGTTCACGGGTGCTTCGATCATATTGCCTTCCAAATTATCTAATATGAAAGTGTTGTCACCTTTGACCTCAGTAACTTTGAATGTTCTAAACCATAGCAGGACAAATTTTCCATGTTTGCCCTTGTCTGCCCTTCTGACGTCCCACCTCAGCACCAATTCTCTGGCCTGTAATTATTTATCTTTTTCTCATTGATCAAAAAAGCATTTCATTTTCTCCTGATAGTCAAACAACCTATTGTTTACTTGGGCTTGGGTTTCATCCAACTCGACCAGCTGATTCATCCTCCTGATGAGAAAATTTGGTTCCTCCTCACTATCTGGTAGGAACCTGGCAATGGGTAAGGTGAGTTGGATGGGAAACACAGTTGCTCGACCATATACCAGTTCGTAGGGGGACTTTCCTATGGACCTTTTGCTAGTAATATGGTTTTCCCAGAGTGAAAATTTAAGTTGGGAGTCCCAATTCTTCTGGTTCTCACTTATGGTCTTCTTCAGAGCCTTCACCAAAGTTTTATTCAACGACTCAGCCAACTTGTTCCCCTAGGGGTATTAATCCATAGAGTTTCCCAAAGTGATGTTATACTGTTGACAGAAATTGATGAACTTGGCCAACTTAAAGGCCTGAGCGTTATCCCTGACGATCTTGACCGGGCACCCAAACCTTGCTATTATATTTTGTTCCATGAATTTGATCTCCATTGCATCTATGGCATTTCTAGCGGGTATTGCCTCAACCCATTTGGTGAAGTAGTCAATGGCGGTGAGGATCCATTTGTGTTGACTGCTAAATGCAGGATGGATTTCCCTAATAAAATCAATGCCCCACTATTGAAATGGCTCTTCGATATGCACTGGTATCAGTGGTAGAGGAGAGAACTTTTTCTTTTCTGCGAACATCTGTCATTTTTCACATGCCCAAACATGAGCATGAATTTCTCCAAATAATTGGGGCCAGTAAAACCCTTCTTTGATAATTTTGTGAGCCGTGGACCTCCAGCTATAATGTCTGCCACATATGCCCTCGTGAAATTTAGCCATCACTTCGTCCACCTCCCGCTCTGTAAGACATAATAGAAAAATTTCTGAGGGATCCCTCCAATACAACCACCCATTAGCTACAATGTACTTCTGGGATTTTAGTCTCACAGTATGGTACTTTGCTTTGTCAAAATATAGGGGAAATCTCAGAGTAAGGAGGTAATCCATGATATCTTTGTACCAGACGCTGAGGAGGTATTTCATATGTGTCTTCTATGCCATGGTTTCCACTCCGGGTTGCACTTCTATACCCTTTGGTACTTCTCCACCTCCCATGGACAAATTTATACCCAATGCCTAGAAATTGGACTCTGATAATATTTTAGCCAACCCCTGCCCCTTACTGAGCTTCGTAGGTCTGATATACAGTTCATACTCCTGAATTTTGGTAATCCATTTTGCCCTCTTACCTTCACTATCTCCCTGTATCAAGAGATCCTTTACTTCCGTTGTGGGGACGAAGGTAGTTATGCCTGACTGAAGCACATATATTCAGAAATATTTTAAGGATTTGACCAGGGCATAAGCCTGCTTCTCCAGAATGTTGTATTTTAGTTCTTCATCCTGTAATACCTGGCTAATGAAGGCAATCGACTTTTCATGTCCATCTTCATTCTTCTGTAGTAACACCGTGGCTATCGTATGAGGTGATGCAAAAGAGAATATCATGAAAGGCTTACCATAGTCAGGGCCTGCCAGTATCTGTGCCTCAATGAAAGCTTCTTTAATTTTGTTGAAGGTATTCCTCGACTGAGATGTCCATCTCACCTCATTATTTTTCTTAAAATATTTGTTATATGTCGGAATATATCAGCATAGTTTGGGATAAACCTTCTTAAGAATTTTATTCTTCCCAGAAAAACCTGAACTTATTTCTTATTTCAGAGTAGTGAGATGCCATTGATCACTTCTACCCTCTTCGGGTCAATTTTGACTCCCTCTTTCGTTATTATGTGTCCAAGCAACCTCCCTTCCTCCAAAGAAAACATCGAATTCTGAGGGTTTAATGACAAACCATACCTGCGACACTTTTCAAAGGTCTGACGAAGGTGGTCAATATGCTCTGCATAACTTTTTGAGAACACTGTGATATTGTCCAGGTATATTACCACAAACTTATCCTGTTCCCCCACAAAATAAATATCCATTGCTTGTTGAAAAGTATCACTTGCGTTGATTAAGACAAAGGGAATTCAGGCGTACATGAAAGTCCCCCACGACGTAGTGAACGTCATTTTATTTTGGTCCTCTCAAAGGACTGCCACTTGATTGTATCCCAAGAAGCTGTCCATCATGGACATTTGAGAGGATACCACCACCTTCTGCAGAATGTGGTCCATATTAGGAAGGGGGTAATTTCCTTTGAGGGCAGCCCTATTTAGATTTCGGAAATCTACACAAAACCTTATTTCTTTGTTCTTATTTCTGACCGGAACCAGGTTGGCCACCCACTCCAAGTATCTCAGGGGGACTATACTTTTAGCCCGCAATAGCTTTTGGATTTGTTTTTCAATTTCCGGGAGCAGCAATGGATTTATTTGCCTCATTTTTTGTTTATGAGGCTTGGCATCTCCTTTGAGAGGGATCTTGTGTTATATGACCTCCACATCAAAAGTTTTCAGGTCTTGATAAGACCACGTGAAAACATCTTTATAAGCTTGAAATAGCTAGAAATATTGTTCTCGATATTCCTCCAGAACTCCTTTAGACAAGTTCACTACTTTTGAGTGTCCCTCCATCTCGATGTTTATATCATTCACTTGATCATCTTGTGCCATCTTGATGGGATTCATTGGGATATCATTTTTGTCAAACATCCTCTCCAAGGGCACGAGGCCTCTGGGGATGATATTCCCTTTTAGCTGGAGCACGCGATGCCCTGCCACTATTTCTTCCCACTTGGTTTGGGGTTGTTCCTTAGGCTCTTCATCCATAGCATCTATCACTAGATTATAGAATTCCCCAATAGTCTCTATGAAACGTTTAACTTTCTCTTCATCTTCGAACACTTGCTAGTGTTTCACGTTATCTAGGATGGAAGGGCAATAATGTACCTCAACTTCATATCTGAGCAGTGGGTTCTGTGGCGGGCGGAAGTTGCTAGCTGCCACAACGAGAAAATTGGCCATCTGGTTTTTATCTCTTGGCATAAACTGTATGTTAAAGGCCAAGAATAAATTCTCCACCAGGTCCCATATTTCATTTTTGTAAGCTTTGAGTCGTGGATTCTTAGCCTAACACTAATTTTTGACTTGTCTTACTATGAGCTTGAAAACCCCGAAGACTTTCAGGCTCTGAATATTCATATTTTTGGCTGTCTGCAATACCAGGAGTAGTGCTTCGTATTCGGCCATGTTGTTGGTGGCTTCATACTCCAACTTAAATGAGAAAGGAACCAAATATCCTATGGGTGAGATTAAAAGCACCCCAACTCCATTACCTTCTCTCAAATTTTCCCCATCAAAGTGAAAAGTCCATATCTCTTTCTCTTCCTTGCTTATGGTTTGGTTTTTTTTTATAGGGTAGACTATTACTTCTTGTAAGATATCCTCGTCCTCTTCGAACATGAGGCAAGAAAACTCACCTTATTTTCCATATATTGGGGAATTCACAGGACTTTCAACTTTAGTAACCATTTAAAAAAATATAGACTCCTGGTACAACCTCTTTTCTTATCCTCTGAATAATGGGATAGTAGCATAAGTGAGGTCAAGTTTAATTGACCCACCGATCTTCGAACACCATGATCTGGACAACAACATCTCGAAACGAGCTGGGATATCGACAACCACAATATCCATCACCACACTTTTGGTTGGGATCTGGGCCAAATTCACTACTAATATTTAATCATCCCCAGGCATTTAACCCTCTTGGAGTCGAATGAATACAAATATTTATATGGACGGGTAATTTGCAGCCCTAACTGCTCCATAACAGACAATGGCATCAAGTTATGTGAAGCTCTAGAATCCAGCATGCTGTTATGTAGTAATAGGTCGTGGATGACTAGAGATACATAGAATGGAGGGGTTGTTGAGTCCAAATCTTCTACGTGAGGATCGAAAACCACCATAGGCCTCTCTTCTTGGATGTTAAGACTGTTAGGGAGAGGAACCACCATGAGGGAGCATGAATTAGGATACCAGGGCTTTATAAGAAGGCTGCTTCAAAAGCTCGACTAGGGGAACCAGAATCTTAACCTTTTCGAATTCTTATTGAAGGTTGAAAATAGCAGGGTTCTTTTCTATAATGGCTCTTTTTGTTGTTCTTTAGGAGGGACCGATGGATTTATGACTGCAGTAATACCCTCGGTATTTGTAGGGGAAGCAGGGACTGACCTTGAGGAGGAAGAGGTTGTGGCTTTTTTATACGATGGCTCTTCTATAGGCTTTTTCCCTTTGCTAACATAATCTGACTGAGTAGGCTCTTTTGATGAGGATTCTCCCTCCTGTTCTTGCACACGGGTCCTCTTTCTAGAGGACCTAAGCTTTTACTTCTTATGCATATGGGATTGTGTGAAGTTTACAAATTGCCTGCAATAGTCATCGATATCTGGATCTTCTTGGGACACTTCTTTTTTCCCTTGCTCTTCTTGCTCTTCCTGCAAGGTAATTTCTCCATCTTCATCCTCTGAATAAGCCAAAAACCGATCCTCCTGACAGTCATAAACTGCTTCAGATTTTCCTTCCATTTGTCCCTCCAAATATAAAGGAGGCTAGATATGATCTTGATGCTCCTTTCTATCTCGTTGCAATATTTGCAATGGAGGTTTTCGGTACTGTGGGTTGAAACCTCGATTAGGAGCCATTTGATTGGGTTGGGCAACACATTTTTTGGTCTCTAACTCTGGCTTCGCCAACTTGTTGGAAAGGTTGTGTATCATCTTGTCCATCTCTTTGATTATGCTTTCTGAGACTTCTCTTTCTTGATTAGAGGAAGAGGCTTCCTCCTTACCTCTTCTCTTATAATCATGATCTATCCTTCCTTTGGATTTCCTAGTAGAGGCAAAATTAGCTTCTACCTCTAGAGCATCCATCTAGATTTGATCCAGGGATGGAGACTTTCTTTCTCTCAAATTGAACCCGAACTCAGACTCAAATTCTCCTACAAAAAATATTGTCGCTGCTGCTTGAGGGGGTTTGATTTCAGCAGGTAGATTGTTGTACGGTTTATTGAATCTTTTTATGAAATCGGTCACATCTTCGTTATGCTTTTTCTTCAAGGCATTAAACTCTGTGAGAGCATAGCGTGATCCCTCCTTTATCCCCATTTTTTACTGAAATCAGTCTCCATTTCCTCCCAAGAAGTAACCGAATGGTCAGGAAATGACTTAAACCACTTTTGAGCTTCCCCATCCGAAGACTGGACAAAAAACCTCAATACTGCATCCAAATGTTCCACATTAACATTTTCAGAAAACGCACAAAATTTCTCAATATTATTCTCAGCAGAGGTACTGTCCTCCCCCGTGAACTGAGGGAATAGCTTTAAATAATACTGAGGCATATCATTTCAAACTTGAGGCAAGGCCAATGGGGCATATTTATTAAGTAGTAAACCTGGTACAGCTGTGGGAGGTGGTGGATTCTAAGGAGGGTTACGATGGAAGACAATAGGTATATGATGGGACACAATTTGCAAGTTAATCTGATGAGAGCTCTGGACTATGGTGACTTGTTTAACTTCCTCAGCTTCTGGGGTAGGGTCCAAAGATAGCTTAGAGTTTTTCACTGATTTGGCCTCATTTTTTATCTCAGTATGGTCTAGGACAGAGTTATCTGGAGGATATTCAAGCACTCGGGCTATGGAACCAAGGCCATGGAATTGAGCCTTCTGAGATGAGGACAAGGAATATTCTAATGAGAATGTGGGTATGTCAGTTTGATTTGGTTGCTTTTCTTTCCAAATTCTCTTGAATATAATTTTTTCAAGGTCAGAGACTGACAGTCTTCTCAATTGAGAGCTGTCTGACCTAAGATGTGGCTTAGTGTAAGCTAGGATTGCGGCTGATTTATCTTTAGATAATAGTGGAGTCACCAAGGTGAGGGTTGTGCAACTCTCAACCCTTTGTGCTCACCTGATTGAAGGGTGGATATAATACCGTATTCCAGGGAAATTATTTTCAACTTCATTCCCTGGCAACAATGTCAAAAAGATGTTGTCACTCCTAGAGACAGCCTCGAGTTGCCAAATACCAGTGCCTCGGACATCTTAGGTCAAGATTTTTTTCAGGTTATTCTGCATTCTTGTACAAAGGAACCTCTTGATAACAAAAGGATTGAATTATTTTGAGACGTGGTCCTGGATCCCAAAGAGAAAAGAGTAGTAGTGGGGAACCTTGATTGTGGAGAGAAAGGCTTGCTTAGAATGGGCCTGAAGTAGTCATGAAATAAATATGTTGCAAAAAAGGCCAAATGTGAAATAAATGAACAATTATAAAGGTTAATCAGGATGAGAAACTATGCAGAATGATTGGAGAAATTCAAAGTGAGGTGGGCTTAGACAAGCATAAGGATCCACCCTTTATAATACCTTAGAGGAAAGCGATATGAAAACAGAACTTGAAACATAAATCGTTCCTCGAGCTATATTTAAAGTGCTACTGTAAATTATGATATGAGTACCATTGGAAGATAAATTCATACCTAAATCATAGAACACCCGCATTCTAAAAGCAATGATAACAAGAAGGAACATATGAGTGCAATGAGCTTTAAAATGAACAAGCACATCGAGGAGATACATAAGTTTCACCCATTTTAGTAACAATCCATTATCACAACAGATAGACTTTATATTATTCTTCAAAATGGCTCTTCAGATATACATTAAGAGAAAAACCTAAAAATCGAAAAATATGATACGCAGACTACAACTCTTGCCAGAAAATTCAGAACCTTTACTTATTATGTTGTTTGGTATTTTATAGTGTTTTACATGGGCCTTCAGACCAGATATTTTCGGGACGAAATATTCTCTGGTGATATGGAAGTTTCCAATCCAAATAAAAAATGATGAGGCATAATGACATCTCATCCTAAACAACATGGTCCAACACAGACTGTAACAAGAACACATTAGAACATAGGAATCATAAAGAGTGCATAGGGTGAAATCGAGATTTCACCCATTTTTACATTACATGTAAATTGGAAAATAAAAATTTTAAAATAGGCCGCGTGGGCCAAATCATGATATCCATCATTTGTTGTTATGCCGAGGAGTGCCTGAGCTTTCTGGATGGCGTGGATGAGCTGAGGATGAAGAGGATCCGAGTGGATGAGGTGGAGGAGGTGCAACTGCTGTGAAGTAGTAGAGACTGGCGAATTCACATACTCATAAAATTTTTGCCACAAATTTTTCCTAGTTGATGGCATAGTGTTGTAGGCTGTGAACAAAGTCTGCATGCTAGTCAAATCCGTATAATCCATGCAGAAATCAAGGAATTTCTTCACCTAACAAAGAAGGAATAATTATTTGCGTAGTGCAGCTATTATGGTCTCTACCTTTAGCTGGATTTTTTTCTCCAGTGATATATCTGCATTGCACATGATTTTTGACATTTTCTGATCATAGGCTGTTAGTTCAAATAGTGTGTGTGACTGTGGATCCCAGCATGGTGGGAGGCCAAATTCTACTAGCTTTCCCCACTCTTGGTCTAACTTCTCCGCTCCCTTTGATACCAGCGCCAAACAACCCAGCGTATTCATGCATGCAGTTTCTTTTTCAATTACTCTCCCGACCTCCATAATAGTCTTAAAACGGTCATGTATTCCCTGTGTCTAAAATTATTCAGGGGAGAGTTCATTGAGGTACCTGATGTAATTCTTTGCCATTGTTGCCTTTTCTTCCCCTTCCCTACATGCATCCTACAATTGAATTTTGAGCTCGTGAATTGTGATCTTCTTGTCATTTGTCAATATGAGGAGGTCCCAATGCAGCTTAACCTCTGCTATGATCTCTGCCCAAATCAGTCACCTTGCTTTCATGATTGACATGTTACCCTTGATTTTCCCATTTAAGTCTTTGATGGACTTATCCTGCTCCTGGGCTTCCTTGAAAAGGTTTTCAACCTCTTTCTATAGAGATTTTTTCACCTTCTGGTTTGCTGCTAGAGTGGCCTCAGACTCCTGTAGTACCTAGCGAACTATGTGAGTCTCATCTTCTGACACCCTTAAATTGGACAAAGCCTTGGTGAGATATTCAGGGACTGTATCGAGATCACCTGATATAGATACCACACATGTATGCCCGTCCCATTTGAATTTCCATTCTGACATCCTCTTTTTAAGTCTGGCAATCTCCGTGTCCTTCTGGGAATTCTCTTCTTGTTGTTGGGAAAGTGAGTCAGTGTGAACTTATTTCTCCTTCTCTACCTGGATAAGCTCCTTATTCTGTACATGTTCCTCGCGACACATGTTTAGCTTTCATTTCAACTCCTAGTTGTCCACTTCTACCTTGGTTAGAAGATTTTTTAGTGCTTCATTATTTTCAGCCCCCTTTCCTCTTACCGATCTCTTGAGGTTCTCCAGCTGGGCAGTGGTGGCTCTGGTGCTAGTCTTCTCTCTTTTTTGGTGCTCTAATACTAGATTTAACCTCTTTTCGAGCTTCTTTAAGGGAACTGCATGTTTCACCACCTCGGTCCATAGCATATCCCCGATACACTAGTGTAAATTTAGCTTGTCTAGTAGGGGAATATTGCTTAGGTTAAATATTATTTCCAAAGCTCTGTATTGGGGTCTAGAACCGGAGGGCTGCAACACTGCATGTTGAATGGCTAATATGAGTTGCTCCTTATCCATATCCAACACTAAAGAAAGCCTATAATGGTGCTTATCCACAAACTCTGCCAGTTCGGCCCTTAGTTTTCCCTGGCGAATCTGTTTCTAGTATTGATCTCCTCTCTTGCCTCCTACTTGTCCATCGTGACTGCCTGCAAAAGTTCTGAGGGGGCTAACGAGGAGGCATTGTCAAAAGAAACTTGAAAACCTAGCTTGTTATTGTCGGGACCCTTTAACTCAGGAATTTCATCATCAGATAGCTCGACCTATATGTCATCTGGCCCTTGAGTCATTTTTTTTTTATTAGGGTGAGCTTCTTCATCGGTATCCATGACCTCCTGGCTTCTCGAGGGGTCCTCTTGTCCCTGTTATTCTGTCCCAACAGACACATTATCTCCTTTCCCTTCAGCAGCTGAGTACTTGGCCTCCATCTATGCATCCAAAGGCCACGCATCAAGGTTAGCTTTCCATTCAATGAGGGCCTAGGTTCATGTGTATAAGTTGTTGATTTTATTTTATTCTTCCTACTGGTGAGGAAACCCTTAGGGTCATAGTGCCAGATGTCTCCCTAAGGGAGTTTCATCTCTTGCAACATTTTTTCCACAGTTGAGATGACGTATCTTGAGTTAATAGTGAAAGGGCCAATCGAGGCTGGAAGTTTGAGGATGTATCCCTTCTTCGTAGGTATGAAGTGGACCTGGTCGGTCTTAAGGACCTGTCAGATGAACTCGAGGGAAAAAACTTGCATAGCTGGAAACACCAGCAGGTGGTAGGGAGGCACCTCTGCACCATAAAATATGATTTCAGTATGGTCATCAAACAGATACCAGTCACCTGTGCATTCCGCCTCATTGAACTGTAGCCAGTCCTTCTGCTTAGGAAATATTCTAGGCAAAGGTCTGTCATATATAATGGTATAGGCTATAAACATGAACCCATTGATAAACTTCGCATACCCCTTCCCCCCTAGCTGCTGGTGAACTGCTATAATCCACTCGAAAATGGACCAGGGTTCGGTATTTCTCCTCGAGAATCTGTTTAGGCCTATACTTTCAAATCTATCTGTGTGCTCGAATAGGAAAATATAAAACACTTGAGGGAACAGTACTTAAAATAACCAGCAGAGGAAAATTCTTGAAAATAAGCCTTGATAGCAGCAGCTAAGAAAGAGGGGATATCCAAGAGGATGTCCGCCTACAACATGAGCCATAGTTAAGCTATGCCTACTTTAGTAACTTGATCAACCTCCTCAGACCCTAACAGCCTTGCGATGAGTGATAGTATGGGCTATACATTGGTTTGGAAAGTCGACAAGGGGATAGAGTCCGTGAGCGGGAAATATGAAAAGCGAGAATCGGAGAGGAGGCTGAGGAAACCGCTTTGTTTCTCCCATGGTATCTTTGAAAAATGATAGGACATGGAGAGCTCGGAGAATTCAAGATAATCCTAGCTGGGAGGGTAGCAAATGGCTTTATTTATGAGTTGAGGCGTAATGCAAAAAATCTTATTGCCCTAGGTAGAAAGAAAAATGTCTCTACGCTCGTCATAGGCCTCCCCAAGCCAGCTAATGAATTCAAGAATGGGGTGTGTGGTTGGAGCGATTTGGTAATACAGACCTGACTCGACAACCCTAAAAATGTCCTTGCCTTTTCGACAATAGTCGAAAAGCTCGGCTCTAGTGCAGGCTACACTAAAGGGGTAGACTGGGTCACGAATTCGTGCATGAGCATCAGTAAAGGGCTTGGGTCCAGGAGTAGTCCTAACCTTGTGGGCTTGTAGGGTTTCAGGCGTAGACTTTTTCATTTTTGTTTTCTCCATGACAATTTGAAAATAAAAATAGAAGGGAAATAGTGAGACATAAAAAAGATGAAATACCTGAGAGTGGTGAGGTAGCCATGGGGAAAGCGATGCATGTTTGAAAATGACCTGGCACTTGAGTTTTAACCTGTTCTACGCAAAAAGGTGGTTAATAACCATTAATTTACACAGTTGAGGGTAAAACAAGCTTATATTAGACCAGTTTTTACGGAGTACGAGACAGGGTGACACATTAGGCGAATTTGGAGGTCTAAAATGGGCATCTTAAGAAAAATTTACAAAAAAAATAAACTTTATAAGAACCAATAGGATTCAAGATGATGATGTCAACTATGGGGGATGATTCACCAATTTTTAAGTAAAAGGGTAAAAATATTAAAAAATAATAAAATAATAAAAACTACTTTTTCAACTCGTATTTTCAACTTATCTCCCAATTTTTTTACTCAAATTTCGAGTGGGAATACTCGTTGGATGAAAAATTTAATTCCTCATACAAGGAGTACCCATGTTTCATAATTTTGATGGACCTTGCTACACAAAAAATGAGAAATACATGAAAAACGTGATTGCAATCACGTTTTTCATGTATTTCTCATTTTGTGTGTAATAGGATCCATCGCAAGTATGCAACATGGGTACTCCTTGGATTAGGAATTAAATTTGGCATCTAATGAGTACTCCCGCTCGAAATTTGAGTAAAAATTTTGGGAGATAAGTTGAAAATATGAGTTGAAAAAGTAGTTTTTTAAATTTTTTCCTCTAAAATTTGATGATGCAATCAAATCTTATTTTATTATTTCTAATATTATTTTATAATTTCCTTAGGAGGTCCATTTTAGACCTCAAAATTCCCCTAATTATTTGTAGGGCTGGCGTCATAAGGACGCCGACAATGGGACACATGGAAATAGGTGATTGGCTGGAAGCAGCCAGGTTGGTGGAAGCCACGTGCTGAATTAAGCATGTACCAGCCTTCGTACTGCCATCCTAGACTTACCTTACCTTTTCTTTATCGACGCAAACTTTCATCCTTGGTGGGAACCAACTATCATCTTAGGTGGGCCCTTCTTGAATTTTGATGGGGTGCATAGGAGTTTTCGAGCCCATTTTCTAACCCCACGGAACGCTTGTGATTGGCCTGAAGGAAGGTGATGTCACCTTTTCTGAGGGTCTGACTTCGGTCATCGCAAGGCTCATTTGAGGTCGATGAAAAACATTGCTCATGGGCTCTTTGGCTCATGGCTCTGCCATGGAGCCATGATTGCCTTCTTGCTGTGTAACAACCCTGATGCATCAAGTCACTGCGCTTGTTCTTTAGGGACCTTCACCCTTTATTTAGTCCACCATCCTTCTTAGCTTCTCAATTTTTATACTTGGCTGCTCCTCTCTTTTTTTTGGATAGGTGAGGTGAATAAACAACACATCTCATTTTCCATGTCTTTCAATTGGGTAGCTAACTAAAGAATGAGGTTCATCATCTCATATTTTTGTCCTTCATTTTCTAACACTTCTTTTTCCTGTGGATGTTCAGTAGGAGGAAATTTGAGCTATTTATTTAATGCAACAATGTCTACATTGTTTTTCTTTATGAGTTCTTCTACAACTTTGACATTTTTAGGATCATATCCTACTTCAATAACCAAATCTCCTAGTGATTTTATTTTGTTATCTTTGGCTTGTGAAGAAGCCTTTTCTAACTTTAGTTGACCTCTGATGTTTTCTGGAGTATTTTTTAGCTTTTGTACACTCATGGCTTTATTTTTCATAGCAGAATACAACATTTCACCAGCTTTCTTATGAAATTCTATCTATTCTATAGGATGAAGATCTTTGGCTTGAAATTCATATGAAGTTTTCTTATAATCTGTTGATGACTTAGGATGCTTCACTGTGGACTGTAAGAAAGTCATTTGCATCTTTATGGTCTTGTAATCAAATGCATAAAGCAACCTGCTTTGGTCACTAGGTGTCTGCATCCAATATTGGGCATAAGTATCTGCTTTTAATGCCTCATTTCTGAGTTTGATTTCCTTGTACTTCTGCATAATATCTTTCTCTTTATCTGCTGGTTTACTTAATGATGCCACTTCAACACTATGTTTTTTCTGAATAATTTGGGTGTTAGATGTTGAAGGTTGGTGAGTTTCCTCTGAAACTGCTAGAGGAGCATTGTATTTTACCATTGTATCTGTATCAGTCACTTCAATAGTTTCAACTTCTTCATTTATAGAATTTAATTTGGGCTTCTTCTTGTGCATTAGTTTAAATTTAGTTTCAGTGGTAGTTTCAGCTGAGTATGATCCTTCTTCTCTAACTCTTTTGGAGTTCCTATCCTGTGGGGCTGGATTCTGCAAGATGGAACTAGTATCATCTTGCTTCTCTGCCTCTTTTATAATATTCTCCAACTATTCAAATTGATTGGAGTATTTATCAATGTCTGGATTGGATTCATGTACATAAGGAGTTAATTTAAATTTGACTCTTAACTTGATTATAACTCCTAAAGGATCATAATACCATTGGAAACTTTGATTGAACTTAAATTCCTGCAAATGTTTTTCTGCTTGTTGACCTGCACCTCTACTATTGCAAATAAAAGGACCAATCTGATTCTTTATCTTAAACTGTGTCTTCTTTTTGGCTAACAAGAAATTTATTTCATCATAGTTAAGAATCTGTCTGATATATTCAAGTGCAAATGACCTCATTGGGAGGTATTTGGGAAGCTCATATGGAAAGAGATTAGATCCATATACCCTAATCTCTATGTGGTTCTGATAAAGGTACCAATCTCCTATCCTATTGTGTTTTGATAACTACATGACCTTTTTATATCATCATTAACTCTTGGTTGACTGTTGTTGTTCAACATGTTGACAATTGGATGGATGAATGAGTCAACGAAGTCTTTGTATTTTAACTCTGTGGAGTCTTTCCTGATTAATGAAGTCCAAAATATTACTGACTGAGGATTACCTTCACCATCTAGTTTTCTAAGGTTGATTTCAAATCTTTCAGATTAGAAGTATAAAAACATGTGAAATAGAACAGATGAATACTTGAAGACACATTCTTCAGGTAATTTGACCAACTGTTCATGGATTGTATCAGGGAGGTACTGGGAAAAATTGAATATAGAAGCAGGAGGCTAACTAGGGGAGAAAATAGAAAGGAAACCTAGGACTGAAGCATCAACATGCTCATCAATGAAATAACCCATAATACATGACATCATTGAGATGATATGCCTGTTTCTCTCAGAGAATATAGCTATTGGATAAGGAGGGTTAGTTTTGGGAGTTGCTACTAATGAGGGAATGAAGGTTTGGAATATCTAGAACCTCTTGGGGAAGTCTAGCTTTAGATATAACTTCGTAAGGATCTCAATGGACAGTGGGTTTTCATCAAGCCTAGGTTCAATTTGCAGCATCTAGTTTATTGATTCAGCTGTAATGGTGAATAAAATTTCTTTACCAAGAGTTACAAAGGCTCTTTAGTCAAGGAATAACAAGTTTGGAAAAGTCTAATAACCTCTAGACACTGGAAGGTCTACGGGATAATATACTTGGGCATATTTGACTCCCAAAGGTAAACATCATCATCTTGGTCAATTGACTTATCATGGCTCCAGCAGTGGAGCTCAAGGAGTTTGAATTCAGTGACAGGGTCACTAATTTTAAAGTCTCTGTTTGCTAAGGGAGTGTGTTCCACATCAACAACAAGAGGTTGCAGGGGATTAGCTGTTACAATACCCTGGGAAGACATATTTATTTAGTATTATCAATTAATTACTCTTTTGGCTTTAGAAAATATGCTAAGGACCTTTAGGAATATTGTGAAATATTATTACAGCCTGCAGAAGGGTTTGAGAGGAATTAAAGGACTTCTATGATCTGCAAAAATCCTCACTGGTTCAATTACTTGTTACTTTCTTTTAGCTTAAGAACAAACCTTGGTATTTCAGGAATACATGGAAAATAAAGCTTTTTTTTTTTGCAAAAAAGGTCTTGGAGGCAGCGGAGGCTTTCTGAGGCTTCAATGCTCTTTAAAAAGCTTCAAATAGGTTATGCATCGGCTGTTGCAACAAATAGTATTGAATTCTGGTGTAAAAAGGCTTGAAACAAGGTCGACAGTGATTTTTTTCTTTGGAATAGATTAGTAATGCTCTCTTTGCGCAAACTGTAATAGAAATGGTGAAAAGGCTCGAAAGGGTAGCTTTATACGTTTTTAACCAGGTAGCAGGGAGCAAGGCTGTGAAAACAACTTATTTCGCAAGGTCTCGAGGTTGTTAAAGTTTGGGTGATCGGGGATGAGATAGATATTATTGGCCATTGGATCTGGTCAATCATGGTTTGACGGCTAGGTGAATAGGATGAATTCGTCGAGGTTTTTAAAAGGTGGGGCCCAGGTTTAAGTTTATGCGACAGGTTATGTGATATATGCAATGGATTTATATTGTACGGGGTCGGGACTTAATAATAGTCGGGGTTATAATAAGTGGGCCCAAAAATATATATAGGCAGGGTTTAGCATAGTCTATAAGTGGGTCGGGACTTTATAATAGTGGGGAATTAATATAATACGGGTTAAAGGTTAGCGAGAGTTAATATATCTGGGGGTTAAAAAGGTAATATATGCAGGAATGAGTTTTAAACTAAGGTTAATGAAAAGGGAGGTTAATAAATATAGTATGGAATGTATAAAATACACTTAGGTTTAATGCGAAAACTACTATCAGGAGGAAGTTTTCAATGTGGGACCCGATATATCATTTTAAACAAATACTTAGGATAAAGTGTATTTTAGGGGGTATTTTGAAAAAAGGGAAATTAGTAAAGGGACTTTTACTTTTCCAAAGATAAATATGCTTTTAACTATGGAAAGGGGGTTTAGTAAGAAAAAAATGAGTGTAGCAAGGGAAAGGGTTAAAATGAAGGGGAAGGGGTATATTTACAAGGGAAATGAATTTTAGAGGGGAGTTAGTAATATGAAATGATGAATTTCTACTTCCCATGCCTTATGAAAATTTCTTCTACCTACCCATCATCTACCCTAACATTTTTTCTTCATTTATTTGGGTGCATTTGAGCATGCAAACCCTTAAATTTTTATTTGATAAGCAAACTATCTAATTCTATCCTTATGACTTCCAATGGCTCAGATTAAACTATTCAGCTCATTATTATTCACTACCTAACTACTGATCTGCCAAGATTAAACAGTTTAGCTAGATCTTTATTCTCTATCTATCAGCATGAAATTTAAAGCATGAATAATCAAGATTAATTTTTTGACTATCATGGATTGTGGAATTTTTGACACACTACACACAATCTTATTTTGCAAAGTAAAGTAAAATAGTGGCATTTGAATTTGCATCACTTTCACGATCTATTTTATCTCTTTTTTTGGTTGGGTTCATATTTTATTTGATCTTTTTATTTTAGTCTTTTGATTTTTCTTTTAGGACTTTTACCCTCTTTACATTTTTTAATATGGCAAAACAATTTGCAAAAATAAAAGTATGTACATATTACAAGACTAATCATATTCAATTAAAATTTATGAATCCTATTATTATAGGACCATAACACTACCTATGCATTTAAGCTCATGACTTCAAAACCAAGTCGCTCTCCTTCTTCCTGTATTATAGCCCTATCTTTTGAAACCTTTCCTAGATCCTCTTTTAGGATTTTTATTTGTTTTAAACATCTTTACAAGTCACCTTCTAAACCACTTATTACTTCCTCCTTCTTCCCTGCTCACATTCCAAATATGTCAACTTGTGGTTCGCAGTGCCAAGCACATGTTGCATCATCCTTAGAAAGCTCTTGATTCTTCAGAAGAATTGCAACATCTTCCCTTAGCTGCTCCACTTCAAGTTCTCTTGAACACAATTTTATCTCCCAATTCTAGAAATCAAAGTTTGGGCTTTAAGCTCATCTTGAAGTTCACTCAACTCCCAATATTGGTTCTCCAACTTCCAGGCTAAATCTTTCCTCCCATTCATGTTTTTTCTGAGGGTTTCATTGCAAGAAACTAGTGTGATTTCTTTCAAAATACCCTTTACCATATTGACACTTTCCTTGAAAATTTAAGCTTTCTTTTCCAACATCTGCACATCTATCTCATGTTCATTAATAGCTATAGCATTAGTTTTATTTTTTTCATTAACCAATTCAACATTACTTTTATATTTCAAGGTTTCCTGTAGCTTAGAACAGAGAAAGCTACTTTCATCAAACAGTAACAATGACTGAGTCTACATCTCATCAAGCCAAGGACATAGCTCTTAGACTACCTTCATTAAACCATGCAAGCCATTGCCGATACTATTCTCTCTTCTACTTCTAACTCTAGACCCTTAGAGGCCAGTATTCTTCCCCTATCTTAGACATTCATGATAACTTTGAGTGCTCTTACAATAGGCTAGTTTATCCTTGCAAAGAGAATGATCCGCGCTACCAATTTTAGAAATTATACAATATGCATGTATATATTGGATTCACCCGATCTAACAATATGCTAAATTTAAATACTGAATCGCTTCTACAAATATTTGTGGAATTAAAAACACAAACACCAATTACATAAGCATGAAGAAAGTTTAGTCATACACAACATAGATAATTTCCCGGGGAAAGCTTACAGCTAAAAACCCACTATATTCTATTGTATATTATATCATGGATCATGAAACAATTACACACAAAACTCTTATCACAAGAGCCCTGAGTACATCAGCTAATTTTCTCACATTGTCATACAAAAAATTGGCAAATCCCTTAGCCAGTTTATTGTCTCCAGAAAACTTGCTTCCATTGCGCAATCCCTGCTAGTAAAGAACCCTGAATGATTGATTCCTTTCTTGCCTTGACTGTGTAAATATCATGGGCACATCCAATGTGTGTGTGCTTTCATGTGTGCAAGTGGATAATTTCACAACTGATAGTTATCTTCCCTTTCACCTAGAACTCAACTGGATCTCTACTGGATATGACATGCATGTAGTTAATAATAGTAAAAACATCAGTTGCATGTGAGATCACTACATGTGAATTAATTAATATTTAATTCAATTGATCTCTAACTAGTGTATCTGCAGTTACAACTAGCACAACTGACTTTAACTCACTTAACTAAGTTAAATTGATTTACAACTTTCACAAATGCACCACTGCACTTCCAACTCTGTTACAACTAGAATCACTCAGTTACAAACTAAAATCAACCTGCATGTCCCACCAACCAACCTCTTAACTCGAAATTCACTTAGCTAACTAATTTTCCACTTCATTTAACTATTTTCAAGTTCTCATTGAGAATAGATTATAGTTTAATTTCCATATAAATTAAGGGATAATAAAAATAGACATGCATCTAAAAATATACATTCACCTAAAAATAGCCTTTGTGGGCCCCACCCTAGTGTAGGTGCTTAATTTTCACTAGGATCATGGAAATTGTTTACGAATGCCAATTTCATTGTTTCTTGTTGCAAACTTCAACACTCCCTCTCAACAAGAAAGGAATGTCCTTGCATGCGACATGCAACTATATGCTTGCGACATGCAACTTGTGCATGCAACACTTCGCTAGTGTTTATCACACATGCAACCTTTGCATGAAACACTTCTAAAATTGAATAGCCTCCAAAAAACTGGATCAGTATAATGCATCTATCATCAAATTATTTTGACTTGCTGCTAGCTACTGCACATGTCTACTAGATCCTCTGCACTGGTGACATCTACATCTATGCACTCTGCACTTGCTGCCAACTCTGATCTGCGCTCCAGCATATGACACTGTCACTTTGATTTCATGTCCTCTCAACATATGACTGCATCAATCTAAATGATATTGCTATTGTTGTACTGTGGGCTCCTTGTAGTCAGGTTCGATTCATGAGACCCACACCATCTCAATGAATCCTACCCAAATTTCTTCTTGGGATTAATCATGCATGTCACCCCACCTCACACCTGGTGGTATAGTTTCATGCACTCCCTCTACACATCTGGCTCGAAATATACATGAGTAGTTTCTCCCACTCCATGATCCTTTTCATGTGGCTTCTCCACATCTTGAGGTTCACTCTTACATGCATCCAAATCCAGCTCCCTCTCAATGGTCAATTGCATGACTTTCTCACACTTCCCAATGGTAGGAATCTCTATATAAATCACATCTACATCAATTCTATAGATATTCTTAAATTTAATCCCAATCTTCTTGGCTTTCCCTATTTCTTTGTGTCGCGGGAAAAATTTTCTTTCACTGAAAACAACATCATAGCCTCTATCCTCTAACATTGCAATGGAGACTAAATTCTTCTTCAAACTTGGTACATGCATTACATTTTTTAATTGAAAGAGTTTACTTAACACCCTCTAAAAGGTAATGGTACCAATCATGTTAGCACTATACCCTCCATCGTTGCCCAATTCAATATGCATATGGAGATCTTTCTCCACCAAGTCATTGAAAATTTTCTTGTCTCCCGTCATGTGAAAGGAAGCACCATTATCCAAGTACCACCATGATCCCAATGCACTTGAAACCATGCATGCGTTCATTGAGAAGTCAAGAACAAATTGCGAGGCAAGGGCCTCACCAGCTGCAGCTCCAACAGCCTTCGTGTTCATCTTCTTTTGTGGACATTTTGTGGAAATATGCCCAAGCTCGTGATAGTGAAAACACTTCACTTTGGACATGTTGTGCTCCTTTCCATCTTCACCGGCCTCATATTTAGAATGGAATTTCTTCCCCTTCACTTTATTCACCTTTGAAGCCAAAGCACAATCCTCTTCATCATCATGCCTTGATGAAGAGCCATCTCTGGTGTTCTGCCTAAACTCCTCCTGCACCAGATCCGACCATAGTCGTACCCAATCCAGAAATTTTTCTCATCCGTTAATAGAGTCTTCATAACTGTGCCAACTCTTAGGAAGTCCTAAGAGAGCCAAACTAACCAAATCATCATCATCTACAATTATTCGTACACTCCCAAGTTCATCCCAACATTTGGAAAAATTTGTTAAGTATACCAGAATAATGTTGTCCTTTTCCATCTTGATCTTCTTGAGTTTATATTTGAGTGCCAATTTCCTATGGTCATTGCTTCTTTGGAATAGATCCGTCAAAGCCTTCCACATAGAATATGGTGTGGCTTTCGCATGGAGGCTTGAGACAATGTGGTCTCATACTCTCTCCAACAGGATCCTCCTTGCCCTTGCCACTTTCTTTTTCCATGCATCAATATTTTCAGCATCTGCAACATCTGGATTAGGAACATCTTTTTCAATGAATTCCTTCAAGCCAATGTCTTAGAAAACTGCCTCCATCCCATCCTTCCATGCAATGTAGTTCGATATTCCCTCGAGTGCATACTCTAACCTCAAGCCATTGAAATCCATTTTGATCTTGAATTAGTTGTAGCACCAAGAAAGTCTTTTTGCAAGTTCAAATTCTATCCAGTCACAAACTCAACTCCTGCTTCACTTCTACAATTTCTTATGCTCTAATATCATGTAAAAATTATACAATATGCATGTATATCTTGGATTCACCCTATCTAAAAATATGCTAAAGTTAAATAATGAATTTCTTCTACAAATCTTTGCGGAATTAAAAACACAATCGCCAATTACATAAGCATGAAGAAAAATCAATCACACACAACACAGATAATTTCCTAGGGAATGCTTACAGCTAAAAACCCCACTATCTTCTATTGTATATTATATCATGGATCATGAAACACTTACATACAAAACTATTATCACAAGATCCCTTAGTACATCAACTAATTGTCTCACACTGTCATACAAAAAATTGGCAAATCCCTTAGCCAATTTACTGTCTCCAGACAACCTGCCTCCACTGCGCAATCCCTGCTAGTAAAGAACCCTGAACGATTGATGCCTTGCCCGCCTTGACTGCATAAATATCATGGGCACATCTAATGTGTGTGTGCTTGCATGTGTGCAAGTGGATAGTGTCACGACTAATAGTTATCTTCCCTTTCACCTAGAACTCAACTGGGTCTCCACTGGATCTAACATGCATGTAGTTAATAATATTAAAAACATTAGTGGCATGTGATATCACTACATGTGAATTAATTAATATTTATTTCACTTGATATCTCACTAGTGTATCTGTAGTTACAACTAGCAAAACTGACTTTAACTCACTTAACTGAGTTAAACTAATTTACAACTTGCACCACTGCACTTCCAATTCTGTTACAACTAGAATCACTCAGTTACAACTAAAGTCAACTGGCATGTCCCACCAACCAACCTATTAACTCGAAATTCACTTAGCTAAATAATTTTCCACTTCAGTTAACTATTTTCAAGTCCTCACTGAGAATATATTAAAGTTTAATTTCCATCTAAATTAAGGGATAATAAAAATAGACATGCATATAAAAATAGACATTCACCTAAAAATAGCCTGTGTGGGCCCCACCCTAGTGTAGGTGCTTAATTTTCACTAGGATCATGGATGTTGTTTCCGGATGCCAATTTCACTGTTTCTTGTTGAAAACTTCAACACCAATCACCCTAATCAGTTATTCTCATTGAAGCTCGATTTCCATGTGTTCATTAATATGGCCCTTTAGCACAACATTCCATAATGGTATGTTTATATCCCTTTCATGATCTGTCAACAACCCTTGAAGCCTTGAATATTAATTATTTAAACCATAACTTCTCCTCCCTTCATCATAACATCTTTCGATTGACTGTAGAGTATTATCATCTGTTTTCTTAGTTCCTATTTTTTATTCTTTCAAAGCTTGTCTTAACTGTGCAATTTTATTGACAAATTCCTTTAATTTTATGTTGAGCCTATCCCTGTAATGCTCAAACTCTGTCAGCTGAATTTTTAAATTGGCTTCCTTGCTTTTCATATCTAAAACTTCTCTTTTCAAAGAAATATTCTGCTCTGCAAAATCTCTGATTTTTTCCCTCAATCGCTTTTGACTGAACTTGATCTTCTCTTGCTTATTTGACCTCCTATCCATGGGGCCACACTATAATCCTAGCTGACCTAACAATAATAATGTAAGGGCACAACAATAACAATATTGGGGTTACAGGGGTACAAAAATAACAATAAGGGGGCTACACTAATAACAATAAGGGACTAAATTAGTAATATAGGGACCTAGCATGCCCCTCTCCTTCAAAAAAATGTTGTCCTCAATGCTTAAGTAGCTCTAGGTACTTCTGTATAAAATTCTCATCCTCCCATGTAGAATCTTTAGTGGGTAAGTTCTTCCACTTGATCAGATACTCTGAAATTGATTGATTTCGTAGTTGTCGAGTTCTTGTTTCCGTGACCACTTCAGGTTCCAATGTGATTTTTCCTTCCTTATCAAGTTCTAGCAATATTGTTTGAACTGAAAGATTTTCACCTATAACCTTCTTTAAGCATGAAACATGGAAAACTGGATGCACTTGCGAAGAAGCAGGAAGCTCCAATTTGTATGCCATAGTACCAATCTTTTGCAACACCTTGTAAGGACCATAGTACTTTGGTGATAATTTATTATCCTTCTTAGCTTTCTTGAGGGACATTGGACATTTGTTTGTATGGTTGTAGCCGTAAAAATACCCAGTCTCCTACATCAAAACTTCTCTCGCTGCGATGTTGATATTCCTGTTGTTTCATTCGATTTTGTGCCAAATTTAGGTTATCCTTTAAGAGTTGGAGAACTTATTGTTGATGCTCGATGTGATCTTCCACTGCTTGAACCTTAGAATTTTCTCTTAAAGATGATGTGATGGATGGTGGATGATATCCATAAAGTGTCATAAATGGGGTCATTTTTGTTGTAGTATGGAAGCAAGTGTTATACCACCATTCAGTGAGAGGTAACCACTTGACCCATTTTGTTTTTTTATCAAATGCAAACAATTAAGATATCCTTGCAAACATTTATTCACTATCTCAGTTTGACCATCTGATTGAGGATGATAAGATGAGCTATGAGCTAATTGAGTACCCAAACAAAAAAATATCTCTGTCCAAAAATTTCCAGTAAAAATGGGATCTATATCACTCACAATAATCTCTAGGTTTCCATGTAGCTTTTGAATTGTGTCCATAAATGTAGTAGCCACTGTACTTGCTTTAAATGGATGAGATAATGCACCAAAGTGTGCATACTTGGTAATTCTATCAACTACCACCATGATGACACTCTTTCCTTCAGACTTGGGTAAACCTATGATAAAATCCATTGAAATATCCTCCCAATTTTGACTTGGAATGGATAAAGGTTGTAGAATACCCGGGGTCTTAATTGTCTCAACTTTATTTTGCTGTCAAACCAAACATTCCACTACAAACTTTTGAATATCAGATTTAAGGCCATCCCAAAAAAAATCTTTCTTCACCCTGTGGTAAGTTTTTAAAAATCCTAAGTGTCCTCCTAAAGGAGAAGTGTGCAATTCCAAAAGAATCTATTGTTTTAGTTGGGAATTATTACAAAGATATAAGTGATCTTTGTACCATAAGGAATCATTTTTCCAACTAAATTTATCAGATGTACTAGGATCTTGCTGCAACTTTTGAATGAGTGTCCACACTTCTTCGTCCTTCGTCCATTCATCCTTTGCTTCGATTATCCAATCCGGTTGGATAATAGAAATGGCAAAAGGTAATGATTCCACCTCTTCATTCTTTCTTGAGAGTGCATCTCCAACAACATTGAGCTTCCCTTTTTTCTAGATTATTTCAAATTCATAACCCAACATCTTTGTGACCCATTGTTGCTGCTCTTCTAAAGATAGTCTTTGTTCCAAAAAGTATTTAAGACTATCATGATTAGTTTATAACTTGAAGTATCTTCCCATTAGGTAAGGTCATCATTTCTTTAGTGCATGTAGTATTTATAACATTTCCTTCTCATAAATAGCTTTCTGTAAATACTTTTCTTTGAATGGATGACTTTCAAAAGAAATGGGTCTTCCTTCTTGCATTAAAACATCACCAATTCAATTTCCTGAGGCATCACATTCCACAATAAAGGTTTTTGTGAAGTTTGGCATAGCTAAGACTGGTGCTAGGAACATTGCCTCTTTAAGATGTTCAAAGGCCTTAGTTGCTTCAACAGTCCATGAAAATGCATCTTTCTTCAATAATGTTGTTAGAGGTGCTGCTATTCTCCCATAATTCTTAACAAACTTGCGACAATACCCTATTAACCCGAGAAATCCTCACAACTGCTTTATGGTTGTGGGGACTTTCCATTCCTTGATGGCTTTAATTTTGTTAGGGTCTACCTTAACACCCTCGTGAGATACAATATAACCCAGATATTCCACCTCTTGTACTCCAAAGAAACATTTGGATGTTTTTGCATATAATTGTTTCTCCTGCAATAGTTTGAGCACCTGTCAACATGTTGAACATTATCCTTCCGAGACCTATTGTAGATTAGTATATCATCAAAAAATACTAGCACGAATTTTCTAAGGAAGGGTTTGAAAATGGAATTCATCAACGCTTGAAATGTAGAAGGTGCATTGGTAAGGCCAAAAGGTATGACCAAAAATTCATAATGACCCTCATGAGCTCAAAATGTTGTTTTCAGAATATCTTCAATCTTCATTCTAATTTGATGATATCCTGAATGAAGATCCAACTTGGTAAAATAAATTTCTCCATGTAATTCATCCAATAATTCATCAATCACAGGAATGGGAAATTTATCTTTAATAGTGAGCTTATTGAGCTCCCTATAATCTGGACCCATGCACCATGATCCATCCTTCTTGTGCACCAATAATACTGGAGCAAAGAAAGAACTTTGACTAGGTTGAATTATACCATCCCCTAACATTTCTGCAATCATACATTCAATTTCTCTCTTTTGGACATAAGGATATCTATAAGGCCTGATGTTTGGAGGAACACTTCCTGGAATAAAATGAATAGCGTGATCATGATCACGAATAGGTGGGTGTCTTTTGGGAGTTTTGAACACCTTGGCATGATTGTCCAAGACTTTTGGAGATCTGCAGAAATAGATGATTTTGATGTTGGAACTTCTAGTGAGCATAATTGTGTAATTACACCTCTTTTTTCTTTCTTTAGAAGCTTTGTCATGACATTAGAGCTTATTATCTTTCCTAGCTTCCCTGCGATACCCCATAATTTGACCTCCTTTCCTTCTGAAAAAAAAAATTTGAAGAAAAGTTCTTGAAAATTAAAAGCTATCGTCCCCAAAGATTGTAACCATTGTACTCCTATTAAAACATCAGCACCTCCCATTGGAATGGAAAGCATTGGAATATTCAATACATATTCCCCCATGGTTAGCTTGATATTATGGCACTTTCTAGAGCAATTTATAGTTCCTCCATTTACAACCATCACTTGACATTCTGGTGCTGGGTATAGGAAACAATTCAATTCCTTGGCTACCTTACAATGAATAAAATTATGGGTACTACCCGAATCAATCAACACTATTACCTTTTTCTTCTTGATGTGTCCTTCTATCTTGAGATTTTGAGGAGTGGTAATTCCTGCCAATGCATTACACAATATGGTCGGACTCATTTATTCCTCTTCTAGGGTTGGTTCCTGGTGTATATCATCTTCTTTTGAAGATTCTTGTTCATTTTCTTCTTCATCTTCACAATCTAGGTAAAATAATTTCTTCTCAGCACACTTATGACCTTTAGTGTATTTTCTATCACAACTATAGCAAAGCCCTTTTGCTCTTTTTTCTTCCAATTGTTGTGGTGTCAACCTTGCAGGTTATGAAGTCTAGGAGTAGAAACACTTCCATCTTTATATATGTGAGTGGTAGGCTTCCTTGTCGCCATAATTTTACATTCAATTTTTCTTGCCAACCCAAATTACTTTTCCAATGAATTAGGTTCCCAAATAAAAATTTCATATTGGATGTTATCCTTTAAAGTCCCTATGAAGACATCAATCCTATGTTCCTCTGGAATATTAGTTACCCTTATATTCAATTTTTGGAAGTCCTCAATGTGCTCCACCACTGAACCCATTTTGTTTGAGATTTATAAATTGGCTAAAGAAGGTGTTTATTTTTTTATCCTCATAATGTGCTATCATTTCCTCCATAAAAATTGAACAAGTGACAATTTTTTTACAAGAGAAAATCCATCGATACTGTTAGAGTCGGTCTTTACATCCCTCCGTCAGAGATCATTTCTCTTATTGCATTTCATTTTTAGGTGTCTCATTCCGCTCATTCATCTGCATTCCGTTAGGGGCATGCCATTATCTGACGGAAGGGATTTGTTCTCTCATTTTCCCTCATGCTTGTACCTGCTGGGTTGGTCAAAATTTATCAAAATTCATCACAGTTGAGTTCATGTCATTTACAGTCATAGATGGTTATTTTGGTGAAAAAGAGTCTTTCAGTTTCTAGGTCTAGGGTTTGGTCTTCAGTAATGTTAAATAATGCTTGCAGGCCATGAGGATGTTTTCAATAAGTTTTCATTTCAAGATTTTCATCGTCAAATATGCTCGAGGATGTTTCTTCTTCAAAACTCTGTTTTGAAGAAGAAATTGTCAAATTTATTATTTATAATAAATATGTATTTTAAAAATTTTCCACCATGAAGTACTTCAAATGCAAACTCTGGTCCTCCTTTGCCGAAGTCCAATGCCACCATCCCTGCAAAAATCAACCAATTTCATCATTCAAACTCAGAAAGTCAGTGAGGAAACAAAAAGACAGAGTTGTATTAAATACAAAAAGTGCCAAAGTCAAAAACATTACAAAATGGGTTATTGAGAAGCAAAAATTAAAACCATGTCTATATAAGATATTTCTCCAAGTTATTAATCCATTTGTATCGAGAGATTTCAGAAATTCCAAGAGAGAGGTCAATGTTGAAGTTTGGAGGGACGAAACTCTGAGTTTAAAGGGTCGACTGTGTGTTTGAAATCAGCGCAGCGCATTGGAATAGGGCGTGGAGAACCCACAGAGCGTGGCGCATAGAGCCGAGATTCATAGTGTAATTTCCAACGGGCGCGGCGCACCCACACGACGCGTCGCATTGGGCTTGTGTGCGACGCACAGAGCCTCCAAGCCCAAAATTTCATCAGTGCTACTCAATTCTTCAAACCGAATCAACTCTTTTGATCCAAGTAAGTTGTGCGCCTTTTCCATTTGATTTTAACTCCTGTTGGGTGCTATTTGGAAGGAGGAATTCAAGAGTTTAAATGGTCAAAATATAACCCTATATCCATATCAAAATTTGCTCCTAGGGTTTGAAATTGGGTGTCAAAACTTGACTTTGGTGCCAAAACACTCTCATTCCATTTTCACTTGTGTTTCCCACCACTGTTACACTATTGTCAATATCATTCCCCATTCCCTTTCATCCTAAGCTACTCATATCATTCCATCCCCATTTCATTTCACTATACCAAATCCTCTTATTACCTATACTTATCCCTTTCTCCACATCACTTATAAATCCCCAAATCCCTAAGTGCCCAAAACAGTGATTGTCCTCATACTTAAATCTCATTTGATAGTCCTTTTTCCCACTGTAATATTTCCTCACAGTCCCTCATTTCATACTTGGCACATTTGGCATTAAAACATACACCAAACTCTTGTTTTCACCATACATATATCAGCACATACTTTTCAAACACCTTGTTTTCAGCATCATGTCAGAGACAAATTCATCATATGAGCAGGGATATGAGCAGGACAGTGATTCAACCACAGAGCTAAATGTACCGAGGAGGTCTCATAAAAGTGGCAGGCACGTCAGAGAGGAGCCCACTTCTTTGGCTCAATTGCAGGCCTGCCCGCTTGCAATGACATGCTTTCAGCAACATTCATGTTTTCGGTATTGTGAGCTAATATCTCAGATTCAACACCATCAGGAGTTGGTTGGCTTATTTGTCCTAAATTTGCGTGATGTTCATGTAAACCTTGCTGGAGTGAACTTCACCTTGACACCAGAGACCATTTCTGAGGCAACCGGGATACCAAACATAGGTGAGGAGTGGAATAAGAGGCAGCAGCTGGATAGAACATATTATGAACCTTACATCAGGCCTGGATATTTGAGGCAGTTGAGCAGATTATTCCCGTTCCGGTTTCTGAAGGAGTCCTATGCGCCATTAATGAAACTCATCATTAGATACATCAGCTGTGAGGGTAGATTCTCACGCCTTTATGCATACCATATCAGACTTTTGATGCATTTCACGAGGGTGCGACTGATGAATATTCCATACTTCATGTGCCGAAACATAGAGCGGATGACTACCCTTGTGCAAAAGAAGAATCCGGAGCAGCAACATAACAGCATTTATCATTATGCGCTCATTAAAATCATTGTAGTACATCAGCTTGGATTGCAGGGCATCACATGGGATGAGTTCATTTCTCGTGACTTATTTACAGCCCCTCAGCCTCCTCCAGAGATTTTTCACGATGTAGGTGAGCCTTCGCATCAGTTTGAGGTTCCTGAGACAGATCCTATCAGTGTTCTAGTGTGTGTTACCTATCAGAGAGGTACCAGAGCCTTATTTGCAGCAGCACGACGAGTAGTATCTCCGCCCAGGGTGGAAGGGCTCTCGTTACCTTCGACAGCAGCACGAGTACTATCTCCACATGGCGTGGAAGGGGTCTCACCTTCTACATCAGCATAGGTACAGGACAAACGCAAGAATCCTATGCAGGATGAGGGCCCCTCAGGAGGCCAAGATACTGATTTTATATTGATCGATGTTGATTTGAACTCTCCCAGCTCAAAGCTGAAAGAGATCATCCAGGAGCAGAAAGCTGAGATCAACACGCTGACTGAGAAATTGTAGAGAGCTCAGTGGGTTATAAATTACTTGGAGCAGTGGAATAAACAATTGGAGGATCAGCACACACTCATGGAGCTATAGAGAATCCGCGAAGACCGGGAATTAGCCCGGAAGAGACCAGGTGACATGACACCATTTGAGTGAGAGACTTGCCTTGCGAGCGTTAACATTCATCTGGGGAAGCTCTTGGCAAATGCCAATAGGGAAAAATACATGCTCATACATATGAAAAGCCACTATTGGGCCCGCACACACGTTTGCAGAGCTAGGATGAAGATCCTGAAGGCGAGGTTGAGAAAAGCACTGAAACGTCGGAAAAGGCCTGATCCACTCCGAATCTTGGCTGAAGCATCCTTGGCTGAGCATGAGACATGATGGGAGACCTTCAATCCAAATTTCAGCAAATTTGGAGAAAATTTTGTCATTTTTGAAAATTTTGGTTGCAAAACAGGTTTTTCCGCCCGACGCATCTCGCCACCCGACGCGCGCTTATGATTGGGACATCTTCTGGAGGAAAACTTAATATTTTTGGGTTTTTTATGGTAAATTATGCATGCTCAGGAATGGCTGAGAAATTTCATGAAGTTCTGGGTGGTCTTAAAGGTCAAAAACACTCCAAAAATGGCCTTCCTGCCACTTTTTGCACCAGCAGGAACCAGTCTTGGTAGATTGCAGTTTTGGAGGGAAAAATGACATCCAAATTGAAAAATTCCACTTGGGTTGGATAGCAGACAGACAGGGATTTCCAACAAGCTATCATGATCTTGATTTGGACTTCAGGAAGTGCCCCAAAAACAGGCTCAAAGTGGCGCGACACATTGAGTTTTTTAGTGCGGCGCATAGAGGAATTTTGCCCAAATTTCACTTTTCAGCTCAGAAATTCGGCCAGTTTGACTAGTTTCACTTTTGGATGTAATTATTGATCTATATTGGTGTAATTTTGTAGCTATGATGTAAATTTGGAATATATTTACTTGTTCTAGAGGATTCATTCACTAAAAAGTGAAAATTAAGTGAATGGATCAGTTCCCTAGCATATAGAGGCAAGTTGTTTGGCTGCCTAGATTTCAGCTCCATGTTTAGAATTGGTTGAAACAAATCCTAGAAGGATGAGCTCGACCCCTAGAGGCATGGTAATGGGTTGGGCTGGTCTATATCATGTATTTTCTGAGTCATTTTCAAAAGTGGAACTGGTTGGACTCTTGGGAAAATTTTGGCACCACATTGTATATTCATTTCAGATTTTTGGCAAAGGAAAGACTAGAGTTTTGTAGCACTTGTTGGGATCCTTGTGGCTTCTGAGTTTTGATGATGTTTTTCTCCATGTTATTGTAAGTTTCATTAATTTTCATGTATGCCATTTCCCTTCTCTTTGCTTCTGAATTAGACAAATGAGTAACTAAGGTAGAATTCATTAGTTTGCTGATGCTCTGCCTTAAAATTTTGTTTAGTTTTATATGATTTCCTCCGTTTGAAGAGGATCCTTGCACTTTCTTGCCCTCTTCAGCTTCTCGGCAGTATTTTCTATCCATTCATTGAATCTAAGACATCAAAGTCATTTCCTACCCTGCCCCAACTTGAACTCTGCAAGAATTTTGCCTCATCCCCAAGCCCAAAATTGTTTTTCCCTTTTTCCAACAAAAAACCCTAAAAATCAAAATCAAACCCTCCTATTTTTTTATCTAGCCTAAAATCAGTTTTTGTTTTAGTCATCTCAAGCCCCTTTGAAATATTTTCATTGAGATTGACCCGGAGAGAGCCCTCTCCTGTCCTCGTAGGGCTACCTACGAGGCTGAGCGTGGTTTGGTGTTGTCCTTTTTCTGCCTTATTTCAGCCTGAGGTGGATTTGGGAACTAACAGATACCATAAAAATTTATTTTGTTCTAAATGTAAAGTTGCAATGTGTACCTTTTGTGTGTTTTTCACATTATTGAGATAAAAATATTGCTCCATCTTGTAGAAATTATATACAAGATGCATGTATATATTCAGATTCTCCTGATCTAACAATATTTAACTTCTTGCTAAATACAGAATCCTTCCACTGTTAATATTTTGTGGAAATTTAAAATCAATTGCAAACACATGAAGCAATAAAAACAATCACACATAACACAGTTGTTTAACGGGAAAGCCTGAAGCTGAAAACCCCAACTATCATATATTATGTATCATGGAGATCATGTAATAATATAATACAAATCTTAGTACATCAAGCTCTCAGTACAATCAATCATCAAACACTAATTAGAAGAAATATGCAAATCCATGCACCGATTTCTTGCCACCTAATAGCCTGCCTCCATTGCACAATCCTTGCTGAAGAATACCCCTAAATGAATTCGAATTGGCCTTGCCTTGACTTTGCAATCCTCATTGGAAACTCCAATGTGTGTGTGGTGCAATCAATGCATCACTATAGTCACAACGGATAGTCCATCTTTCCCTTTCACCTATCCCTCCACTAGGTCTCCACTGGAACTGACATGCACTAGAGTTAATGGTTGCATTGTTTAGTTGATTAATGAGTTATTATTTTTGAATTAATTAACTAATTAATTCACTCCTCTCTCACTAGTGTATCATTCAGTTAGACTAGATACAACTAGCTCAACTGATTTTAACTCCATTAACTGAGTTAAACTGAATAACAACTCCATGAACTACTCTTCCAACTCTGTCATGACTTTTCCACTTCAGTTATAACTGAGTCCTCCATGCATGAACCACCAGTAAACCCCAGGAATTTTGTAATTCCTTCAGCCCCACTGATTTTACAAATCTGTACACTGAAATTAAGTGCTCCAAGAGAATAAGTTGATGTTTATTGTCGGATTATTATTAAGAGCTAATAATAATTGACACTTCTATTTTTAGATCAACGATCTATAAATAGACTTTGCCCAATATTCTAAAAATAGAATTTCATCTATTTTTCCAACTTGACCAACCATCCACAAATAACATCCTGCAACTTTTGAAATATGATCACCATGTATAAAAATAGACATAGTCTAAAAATAGACTTGCACCTAAAAATAGCCTACAGGGCCACTTAGTGAAGGCAACTCATTTTTACTAAGCTCATCATCTTGTTGAATCTCAACACTCCCTCTCAACAAGATATGGATTATCCTTCACCCCGATCTTGCCTCTATGGTATTCGAATTTTCTCCTGGTGAGCGCCTTCGTCAGAATATCTGCATCCTGATCTTTTGTAGGAATGTAATGAAGCAACATGATCTTCCGCTGCACACAATCTCTGATATGATGATACCGGATATCAGTATGTTTAGATCTATCATGAAACATAGGATTAATCGAGAGTTTAATGCAACTCTGATTATCATAATGTATCACTATAGGATCTAAATGTGAATCGAACAAACCAACTAGGATCTTCCTCATCCAGATAGCCTCACATGCAGCTTGAATTGTTGCCATGTATTTTTCTTCCGTTGATCTAAGTGCCATAGATCTTTGTTTCCTGTTGTACCAAGAAACAGCTGTAGATCAAATATTAAAAATCCCTCCTGATGTGCTCTTTCTGTCTGTTGGGCTACCTGCCCAATCTGCATCTGTGAAGCCATGCAACTTCACCTCATCCATCTATCTGTACCATAATCCATACTCGGATGTGCCCCTGAGATACCTTAGGACATGCTTTCTTGCCTTCCAAAAGAGCTTGGTAGGCTTAACCATCGCTTGTGAAAGCTGGTTCACTGCATAGCATATGTCTGGTCTTGTATTAACTAAATACATGAGAAAACCTACCAACTTTCAATAAACAGTGGCATCCACTACCTCTGCCAATGTAGCATCCTCTTTCCTCCAATTTCCTGGAAGATGAGTGTCGATAGGCTTGCAGCCTTGCATGTGAAACTTCTCCAGTATCTCTTGGGCATACTTTCCTTGAGACATAAACAGTTCACCTTCCCGCTGCCATATTTCCAATCCAAGGAAATAATGAAAGAGGCCCAAATCCTTCATCTCAAACTCCTTTGCAAGATCTGCCTTGCATGAGTGTATCAACTGCTCATCACCCGTTAGTATTAAATCATCAACATAAAGAAAAATGATTAAAATATTACCCTCCACCACAATTTGGTACAGGTTTTCATCCGCCTCACTCTTGGTGAAGCCAAGTCCAGTGAAATAGTTGACGATCCATGTGTACCAAGCACGAGGTGCTTGCTTCAGCCCATACAATGCTCTTTTGAGCTTGCACACATGCAACTCACTGCTGAAGATCTAAAATCCTTCAGGCTACTCAATGTACACCTCTTCCTGAATGATCCCATTAAGGAACACAGTCTTCACATCCATCTGATGAATGTGCCAACCCATCTACGCTGAGAGAGAAAGGATGGTCCTTATGGAAGAATACCGTGCGACAGGTGCAAAGGTTTCTTCATAATCAATCCCCTCTATCTGTGAAAATCCCCAGGCAACAAATCTTGCCTTATACTTCTCGATGCTCCCATCAGCAGCTTGATTTACCTTGTAGATCCATCTTGATCCTACAACTGATTTTCCCACCGGCCTTGGAAAAATCTCCCAAGCATTGTTTCTGACAATGGATTCATACTCCTCCACCATGGCATCTACCCATGTGGGATCCTGCACTACTTCTTCAAAATAAGATGGCTCTGACATGATACACTTTCTCATAAGAGCCATGTATCCAGTAAATCAGTCAGGTGACTATCTCCGTCTGCACTATGATGTAGGGACTCCTATATTCTGTGCTGCATCAAGCTTTAGTCTCTCAGCTTGTGTGGTACATTTTCTGCCTTATCTGATGTTTGGTTCTACATGAGTGGAATCCTCCAGTCCATGAATCTCCTCCTGTGGCTGATCCACATCTGGAGGCTCATCTTTCGGAACTGGCAGTTCCTCCTCTGCATGCAAGTCTAGCTCCCTCTCAAGCATAGCTCGTGCAGCACCCACGATCATTCTGTTCTTCCTCTCCGCGACCCCAATCTGCTGTGGATTATGAGGCGCTATCAGTTCTCTTTGAATTCCTTATTTGCTACAAAATTCTTTGAATTCACTTGAGATGTATTCACCACCATTATCGCTCCATAGAGCTTTCACTTGCTTCCCCGACTCCTTCTCCACCAATGCTTTAAACTCACAGAACATTGAGAATGTTTCTCTCTTCTTCTGCATGAAGAATATCCAGCATATACGAGAATATTCATCAAAAAATATAACATAATACCTGTGTTTTTCTATTGAAGCAACCGAGAAAGGTCCACACATGTCTGTGTGAATTCTCTCAAGGATCACCGAAGCATGGTTCTCCTTCTCATGAAAGGTGGTCTTCACAAACTTACCCATAGTACATCCCTTGCACTGATCTGACTGTGCAAGAGTACCCTTAGGAAGTCCAGTATAAATATGTTGCAAAATCTTCAAAGCGCCATGGTGAAGATGGCCCAATGTCCTATGCCATAATTTTCCCTCATCCCGGCTCACCACTTCTTCTACTTTTCCCATCATTGCAGTGCAGCCATATACCTCTAGCTTGTAGAGATTATTAACTCGAATCCATATCCTCTTGGTTTGACCCATTTTTTTATGTTGCAGGAAAGCTTTTCCATCACTAAAAAAAACATCATAACCTCTGTCTTCCAACATTGTGACCATGACCAAGTTCTTCTTTAGACCTGGAACATGCATAACATATTTCAACAGAAATGAATTACCTGACTCCCTCTCAAAGGTAATGGTCCCAATGCCGATCGCACTATATCAACCATCGTCGCCCATATCTATATTCATTTTAAGGTCCTTCTCCTCCAAGTCACTAAACAACTCATTATCTCCCATCATATGGAAAGACACACCACTATCAAGATACCACACCAATCCACAGTGCTTGAAACCAAGCATGCGATCAAAGAGAAATCAAGGTCAAATTGTGAGGCTAAGGCCTCACCCGCTGCAGCTCCAGCAATCTTCTTGTTCTTCTTCTTCTGTGGTCAGTTGGTGGGGAAATGCCCATGTTCATGACAGTGAAAACACTTCACCTTAGACAAATCCTGCTTCTTGCCTTTAGCTTCAGATTTTGAATGAAATTTCTTCCCCTTCCCTTTCCTTGCTTTGGAAGCCAAAGCGCAATTCTCTTCATCTTCATTCTTCGATGAAGAGCCATCCCTGGTACTTCGCCTTATCTCCTCCTGCAAAAGATCTGACCAAAGTCGCTCCCATCCCGGTAGTTTCTCCTGTCCATTGATGGAGTCTTCGTAGCTATGCCAAATCTTTAGAAGCCTACAGAGAGCCAAGCTCACCAATTCTTCATCATCAACAGTAATCCCCACACTTGCCAGTTCATCCCTATAGTGGACAAACTTCGTGAGATATTTTCGAATATTGTTGCCCTTCTCCATTTTTATTTTACTGAGCTTATCTTTCAGCGCAACTTCCTCTAGTCACTGCTGCTTTGGAAAAAATCTGTCAAAGCCTTCCACATTGCAAATGGAGTGGCTTTCCCATGAAGGCTGGACACAATATGGTCCTTCACACCTTCCAACATAATTCTTCTTGTCTTTTCTATCTTCTTTTGCCATGCGTCAAGTAATGCAACATCGTTAGATCTCATCTTAGGAACATCGTTATCGATGAACTCCTTTAGTCCATTATCCTCCAGCGCCACCTCCATCCTATCCTTCTAGGCTATGTAACTCGAGCTGCCATCAAGGGCATACTCCAATCGCAACCTATTGAAAGACATTTCAATGTATACTCAATTGTCGCACCAAGAATGTTCTGCAGCAAATTCGAATTGTCCACCATCACAAACTTTTGTGTAACTAGCTCCAAAAATAGAAGAAAAGAGATATGAACGCCTTAGAAATAAGCCACTTTGAGGGGGAAACCTCCAATACATTACATAAATGAACAATTCTTGGATGATACAATTTACAAAACCTCCTTTCTATATATAGGAGTCCATGGGGCCATAATGTAATCCTAGTGGGCCACAATGTAATCCTAGCCGACCTAACAATAATAATTCAAGGGCACAATAATAACAATATGGGGGTTACAGGGGTACAATAATAACAATAAGGGGGGCTACACTAACATAATAAGGGGCTACACTATTAATATAGGGACTTAACATGCCCTCTCCTTCAAACAAGTGTTGTCCTCAACGCTTGATTATTTCTTGATGCTTCTGTATAAAATTATCATCCTCCCATGTGAAATCTTCTACAGGAAAGTTCTTCCACTTGCTGAGATACTCTAAAATTGATCGTACTTGTCGAGTTCTTGTTTCTATGACTTCTTCATAACTTCTTTCGATGTGATGTTGATCTTCCTGTTGTTTCATTAGATTCTGCACCAAAGTTGGGTTATCCTTTGAGAGTTGGAGAACTTGTTGTTGATGCTCGATGTGATCTTCCATTAATTTATCATCCATATTTGCTATTATTTGATCCTTAAAACCATCCAACTTAGCCTCCATTTCTACTTTTAAACCATCTATTTCATCTTCAATTTCTCTTCGTAAGATTGAAACTTGTTGCACTTGGTACCGTAATTTTGATATCTCATACTGCAACTCTTCCTCTTCATGCGTCATAGTATAGCTTTTTGAGGGATTAATGGGTGTGGAATTATTTTTTGGAGGCATTATAGAACCCAATACAGATAAAAATTCTAAAATATGCCCTTGGAATCAATTCAAATTGATTCTTCAAACAAGACTTATGCAATTCGGAAAAATACACACCTTTTTCTTGATTTTGAGGAGCTCGATATTAAAATTGTATTATATCTATGATTGAAAATCTTCGATATCTAAAATTCAGCCCTGTAGTAGCCCTCTGAAGCTTATTTCAAATGCCACAGGTCTGACCTGATTTGGCTCCTCCAAGACAAATTTGTGTCCAATCTCCCACAATGACCTAATTTTGGACTGGTTCAGTAGAGCGAACTTGTACGACTTTCCACGTGTCACTGTTTTGTTCTTTGTCTCTGAAATTGATATCCAAGAAACTAAAGTCCGTGCACTTGCGACCAATTTTGACGGAACTCCAATCCAATCTCCAGAGAGAGAGTTATTGAACTTTTCCCACGATCACCTCTTTGAGATGAAATTCAGGAGCCTGAAAAATCACTACCTTCCACAAATCATATCTCCAAAAATGTTGTGAACCAAGATCTGAAATTTTTTGAAGAATTTCCTCAGGATTTCAGCTTCCCACCATATGAATTTCAGATTCTGAACCTTCGCAGAAAATGTTTTATAGCGAAAATGCCACGATGACCTGTTTAGGAGCTTGAAAAAAGGCCTAACTTCCACAGATGATATCTCCGAAAATATTGCGAACCAAGCTCTGAAATTTTTGGGAAATCTTCCTCAGGATTTCAGCTTCGCACCCTAAAAATTTCAGCTTCTGAAACTTCGTAGAAACAAAGTTATAGCGAAAATGCCACGATGACCTGTTTGGAGCAGCGAAACCCTAGAATCCCAAGCCTCTGATACCAAATGTTGTGTAACCAGCTCCAAAAATAGAAGAAAAGAGATATCAACGCCTTAGAAATAAGCCACTTCGAGGGGGCAACCTCCAATACATTACATAAATGAACAATTCTTGGATGATACAATTTACAAAACCTCCTTTCTATATATAGGAGTCCATGAGGCCATAATGTAATCCTAGTGGGCCACAATGTAATCCTAGCCGACCTAACAATAATAATTTAAGGGCACAATAATAACAATATGGGGGTTACAGGGGTACAATAATAACAATAATGGGGGCTACACTAACATAATAAGGGGCTATACTATTAATATAGGGACTTAACACAAACTCAGCAATTCTTCACAATTGCAATCTTCAAGAATTAACATTGCTCCGATATCATGTAGAAATTATATACAATATGCATGTATATATCCATATTCTCCTGATCTAACAATATTTAACTTCTTTCTAAATACAAAATCCTTCCACTGTTAATATTTTGTGGAAATTTAAAATCAATCACAAACACATGAAGCAATAAAAACAATCGCACATAACACAGTTGTTTAACAGGAAAGCCTGAAGCTGAAAACCCCAACTATCATATATTATGTATCATGGAGATCATGTAAAAATATCATACAAATCTTATTACATCAAGCTCTCAGTACAATCAATCGTCACACACTAATCAGAAGAAATCTACAAATCCATGCATCGATTTCTTGCCACCTGATAGCCTGCCTCCATTGCGCAATCCCTGTTGAAGAAGACCCCTAAATGAATTCGAATTGGCCTTTCCTTGACTGTGCAATCCTCATTGGCAACTCCAATGTGTGCATGGTGCAATCAATGCATCACTATAGTCACAACGAATAATCCATCTTGCCCTTTCACCTATCTCTCCACTAGGTCTCCACTGGAACTGACATGCACTGTAGTTAACTGCTGTATTGTTCAGTTGATTAATGAGTTATTATTTGTGAATTAATTAACTAATTAATTCACTCCACTCTCACTAGTGTATCATTCAATTAGACTAGATACAACTAGCTCAACTGATTTTAAATCCATTAACTGAGTTAAACTGAAGAACAACTCCATGAACTACTCTTCCAACTCTGTCATAACTTTTCCACTTTAGTTCTAACTTAGTCCTCCGTGCATGAACCACCAGCAAACCCTAGGACTTGCGTAATTCCTTCAGCCCACTGATTTGAAAAATCTGTACACTGAAATTAAGTGGTCCAAGAGAATAATTTGATGTTTATTGTTAGATTATTATTAAGAGCTAATAATAATCGACACTTCTATTTCTAGATCGACGATATATAAATATACTTCGTCCAATATTCTAAAAATAGAATTTCATCTATTTTTCCAACTTGACCAACCATCCACAAATAGCATCCTGCAACTTCTGAAATATGATCAGCATGTCTAAAAATAGACTTGCACCTAAAAATAGCCTGCGGGCCCACTTATTGAAGGCGACTCATTTTCACTAAGCTCGTCATCTTGTTGAATCTCAAGACATCTGTAGTATCCATGTTATGGGATCCTTGCCATCAAAATTCCTCATATCCATATTTGGAATATGTTGTTCTTCCATCCAACATTAGAGTTTATGAAATCGTGATTAACATTTTTTTTGTTCTCATCATGAGTTTCCTCTACTATCTTTTCTCCATTAGGAGACATTTCTTGTATCAACTTTTTCAAACCTTCCATGCCTTCTTTTAGATCATTCTTCATGTTTTCCATGTTTTCTTTCATTTTTTCATCGATCTTAGCTTCCATTCAATCCATCGTAGCTTCCATGCCATCCATCTTATTTTTTGTTTGTCTTTGTGAGAGCGAAATTTGGTGCACTTTCTCTTGTAATTTTGATATGTCATGTCGCAATTATTCATCTTCATGAGTCATAGTAGAGACTTCTGAAGTCTTAGTGGGTGTTGAATTCTTTCTAGGTGGCATTTTAGAACCCAATACTGATATCTACGCTACAATATGCCCTTAGAATCAATTCAAACTGATTTTTCGCCCCAGACTTATGCAATTTGAAAAACAAATACACACCTTTTTCTTACTTTTGAGGAGCTCGATATTGAAACTGAATTATCTCTGTGATTTCAGATCTTCAATATCTGAAACTCGGTCTTGTAGTAGCCCTCTGAAGCTTCTTTCAAATGCCACATGTCTAACCTGATTTGGATTCTTCAAAGAAAAGTTATACCCAATCTCCCACAATGACCTAATTATGGAATGGTTCAGCATAGCGACCTTGTATGTCGTGCCACATGTCACTTTTTCCTCCTTCGGATCTGAAATTAATATAAATGAAACATAAATCCATGTACTTATGGCCAATTTTTATAGAATTCCAATCTGATGCTCAGAGAGAGTGTTATGACGATTTTCCCATGGTCACCTCTTTGAGATGAATTTCGGGAGCCTGATACAACTCTAATTTCCACAGATGATATCTCTGTAAATGTTGTGAATCAAGTTCTGAAATTTTTCCCCAATATTCCTTAAGATTTTGTCTTTGTACTGTAAACATTTCAGCTTTTGAACCCTCATAGAAAAAAAATTATAGTGAAAATTCCATGATGACCTGTTTAGGTTAAAGCCGGGAGCCTACAAAACTCCCTAAATTCCACCAATCATATCTCCGAAACTATTGCTAACCAAGATATGAAATTTTCCCATGACGTTCCTTAGGGTTTCTTCTTCATGCTATAAGCATTTCATCTTCTAAACCTTCGTAGAAAAACATTTATAGCGAAAATTCCAGAATGAATTTTTTGGAGCAGCGAAACCCTAGAATCCAAAGCTCTAATACCAAATGTTATGAAACTAGCTCGAAAAATATAAGAAAAGAGAGATAAAAGCCTTATAAATCAGCCACTTCGAGGGGGCAGGCTCCAATACATTACATAAATGAACAATTCTTGGATGCTACAAATGACCAAAACCTCCTTATATATATAGGAGTCCATGGGGACACAATATAATCCTAGCCGACCTAACAATAATAATGAAAGGGCACAATAACAATATTGGGGTTACAGGGGTACAACAATAACAATAAGGGAGCTACACTAATAACAATAAGGGAATAAACTAGTAATATACGGACCTAACAATGGAAGAGTTTAATCCCACTCATAATCATCAACAAAAAGTGTACATAGGGGACAATATATCTTGGAGAGCCAAAATTCTTATTTCTCAATTAAGGACTAATTCTCATCAACTCTATTGTGAAACAAAGCACTAAAAAAGGCCAAAATAAGTGTTGGAGGAAAGAGTTTGTATTTTTTTCTCTTTCGAAAAAGTGGAAACAGGAAAAAACATTTCATTTTAGATGTGAGGCCTTCAAATATAGAAGAGTAAGTTATGAAAATATTTTGTAGCTAGCTCTTGGGATAATTTATTCAGCGAGGGGTTTGTCGAGAAACTCAGAGTGTTTATTGTGAAACTTCACAGGAAAAGGACGGAATCCAAGATCCATATAGAGAATAAATCTATCCCATATGATATCTTTAGCCTCGTAGATGTTAAAATAACTTCTTCTTGTGTATCAGTGGATGATATGTTATCCTCAATAGTTCAGGACAGAGTATGAGGTTTTGCTCAGGTTCATATCTCTTCCACCGGGGTCAGAAGAATTGGAGTTCAGTCGTCATTGATTGTTTAGGCTAATATGTGAAATTCAGAGGAGGATGCGTCTTGACTTACCCCTCCCATCACCTCTTTTTTGAAATCATTGGTATGGGGTAATATTATGGTTGACCATGTCAAAGACTCTGTCTAACATTCTGCTCTCTCCATCTCGGTTTTCGGCCTTAAGGCGTATATCGATTCAGACCTCTTTAGGCCTTTAATTTCTAACTTATAACCCTCCATTGTCCATTTTAGTAATCCTTTTAATGACTTTAATAATAATAAAATATAATAATTTTAATATTAATAGTAACAACATTTATCATATTAATAATAATAATATTTTTATTAATAACATAAACAGTAATATTAATGATAAATATAATAATAATAATAATAATAATAATAGCTATAATAATAATAATATCGATTATTATAATAATAATAACATTAACAGTAATAATTATAATAATAATACCAATAGCAATAATAAAAAATCCTTCTCCTCCACATTGAATAAAACTCTTATTGATCTCTCTAGTTTTTCCTTTGATCGTCATGTCTACAGTGTGTTGGATAAGGGTCTCAATTATGCTCTTGCTCCTAAAAGAATCCCTATTCAGGACATTATTTGAGATATAGAATACATGATTAGAGATTTACCTTATGCTACTGATGACACTATTAGGCAAGATTGTGCCATGATCCTCAAAAAAGCTAAGCCCCCTAAGAGCAACATTAGCAAACCTCAGTTTGAGGCTCTAAAATCCTTAAACAGTAACCAGGACATTGTTGTTCTTAAGGCTAATAAGGGAGGTGCTACGTTTATTTTAAAAAACTAAGATTATCATAATAAGATGTTGGATCACCTTCTTAATTGCGGGAGCTGCAAGAAGTTGGACAAAAATCCCCTTTAAAAAGTTTCAAAAGCAGTTTCTTTGGCTATAAATTCGAGTAGCACTATTGGCTCCCTGAGTAAAAAGATTATTGAAAATAACCCCCTCGCTCTGAGGATTTATGGTCTTCCTAAGATTTATAAGGATGGAGCTCCCCTCCGACCCATTGACAACACCATAGGTGGTCTGACTTATCTGCTCACTAAATTTTTAGCCAGTGAGCTTAAGCCTCTTATGGGGCGTACCGACTCCTTTGTCAAAGACTCATCCTCTTTTATTAATGAATTAAAAGGCATCAAATTGGATGCCGATGATAGACTTGTTAGTTTTGATGTTGTCTCTTTATACTCTTGCATCCCCATTAGGGAAGATATTGATTTCATTTCTTGGGTCACGGATCCTGATACTTCTCATCTGGTTGAGATCTGTCTAACCACAACCTTCTTCAGTTTTGAGGGTGAATTCTTTGAACAAACTTGTGGTGTGGCCATGGGTTCCCCCCCTATCCCCGGTTGTGGCTAATATTTTCATGGAAGACTTTGAATCAAGGGCCCTTTCCTCTTCCCTTTTTCAACCTATGCTTTGGAAATTGTTTGTAGATGACACCTGTGTGGTTTGGCCCCATGGAAAAGATAAATTGGACCTTTTCTTCCAACATCTTAATGATCAGTCTGACTTCATTAAGTTTACCATGGAATTCGAAATGGATGGGAGCCTAACATTTCTTAATGTTCTAGAAATGAATAAGTATCTTTCTCTCATCAAGTCTTTAGAAAGAAGATGCACACTCATCAGTATTTACATGACTGTTCTCATCATTTCAATGCTCAAAAGTTAGGGGTTCTCAGTATCCTAGCCACCAGAGCCTTTAGAATTTCTGATGAACACCACCTTGAAGGTGAGAAATCTCATCTCCTTAATGTTTTCCTTAAGAATGGTTATAACAAGGTTCAATGTCTTAGAGATTTTCAAAAAGCTGAAAAAAGGTCCTAGGGTTAAGAAAGATCACTGTGATAGGTTATCTAGAATTCACCTTCCATTTATCCAAGGTACGACTGATAAAATCGCTAGGATTCTAAGGAGACATAATGTTTCCTCAACCTTCAAGCCCCTCCGCACCATTCGGAGTTTGCTTAGATCGGTTAAGGACCTGATTTTCCCTAAGGATGGTAAGGGTGTTTACTTGATTCCGTGCTTCTGTGGGATGCCTTACATCGGTGAAACTAATCGATCCATCAGTCAAAGAATTCATGAACATGTCGCTAACCTAAAACATAATAGATCACGCTCCTCTGCCTTAGCAGAGCATGCTTAAAATACAAAGCATCATATTTTCATTAAATATGTTGAGTTTATTGCGAGGATTGACCATTTCCACCACTGAAAGTTGAGGGAAGCCTTAGAAATCGAAAAGACGTCGGTTAACCTTAACATGGATGATGGGTGGAGTGTTAGCAGATGTTGGATTCCTGTCCTTCACTCTTAGTTGTTGGTTTTATTCCCCTCGGTTCTCCCTCTTTTCTTTTCCTCTCCTCTAGTCATCGATTTCTTTCTCCCTTTTTGTTCTTTATATTTTTAATTAAATTTATTTATTCATTTATTTTGAGATAAATTATGTAGGTATTATATTATGGTTTAACTTATTAAATTACCTATTATATATTGTAAATAAGAATATATTAAAATTATACAACTTATAATTAATGTTGAATGCTAGTTATATGACACATAATTAGATCAATTATTAGGTAAGAATATAAAAATATTATGTTATATTCAAAGGATATAACATATAATTATTAAACAAATAATAAATAAATAATACAACTGTAATTTAATTTTTAATTTTAATTTCTTATTTTATTCAAACTAGTCGTTCTTCTACAATGGCTAGTTGGAGCTTTCTTATCTATTTAAACTAGCTCCTAGATCAAATTTCTCATCTTGTCCTCATGATGAGCCACACTGGCTCATTCGAAACACGTCGACAAAATCTGCTTGAATGTGATTGGCACCAAAAGATTTTATACATATTTTGTGGATCATAGAAGCCAAATTCCTAATATAACTTCTCCTTCTTCTTCTTCTTCTTCTTCTTCTTCTTCTAAAAGGAAGACGCACTGCAAATGTGTCTTAAGACATCTTACACTTGTTAAATTTTGCTAGTACAATCCGAAGTTTAAATAAAATTTTATAATATCAAAATTTATATAATAAAATTATTGTTCGATTTAATTTATTTGTTTTATTAAAAAAAATTATAATTGTATTTTTAATAATGTTTTTAAAAATAAAATGTATATTTTCAAAATTAAAATGATGTTTTATTGAAAAACTTATATGTTAAAATTTTAATTTTTAATTAAAAAATTTAAAGAATTAGATTATTTATAAGCTATCTAATTTATTTTTAATAATATTGTTATCTATTTTTTGGTACTGATGGGCTGCTCCACTAGACAACTTAGAGTAACTATTTCAACCAACTTTGAACTGAAGATTAGCCTCTTCAGTCTGAGAGGGCTCTCTCAAGGTAACTTATGATTTTTAGTAAAAACTCAATTTAGATGGCTAACTCTAAGACTGTAAATTGATTATGATTGATTGTAGGTTGAAAATGTAAAGGACCGCTACCATTGGGCAAATGGAGTCAACATCAGACAAATCAATGAACTAGTCCTTCTAGTGGAAACCAAGGCAAATGGAAGCTTCAATGACAAGATGGTACACATACACAATACAGGAAGAAAAAAACAGTTAACATCTAAAGGAAGTCAAAACAAGTTTCCATGAGTTCTGAGTAATTAGATATAGACTAACTGCAAATATCAAGCATGAAAGATAAAAGACAAATAACTCATTGAACACTTCATTTGAATCTTAGGTGAAGGCCAAAACATCCACTGTATATAACTGAAAGCTGAAAGTTTTACAAAAATAGTAGTGTAGTAAAATACTCTCCAACCATTTGATATTTTATATTCTGTCTATAAATATACTCTTTTTACATTACATAGGATGCTGGATCATTGAACCTTGACTCTGACAGCTAACCATAACTGACAACTCTATTTCTAGAACACAAAAAGACACCTATTCATTTAGGAGTTTCTCTCCTAATGGAACTCTAATCACATTTATTTCCTCCACTTCTCTAATAGTGGGACCATTACATAGATAAATATTAGATGCTCGAATGGCATTCTCCATGACATAAGACATAAATGTACTTTCCAAGAATTTAGCAACAACTTTCATATTTTCTAGGAAAGGGTCAACATTAACTATAATTTTGTCTTCATGTTGTTTTGTTTGAATGGCACACATGCCAAGTGATGAATATCTGCTGATATATCTCCTTATCTACTTGGATTCCTCCACGTGGCTTGCTGGTCTTCCATATGTCTTTCAAACCTTCAAAAACCATTCAAAAACATCTCGCTGCAAAACAAAGCATCTTTAGGCAATTTCGTAGCATAGTTTAGTAGCAAGCTTGTTTCTGTCTTTTAACCTTTACTTCTTCCACCTTTGCTGGTCAAAAAATATTTTTCAAGTAAAAATAGCTAAATATAATCAAACTCCCTCCTTAGTTCTTCATAAAACTGATTTTAAGGAGAAAAAGCATTCTTCAGAAATTTCGTAGTGAATTCGGGCCCTCAAGCCTGGAGCTCGCTACGAAACTTCCTATTAAGGCAGAAAATGTAAATTTTGTAATTTTCTCCAAAAATCCTTTTTTTAAGCCAAAATTATGTCACTTGCAAGCTATAAACCTTAACCAAAATGTCTTAGCACAAATTTTCAGTATTTGGGTGTTTCATCTTCATTAACAATAGGTTCACCTACAGGTTCTTCAATCACTTTCATTTTCAGTCCTCTCTTCTCCAGTTCATATTGAATCATATCCATTTTTTCTAGAAGGTCTTCCACTTGATTTTGTAATTCTCTATTTTTAGCTCACAAGTGCAGATTCATCTTCCTGGTATGCTTCGCCACAAGTATCAGAGGTTGGGTTCTTTTCAGCAGTCTTTTAGAATTACTCATAGTTTATGAAACACTTGAGAGATCACTGTCCCATTTGTTCATCATCTGATCAAACTCGGACTTTCAGACCTGTGTTTCTCTGCTTCCAACTTTAACTCAAGTATTTCTTCTCTTGATTCTCTTATTTGTTCTGTGAGGAGTTCTATTTCTAATTTTCCAACCATCTTCTCTTTTCCCTTTCTCTGCATAGTGATAACTTCTTCTACTGGTGGGGATAAATCTATGATGTTTTCTGGCTTCTTACCTTCACTAAATTTTTCTACTCTTTTTCTTTCCATGGCCCTTTTTTCAATTTGTGACCTGGTCATTAGCTTCCTTAGCTGAAACATGAAACCAGCACCCTCACATGCAAAATCCAACTTCTTGATAGACTTACCTTTCTTCAATTTTCTTCCATTACCTTCAATAACTTCTTCCCAGGGACTCCTCAATATCTATTGCATGAAGAATGTCTTCCAGGTTTCCTTTGGCCAATGCTTGACTCCTTGTTATCCTCTTACTGCTTTGTTTGCTAATTTTTTATTTCTGTTTTGCATGTGTTGGCTGAGGGATATCAGTTTCTTGCATAGTTTCTACTTCAATTTCCATAGGCTCTACAGGAAATTATTTTCCTACTTCATCAATTTCTTCTATTACAGCTGGAGATGTAGTGGTTTTAGGTTTTGAAACTTTCTTTGGAGTAACTGCATCTACTTCATACCCACTCATAAAAAGAAAAGAGGTCCAATCTCTATTTAACCTTTTAATTCTTCCAGCACTAACAATTTTATCAGACCATGGTGAAATATTTATGTTTCATTACCTTCTGCCTTGACCTAAACTTTACCTGACATATTTCCAAAACTTTTGCTTAAAAATAAGGGTAAGTCAAGTGGTTGCTTACCAAAAAACTGCAAAAGGAGTCTAATGTTATAAGAATAGATCATGTGGAATCTTCCTTCGTAGGTGAAGTATTTTTGGATCACCAACAACAACTTTGCATAATTCTCTTTCATATAACCCCCGGGGATGACATTGGTCATGTCAGCTCCTCTGTGCTCATGCTTGAGAAACTCTTCACAGCCTTGCATTCTGAATTTTGTGCCTTTGAACCATTCTTCAACACTTCTAGGAATTTTTGTAGCTTGGGAGATGATATCTGGTGACACTATGAAATTCAAAATCCCAACTTTTGATGTTGTACCTGTAAAAAAATTTGCAAAGCCTTTGGATACATGTGTTTGGAAACCCTAATTTTTGGCAGAACTTTAGGCAGCTCGTCTTCCTGAAAGCCTCCATAGAAGTGGGATATTCATTCAGTAACTTTAAATCCATAGGCTCATACCTTACATAGTAACCACCCTTATTTGTTTTCTTCTTGGATTCCATGATGTTTTATACTTCTTTCTACCTCGCTTGTTGATGACACTTGTAGAATCAAATTTGAACATCAACCTACTTTGCGTAGTGAAGCAACTCTCAAACATTGACACTGAGATACTTCACATGCAAGAAATGAACGTTGAATGACAGTGAACAACTAGTTGGGGGTAAAGTTTTAAAGGTAAATTTGACAACTTGGGGTTTAATGATGACACATTTGACCATAAAAGACAATGATGACAGCAAATACGGCTTTGCATCTTTGGGAATCATAATAAAAAACTAGAATGACCCCACCCCTTTCTTTGTCTTATTGAAAATTAACACGTCACACCACTCTAACACTTTTTGCAAGAAAAACCCAGTTTCGTAGAGAAAATCGTTTAACTACTAACAGATTCGTTATGGAACTGTTAGGCAATTTCGTAGCAAAATTTGTTGATTTGCCATATAATTCGCTACGAAACTGTGAAAAACTGACAAGTGGAATATTTTGTGATTAAAAAGCATGGGGATGAGAACAAGATGAGATGAGGTTGATTTGACTGATATGACATGGTTAGAGGTCGGTTTTAAACTTAGGGTAGACATCACCAAATGAAATTTTTTCAAGAATTCCATGAAAATGACTTATGAGACAGCATGAACCTAGGTGAATGACATGTAGAACCTTATCAATGAAAGCTTTTAAACTAATGAGTGATAATAAATATAATTGGTAATATATAGAGATAAAATAAGTAACATCTCTGGTGAAAATTCCATGTAATAAAAGTTAAAAATAATAACCACGGTTGATGGAACACTTATTCCAAGTTGAATGTTTGGAAAAACATCATAGTGGGTTTTCATTTGGTCTATCATGGCTAAGGAAATTGACAAAGGAATTTGGAAAGGCAAAATAACATTTTTAGCACATTCATTTACGAAAATAATGGAAATTAGGAGAAAAGGGAGGTTAAAGGTCACATGTTGTATGTGAGGAGGAAAATGAAGGAAAATAATGGAGAATGAAGAAAATAGAGGCCTCATCTAGAAAAAGGCTTATGAGGATCAGTTAGTACCATTTTTTCAGTTTAGTTTTGGAGTTCTATCATTATTATCTCTTTCTCTCTCTCACTGTTGGACACTAGATTTTTCTTGGTGCACTCTGGCATTGGATCAAGAAAGGAAAAATAAAATAATAAGAAGGAAGAAGCAAGGAAGGAAGAGCAGGATCAAGCAATTATAACAGGATTCTTTGTAAGAATTGATTTTCATGTGTTTTTTCTTTGTCAGATTTGGCATGCATGGTATTGCATGTGGTTATTTTTTGTCATGGCCAAGTTAACGATGATTCACTATTTATAGCTAAATGCATGCTAATTTTGGTGGATACGAAGTTTAGACAAAGGTTCAAGGCTAGTAAACTATCAGTTGTATTTCAGGCAAACTACCTAGGTGTAGTTATAAAAACATGGGAAACCCATGATGAATTTCAAAATCAAAGAAGGTTGAATTTCCTATTTAATAGGGGTTTAATTCTCTAGGGATTGCGTAAGCAGGGTAGGCTGAGGGTAGGCTGATAATTGGCTATGTGTTTGTCCAATTTTTCCTAGATCAGTGTGAAGCAATTGGTAGAGTGTATGAGGTTGTGGTGATCACAAATACATTGTATTGTTTCATGATTCCTTGGTTGAATATAAAATAAAGTTAGAGGGGTTTTGAGTAGTTACTTTCCCCAGGAATATCAGGTGTTGTGTATTGATTTACTTCTTTCTCTTACTTGCATGTTATTGAGCAATCATGTTTTATATTCCACATATTTTGTAGAAGGATTCAGCATCTTGCTTTAGTACATTGCATGATCGAATTGAGTCCATTGATATAATTTCTACATGGTATTATGGCTATGTTAGAGATTTTCTACATGGTATCAGAGCCCCAAGAATCAAAATAGTGGAGACGAAATTGAGTTTGTGTTGAACAGTATTCAAATTTGCAGGTACTTTCTTTGGAGCTATAAGCGGATCGATATGTCTTTCAATGGCTTGAGACTTGAATATGCACTCGAGGGCAGTTAAAATTATATTGCATGGGAGGATGGGATGGAGACAGTGTTGGAGGACAACGGGTTGAAGGAATTCATAGATAATGATATTCCCAAGCCCACAACGGCATATGCCCATCTTCTTGATGCATGGCAGAATAAGGTACCAAAGGCAAGGAGGATCTTGTTAGAGGGAGTTCAATATCACATTTTCTCGAGTCTCCATGGAGAGGAAACTCCATATGCTATATGGAAGGCCTTGAAAGATATGTTTCAAAGCAGCAGTGACCATAGAAAATTGGCACTGAAGGACAAGCTCAGGAAAATCAAAAGGAACAAGAACAACAAGAAGGCTCCAGAAGCTACAATGGGTGAAGCTTTGGCCTCACAATTTGTATTGTACTTCTCTCTCATCGCATGCATGGCGTCAACTGTGATGGGATCTATGTCGTACATGGATAGTGGAGCATATTTCCACATGACGGGATACATTAGTAGCTTGGAGGAGAAGGATTTTTATATGCACATTAAGATGGGTGATGACAGGAGGTATAGTGCTACCAAGATTGGTACAGTTACTTTCCAGGGATAGTCAGGTAAACCTTTCTTATTAAAATATGTCATGCATGTACCAGGCTTGAAAAAAAAATTAGTTTCACAAAGCCACAACATAGGTAAAGAAGATTGGGGTTCATGTCAAGAACCTCTACAAACTTGATGTAGATGGCTACGCAGCATTGAGAAGTAAAGTAGGGAAGGTGGTGAGTCAGGATATAGGTGAGTTATGGCATAGGATATTGGGCCATCAACACCACAATTCTTTGAGGATCATGCAGCAGATTTCTGTAGGTCTTCCAAAGGGTACTCTTGCGCAGATAGACACATGCAAGGGATGTACCATGTGTAAGTATACTAAGTCCACCTTTCATGAGAAGGAGAACCGAGTAATGGAAATACTTGAGAGAGTTCACTCAGACATGTGTGGACCATTCTCTACGCCTTCCACAACAAAGCACGAGTATTATGTGATTTTTGTTGATGATTTTTCTAGAAAGTGTTGGATCTTCTTTCTGAAAAAGAAAGATCAGGTGTTCTCCAAGTTTTGTGAGTTAAAAGCACTGGTAGAGAAAGATACAGGGAAGAAGGTGAAGGCTCTAAGGAGCGACAATGGTGGTGAGTATATCTCTAATGAATTCAAGAAATTATGTGTCAAAGAAGGAATTCGGAGAGAATTGATTGCACCTCATAACTCAAAACATAATGGGGTTGCAGAAAGAAAGAACAAATCAATTGTGGGAGAAGCATGAGCTATGTTAAATGATCAGGGCCTACCATTGCATTTATGGGAAGAGGCATGCAACACAACAGTATTTGTTCAGAAACAGAGTCCTCATTGGATACTTGGCATGAATACACATAGGAGGATTTTTTAGGTAAGAAACTGGATGTTTCATATTTTAAAATTTTTGGCTCATCTGTCTATTTCCATATGACCAAAGATGTCAGGAATAAGCTAGAACAAAAAACAGAGGTTGGGATATTTGTGGGGTACATTGATACTCCCCACAACTATCAGGTGTATTTTTCAGCTAACGGGATGATAGTTTTCAGGAGAGATGTTAGATTTGATGAGGAGAAAGCCATGTGATTGTCCATTGAGAGGGAGCTTGACTTGCATATAGATGAGAAACTCTTAGTTCCAAAGGATGAACCTCAAGATGTGGAGCAGCCACAAGATGAGGATCATGGAGTGGAAAAAATCACTCATGCAGAGCCATCCACCAGAAATGGTAGGAAGCGCACCAGAGAGGTTGACATATTGATGCTAGATACGATAGAGCATGTAGGAGCACCTACATCACAGTGTAGGTAGAAAAGGTCCCCAAATAGGTACACTGGATACATGGCTCTTATGAGCGAGTGTAATGTGACAGAACCATGCTCTTTTGAGGAAGCAATGCAGTAGCCATCATGGGTTGATGCCATGGTTGAGGAGTATGACTCCATTATCAGAAACGGTGCATGGGAAGTGGTCCCAAGACCAGTTGGGAATTTAGTGGTTGGATATAGGTGGATCTACAAGGTGAAGCAAGCAGCAGATGGAGTGTGGAGAAATAAAAGGCTACATTTGTGGCTTGGGGATTCTCACAGGTAGAGGGGATTGAATATGAGGATACGTTTGCACCGGTTTCAAGGTACTCATCAATTAGATCTATCCTTTCACTCTCAGCATAGATGGGATGGTAGATAGATCAGATGGATGTAAAGATAACCTTTCTCATTGGAGTTATTGAGAAAGAAGTGTACATTGAGCAGCCAGAAGGTTTTGAGACCTTTGATAGGGAGTCACATCTATGTAGACTCAAGAGAGCACTATATGGGCTGAAGAAAGCACCTCATGCTTGCTACACCAAGATCGATAGCTATTTCACTGATTTGGGCTTCACAAAGAGTGAAGCGGATGCAAACCTATATCATATTGTGGTTGATGGTAAGCTTTTAATTATTCTACTTTGTGTAGATGATCTTATACTGACAAGTGATGAGAATATCATAACTTCTTGCTAAGTGGATCTTGCAAGAAAGGTTTAGATAAAGGACATGGGGCTCTTGCATTATTTCCTAGGCTTGGAAATATGGAAAAGAGATGGCGAGCTATTTGTATCTTAGGGAAAGTATGCCAAGGATATTTTGAGGAAGTTCCACATGGAGGGGAGTAAACCCATGGAGACTCCTCTTGCAGTTAACTAGAGGAAGGAGGAAGCTACTTTAGGTGAGGTAGTGGATGCTATTGTTTACAGGTAGCTTGTGGGTTCACTTATGTATTTGGTGAACACATGACAAGACATATACTATGCAGTTAACCAACTTAGTCAAGCTATGGTTAAGCCTACCAAGCTCTTTTGGAAGGCGGTGATGCATGTGTTGAGATATCTCAGGGGAACTACAAAGTATGGATTATGGTACAGACGGACAGAGGGAGTGAAGATTCAAGGCTTCACCAATGCAGATTGGGTAGGTAGTCCATCAGACAGGAAGAGTACATTAGGGGGCATCTTCAGCATAAAATTAGCAGTAGTTCCTTGGTATAGTAGGAAGCAGAGATCAGTTATACCCAGTTCAGACGAGGCAGAGTACATGGCAGCTAGTCAGGCTACATGTGAGGCCATCTGGATGAGGAAGATACTTGTTGGTTTTTTTGGTCATTGGATGGATCCGACGGTGATACATTGTGATAACCAGAGTTGCCTAAAAATATCGGTTAATCCTGTATTCCAAGGCAGGTCCAAGCATATTGAAATTTTGTACCACCATCACATAGATTGTGTTCAAAGGCGCATTATGTTGTTGCAGTACATTCCCATAGAGGATCAGGATGCAAATATCTTGATGAAGGCGCTTGCGAAGAGAAAATTAAAATACCACAGAGGTAGGATCAAGGTAGCAGATAATCCATTTCTTTTTGAGAGGGAGTGTTGAAATTCAACAAGAAAATGCAACACACACACTAGTGTGGGAACACAGGTCACACAGTGATGGGCCCTAGCGATACATTAGTGTGCAACCAATTTATTAAATAAATTGGAAAATTAATTGTAATCTCATCTCATAACTAAGTGTGATAGACTTAGTCAGCTCAAGAATTTCGAGTTGAGGGTCTAAGGATATGCAAGTAGAGTGATTCTATTATTTACAAGGTCTAGTTGCAATTATAGCACTAGTGTAGTGTGGGTGTGATCAGTTAACTCACAATAATTGAGTTAAAATCAATTTAACTAGTTCTAACTGTTTTATGAGATAGTGAAAGATAAAGTGAACTAAAATAGATTTAATTCACCAGTAGTGGTCTACCAAGTTACTGATGATTCACTATTTATAACTACATGCATGCTAATTCTGGTGGATACCCAGTTGAGACAAAGGTTCAAGGCTAGTAAACTATCAGTTGTGTTTTAGGAAAACTGCCCAGGTGTAGTTATGAAACCATGGGAAGCCCATGATGAATTGCGCAATCAAGGAAGGTTGATTTTCCTATTTAATATGGGTTCAATTCTCTAGGGATTTCGTAAGCACGGTAGGCTGAGTGTAGGTTGATAATTGGCTATGCGTTTTTCCAATTTTTCCTAGATCAATGTGAAGAAATTGGTGGAGTGTATGAGGTTGTGGTGATCACAAATAAAATGTATTGTTTCATGATTTCTTGGTTGAATATACAATAAATATGGAGGGGTTTTGAGCAGTTGCTTTCCCCGGGAATATATGGTGTTGTGTATTGATTTACTTATTTCTCTTACTTGCATGTGATTGAGCGATCGTGTTTTATATTCCGTAGATTTTGTAGAAGGATTCAGTATCTTGCTTTAGTACATTGCATGATCATATTGTGTCCATTGATATAATTTATACATGATATTATATTTGTGTTAGATATTTTCTACATAGGGCCTAGTGATCTGGGTTTCGATTGCGGTAAACCTTGAGACGTGGGTGCTCTCCATCAGGCCTAGGAATCCTGGGTTGGGATATACAGTAAAGCATGGAGATTATGTCTTGGTTTAGGGCCTAGTGATCCCTGATTAGAACTGTGGATTGCGGTAAAACCTCAGAGACTAGGAGATAAGAAAATTTCTCATGGTGTAGGCAGATAGAACTCAGTGATATCCATGTCTTTGTTGGCCTAGTGATCGGGTGGATATCACGATAAAGTCAGTTATGAAATTTTTATTGTGTTAGCCTAATGATCTGCTATGGATCACAGTAAAGGCTGATTTCTATTGATGAGGGTGAGGTGGTTTAGCATTGGGATGTCATGGTTGGTTCTTTCGATTGAGTCCCACACTCATGCTTGGAATATGGCACAAGGGTGATTGATTGAAGATAGATTTGGCTCAGCCAATCTATGGTTGGGTGGAATGTGGTAGTCCCATTTTCGGTTGGTTTTTACATTCATCAATGAAAGGTCCATTACTTTGGTATTTGATATGAAAATGTACTAGTTTATATGTGGATTATATGGTTGTTGTACCCATGGTACTTTTGTTTTTATTATGTTGGTCATGAGCATGTATTTTAACGGTGATGATGTATGGATCTCTCCATGTTTTGACATGTAAATGAATGCACAATGTATATATGGTCAAATATATGGTATTGCAACTAATGATGTAAGGGAGCAATGCTTCTTAGAAATTCTAAGATAAGTATGAGACCCCCATGCTCTATTATGGTGTTTATACCTGTAGCTTTCGTGTTTGTGACATGTTTGATGAAATTCTTGCCATGGCTAGTAGGGGTCCAATTTAGTACTCATGGATAGTTTTGTAAATGTATCATTTTTTGACTAATATAAATCATCTATGGGTTTGTCATGAATTTATGGGCAATGGACTCGGTTTTTGGCTTGAAAAAGTGGCTCAAATCCTAGGGATGTTGGCTTATGGGCGTATACATGTGTCCAGAGCCTCATAAATGTTGACTTTTAGGCCCGTGCATGCGTCCAGAGTCCCAAAAGCTATAAATGTCATTGGGACCTAGGGGAAGTGTTAGGGTCCTATATTTCATAGGATCTCATGGTGACATAGTTTATTCTATCTGTCAAAATTATTTTTTTGAATGATTTCCAATCTGTAAATAATTTTCAAAATAAATTAAAAAAAGGAGATAACATAAAAAATCAAAAGAGGGTATATGTTATAAATAAAAATATAAGATGTGAACCCCATCAAAAAGAAGAAAAAAAAATAAATTCTTAAAGTGTTGCACATCCAAATGCCACTACTCTTCGTTTAGCTTATTTTTGAAAATAAATTGTATAGTTTGTTTAAAATACCACAAAAGTTCAATAAAATTCAATCATACATTTTAGGCATGATTGAATTAGGTTTAAATTGCTTGTTAATAGGTAGTGAAAAATAATTTGTCAAACTATTTAATCTTGACAGATTAATTAGTTAGGTAGAAAATGAAACCAGTTCAATAGTTTAATCTGAACCAAAGAAGGTGTTGTAACATCATTTGTTTTGATAAGTTAGCATAAGTAGTTGAATACTTTTCAAAATGATAAGATATGATATGGATGCAAAAGAATCAAAAGGTTAAAAATGTTAGGAAGATTATTATTTTTGTAGGAATCCATGTAAATAAAATGTTAGGTGTTAGATTCCCTAAATAAAGAAGGCAAAATAAAATGCTAGGTGTTAGATGCCCTAAACAAAGAAGGCGAAACAAAACATTAGGGGAGCAAGAAAGAAAAAGAAAAGCTTCATTATGTTTTAAAGGTTTTGATTGGCTGCTAGTCTAAATGCGCCTATGGAAAAGTTAATTGTATGGTTTAAATTCTGATTATTAATTTCTATCCTAAAGTTTTAAACCATATCATAATTTTCCCTTACTTTCATTTCATTCATTTCCCTTTTCATTTCCTTCCCCATTCATATATTTTCACACATTTCATTATAATCCCGCACATTCAAAATAAATTTTCCCATAGGCCAAAACCCAAAATCATTTACATTGCCATCTCCTACAAACCTTTCAAAGGATGATATAATATGTAGTGGGACCCATTCCCCACCATGCTTCCTTTTTCATTTCATTTTCCATTGAAACTCATTAGACTTACCCTTTTTTCCGCCTTTCCGCTTTACCCTTATACCCTTACCTTTTTATCACTTTTCACTTACTTCGCTTCCTTATTCCCCGATCTTGATTAAAGTGGGCCATCCCTCCATGTCACCGATTTACCTCACCCTCATCGCATTTTGAAGATTATACATGTTTTAAATCGCAACTGAAACTTAAAACTTGTGATCATCGATTTGTGATATCGCATCGCATATGTTTTAGCTTATTTTTAAAAGCAACTGCAACCTATTTGTTTTAACTTGCGATGCGGCAAGTTGGCCCCACCTCAGTAGCTCCGCCCCACACTTTATAGCCTTTTTCAATACTTTGATATATTATGAAAACATCATAAAACATTACCTTATCGCATAAAACTCTGCTGATTGCAGTGGGCTCCATTTTCTCCTTGACACATCAACCTCCAATAAGCACAAATCGCACTTTGCGGTTTTAAATGTTTGCCTTATTTTCCAAGTGCTAAATTCTGCGATGTGCGATGTGGGTAGGTCCCTCTCCCCACACTTCGCAAATTTTAGATGTTAACCCCGCATCTTATAAATAAAACTTGAAAGTTGTGATTTGCGCTTGCGATCCGGTCCCACTTTTCCCCTACCACGTCACTTGCCTCCTCCCCCCCCCCCAAGTGCTTAGCACTTTGTGATTTCTAGTGTTTACCTCCTACGCTTATAACAAAAACTTAAAAACTTCGATCTGCACTGCGGTCCTGTCCCACTGTCTCTCCACATCGCATCCCACTTCGCATTGCATCTCTAGTAGCATTCTTCATAAACTTAAACTCTAAATGTTTCAAAGTGCACGGATGCGATGCGGCTTCATAATTGAAATTTAAAAGATTTCGGGTCTGGTATATTATTTTTTTTACATTTTTTTATTCAAAAAAAGGTTTTAACTCAGCAGAAACGACTTGGGTAGCCAATAAATGCTATAGGTAAAGTCGAGCAAAGGTTTTGTGGCAAAGAAGATTATGTTGTAACTGCAATAGCACAGGGCGTTCATACAGCGGATATGCCAGCACAACACTTAGTTTAGTCTACCAACATATCAGCAAATTTTGGTTCACATCCTAAACTTCCTCGCTACATCAGCACCTGCTCTACACAACACATTCCACTGAAACTATAACTTTTTAATAGTTAGAGTTTTTAGTTCAAGTTTTCTAGAGACTGTTTCATTGTAATTTTTTGTATAAATACTTCATTTTTGGAAGTATCAAATGTCAAAATTGATATCAGAATCGTTACTGTATTTTGGAGTACTGTAAGCTTTTCCAAAGCACTAGAGCATCAATAATAATCAGACCATTCACTAGATTCTTGTGGCTTAAATATTAGTGATGTCTATCTTCAGTTAGTATTGTTTCATTGTCCTCTTCCATTGTAAACATCTAAATTCTAATTGTAAGGCAGAAAGCATGATGAATAGGATTTACTTTTGAGTACCTTATTCTGGCTGCCTTTACGACCATTATGTTTTCCACTGAAAGCCAAACTAAAGAATTCTTAATTGTTCTTTAGTTCTGTTGAATCTGTTCATATTTTTGTCATAAATCCATTTATAAATCCAAGAGATCCAATAAATATTCCTAGATTTCCCTGTGTTTACTCTATGAAAAATTGATGCAACCATCCAATTATATTTTGACTCCAATTCCCAATAGATATTAATCCATTGAATACAATCAATCTTTCAAAATCCAAAACAAACCCCAAAACCCAAGTACTGTCATAACTAGCCTAAAACTTATTTAAACAAAGCTATATCTTATAGAGAGAGCCCTCTCTAAATCTAGGAACGCTAGGTCTTAGATTCCAAAGTTGGTTTGGTGTTGGCCTATGTGATTAGTTTGTTGGAAATATGATGCAGAGTGTTGTCCCTGATAGCAACCCACTTGATAGAGTGTTGTCCTTGACTGGCAACCCACTTGATGAAGATGATGGAAACCTACTTGACGAAGTTGTCCTTGATGGAATATGTCTTGATGAACCTGTTAAATGATGTAAATCTGATGTATATACAATGAGTATAGAAGGTAATGATGGAAGGAATGTCAGTATGTGCTAGAACATGATGAAAAGAGTATGTCTCAAGGCATACGCGGATTTGTCTAGACAAAGTAGCGTATGCACGCGGGAAACAACGTACCAAGTCGCGTATGGGCAAAAGCGCTCTAAATATGCAAAACCAGGGGTAACCACCATGGTATTGACCCATTTTATTGAGTAATGATTCGTCTATGTGACCCCGTCCAGAAATACCATCGGAAGTAATGTGGTTTTGGCTCATGGTATTAAAAAAGGGTAAACCTATATAAGGAGAAGAAATTCATTGTGCAAAGTATGAGCGTGAGTGTAAGATGTCTGAGCTTGAATGAATACTTCTCTCTGAAGTATATCTGAATGGAAAGGGTTACAGTTGAATGATAGATCTGAATGCATGATGCACCAATGAAGAATATGATGAAGAAGGGTATCTAGATCTGAAATATATTTGTATTTGCTAGATCTATTTATGGAATGCTTAGATCTGAGATGAGGCGAACATCTGTCTGAAGTAAAGGGTAAAATCTGTGTGATGTATCTGTTCTGAAGAATTACAATGACCTAAATGTCTGAAGAACCATACGCTAGTTTGCCATAGAGGAAGCGCGTATATATGCGGGTTTGCTGAAGAGAAAGCACGTATGGGCAGAGAAATTAGTTCTATAATATGTACAGAAGTATACGTGGGTTTCTATGGTCGAAGGCACGTATATACGCAGGATCAGTGAAAGGAAAGCGCGTATGCAAAACTAGGGTTTTCTGAAGTCTGTGGTAAGAAATGTCTGATCTGTTCTGATGGTTTACTGATATCTGTAAGTGAGTTATATGTATCAGTTTGATGTATGATTGAGCTTAAATGTATGGAGTGGGTCCAGTCTGAAAATATGATGAAACGTGGCCTGCAAGTTGTGCTCTATTGAAGTTGTTGGATCCAGTGTGAAAATTGATGAAATGTGGTCCATAGAGGTGCTGAAGGTTGTAGCCTTCAGTCAGGGGGTTGTAGCTCCCTTCTAGGTGAGGCTGGTAAACGAGAGTAGGGGGTTGTTGCTCCCTTCCAGGAGAGGCTGGTAAACGAGAGCAGGGGGTCGGTGCTCCCTTCCAGGAGAGGCTAGTAAACGAGCGCAGGTGGGTGCCTACGTGCTGGTAGGAGTCTGCGCCAGCACATTGTTGTAAGATGTTTTCTCTATAATAAAATATTGAAGGCTGAGACAACGGCAGCGGTGGTTTTCTCCCGACTTGGGTTTCCACCTAAAATCCTGGTGTTCATGTGTAATGCTTATGTGTGATGATTTATTCTGTTGTTACTGCACATGTTTATTGTTAACTAAACATCAGAAGAATGAATGTTGCATAGATCTAAGTAAAGATTTAATTGCATAATAATATCTCTGTGTATACGCAAGTTTAATGAAGGAGATCCGCGTGTATACGCTAGTTGGATTCAGAAAAGTAGCGTATGGGTTTTGAAGTAAGGAAAAGTAAAAAGTTTTGAGTATGCCCTAAATACTGATTCACACCCCCCCCCCCTCTCAGTATTTTTCCCAACATAGTTCTCACAATCTCTTGTAAATTACAGAATGCTAACATAGTGGTGACTCCACTGGGGAGGAATTGAAATCAATCATAACTTCTTTCAAATTCAAATCTCTATTTAAATAATCACTTTATTAATATCCGATAGAGATTTCTATCTTTAATTTTTGTGTAAATGAAGTTTGAAGTTACATTTTATAGTGTGTGTTTTGATTTTCAAAACTGGCTTCCAAGATATCCAGTAAATATTCCTAGCTTTCCCTGTGTTTACTCTATGAAAATTTGATGCAACCATCCAGTTATATTTTGACTCCATTACCCAATAGACATTAATCCATTGAAGATAATCAATCTTCCAAAATCCAAAACAAACCCCAAAACCAAAGTACAATCATAACTAACCTAAAACTTATTTAAACAAAGCTATATCTTGTAGAGAGAGCCCTCTCTAAATCTAGGAAGGCTAGGTTTTGGATTCCAAATTTGGTTTGATGTTGGCCTATGTGATTAGTTCTCACAATCTCTTGTAAATTATAGAGCGCTAAAAGGAAGGAAGCTTGAATGGTTGGGTTGTCTCTTGGGGGTATTATTGTTGATATACAAGGTTTGTGTGATGTGTTTCTATCGATTCCACTTCCATAAGGTCACCTAGGAGGTTGTGTCTTAACATAGTAGCCTCTTCACATGTTTACCCTGATTGGCTGATTACTTGGGTAGATGTGGGAGGAGGGTGTTACAGAGTGGTATCAGAGCATGGTTCAACCCTTGGAATAGATGGGTAGTGTATTTGTCATGCTTTTCTATTGGTTGCATATGTGTTTCTCATACCTAGGGTGTATGTTCTTGTTGCATCCACATTGTGTTTGCCATGGTGGCAGTGGTTTCGCCATAAAAGGGTTGATGGTGTTGTTGTCAACATGTTTTCATGAGTGTATCACTGTTTATGAGTTTTTCATGATTATGTATTTTCAGTGCATGATTCCTTACATGTTGTACATGCATTTATTTTTCATGTTAGGTTACATATTGGTCATGTTTGTGTATGCTTGCTTTAATGATGCTATATGTTGAACATGCATTGGTGGCTCATGCTTAGTTACATGTTACTTATGCTTGTGTATTGTTCATGCTTGTGATTGGTATGGTTGAGATTTTCATGCACTAGGTCATGGTGTGTATTTGGTATGGTCATCCATTGATGGCTAGACTCCAACTAGAATGATGTTTATGTGCTAATATACCATGTGCTACAAGTTTATACGTTGTTATGATTATGTATATACGTGTATTACATTTATGGGTTGATCTTGCAGGATGTATCCTCCCCACGTTACACTAAGATACGTTGTCCCTTATTATGATTTGGTTTAGCTGACATATTATACTTTGCAATAAAATAGATCAAATATGAATAGCAAGATGATAAACTAAAAATACTCTCCCTACAAGTCAGTTGATTAGTGTGGTGGGAACTCTTCTGATTTAGCAGACACATTAAGAAGCCTAAAGGAAGAAATAATGAGTTGCAAGAAAGATAATGAAAGACTCATACAAGCATAGGAAAAGCAAATAGAGGTTAATGCCATACTTCTTCAGAGCTTGTCATATTTTCAGAAACAAGGGCCACTTTGGATCAGTTATGGACAGGAGGACATAACTAATGGGGCATATGGTAGTAGGTCTCCTGGTAGACATAGGTAGGATATAGCTAGCATAGTGAGGGATGGTAGGTTGTTGGACACTCCTGATAGGAGGTGTGATGGGTATAGGTACCATTATAGTTCTCGTTCGGATAGACATCATGATCATCATCGATATCATCCTTACAGGAGGAGTGACAGGTGATACTTGTCGAATGATTTTAAGAAATTAAAGTCACCTATTTTTTATGGGGACTTGAAGAAACCAGAAGAGGTAGAAGCTTGGATACTAGGGATGAAAAATTTCTTAGAGTTTCATTAGTACTCATATAATATGAAATCTAGAGTAGTTATCTTTAGTCTTAGAGGTGAAGTAGACATCTGGTGGGAAGATGTGAAGCAAGTTAGACACATTAGGACAAAGGACTTGATTTGGCATGAGTTCAAAAGGATTTTCAGGAAGACGTAATTTTCAAAGAGGTACTATGACAACAAGGCCAAATAATTATATGAGTTGAAGATGTGATCAATGAAAAATGAAGAGTACACGACAAAATTCCTAGCGCTATTGAGGTATGTACCATATCTTGAGGATGAGAAGGCTAAATTTCAGTGATTTGTCAGTGGTTTTACATTAGCATTCAGATATCGGATCAATTATGATGAGCCTCAAACACTTGAGGAAGTCATTGGGAAGCTGAAGCATTGCTTTGAATAGTCAAAGCACAAGAATGAGTCTCAACAAGGATGGAAGGGGAAGGACAAAGGTAAAGGTAAATGGCAGTGTAAGAGAGTAAGGCCTCAGAATATATAAGACAAGGAAAATGTGGCTCCGGAAAATAATTTTAATGCAACTAGATAGGGACATAGACCACAACAACATCATATATCACAACATTAGCATGGAGGTAATGGTACGGTATAGTTAGAGTGTTGGACATGCAGTGAGGAGCATATTAAGAGAGATTGTCCACAAAATCATGGTGGTAGACCTCATATATATAGTGCATAGGAGGCGAATCTTGTTGGGGATGTTGGGCAAAGCATTCCTCACATTTATCTAGACGTGGAAAACATACAACCAAATCACTCAAATTTTATCATTGAGATGGAAAGTAAACTTTATGATCAAGTTATTTCTATTTTGATTGGCCCTGGATCTAATTATAGCTATGTTAGTACTGGCTTGGTGGATAAGTGTGGTTTGAGTAAGAAAATGCATGTAGAATCTTGATTAGTGAAGTTGGCTACATGTCTAAAGAAAATATTTAACTATTGGTGTTACACCATTTTTTGGTCATCTAACCTATTATCATTAGTTGAACCCAAGTACACCATGTAAGACCAATTTTACCCTAAGTAAAATTGCTTTCACTATGTGAAATAACTTAGTAAAACACCTTTATTAAGTTGTTTGTGGTCTAAACAGGGAACCCCAAAAGGAAATATTAAACAAATCTATATTTTTTTTATTTTCCTCATGGAATAATTAATTAAACAATAATTTAATTATTATTCTGAGTCATATTTAACCCAAAACAAGGAAATTAATTATATAAATCCTTATTTATCTTATTATTTTCTAGGAATAATTATTTAAATCTTATTTAAATAATATTCCTTGTTAAATATGACTAAATCATTTATAAATAATTAAATAAATCATTATTTATTTACTTATCATTCAACCACTTCCTTAAAATAATAAATAAATCATTTATTTATTTATTATTTATAAATAAAGGATGTGACCCAAGTCAAAATCCTTTTCCCTCCAACAAATATAATAAAATATTCCTAAAAGGTGGTTCTAGAATTTGGTTAATAATATTTTATTCATGCACCAAGTTCTAGATTACCCTAATATTTTGTTATAAATAGAAGGGTTTTCCCATTCATTTGTCACCTTTTGTTGCCTATGAGATCACTCTGGATCTTTACTCTTAGTCTGACTTTGAGCCATTATCATTGTCACATTTTCTATCTTCACTTTGTGAGCTCCCTTTGAGTTCTATATTTTGTATTGGTTTTCTACACCAACAAGAGAGAGAAATGCTAGATCAGAAGCACTGAGGACTTTCAAAGAACCCATCCCATTGAGGAGAATTGGAAACACCTTTCTTGTTTTCCTCTCAGGTGCCCTTAATACAAAATTCTTTCAAAAATATCGTTCTTGTCTTATCTATTGGATGCATGGAGAAAAACCTTATTTTTATTGCTTAATGTCTTTTTATGCATAGATCTGGGTTTGTGCAGCATTTTTCTTGATCAACTAACTGCAGATCTGAAGATATTGGCAGCCATATTTGATGTTAGGGCTATAAGTTATGCGTAGCTAAAGTGGTCATTTTTTCGTACACTTCGACAAAAGATCATAGAGATTTCTATCTTTAATTTTTGTGTAATTACCCTAATATTTTGTTATAAATAGAAGGGCTTTCCCATTCATTTGTCACATTTTTTTGCCTATGAGCTCACTCTGGATCTTTACTCTTGGTCTGACTTTGAGCCATTATCATTGTCACATTTTCTATCTTCACTTTGTGAGCTCCCTTTGAGTTCTATATTTTGTATGGGTTTTCTACACCAACAAGAGAGAGAAATGTTAGATATGAAGTGTTGAGGACTTTCAAAGAACCCATCCCATTGAGGAGAATTGGAAACACCTTTCTTGTTTTCCTCTCAGGTGCCCTTAATATAAAATTCTTTCAAAAATGTCGTTCTTGTCTTATCTATTGGATGCATGGAGAAAAACCTTATTTTTACTACTTAATGTCTTTTTATGCATAAATATGGGTTTGTGCAGCATTTGTCTTGATCAACTAACTACAGATCTAAAGATATTGGCAGCCATATTTGATGTTAGGGCTATAGTTATGTGTAGCTAAAGTGGTCTTTTTTCGTACACTTCGACGAAAGATTCATACTAACAATTGGGTAAGAGCTTGTGCATTTGAGTTAAATGGTATGCCTACAACAACACACTTGAAAATATTTCCATTAGGATCATACAGTATGCTATTAATTATGGATTGGTTATATATTCAAAGGACCAAGGTAGATTGCTATGAAAAATCTATTGAGTGCTTGGATGACAATGGGGAACCAAGAGTCTTACAAGGAAAGAAAAAATCCACATTAGTTAGGATGGTGACAACCATGCAAGCCAAGCGCAGTCACAGGAAAGGGTGTGTGTTATTTGCAGTTCATATATCTAGTGACAAAGATAAGTAAGTTGAGGATGCATATCTTTTGAACAGGTATCCAGTTTTGCAACAATTTAAAGATGTGTTTCCAGTAGATATTTTAGAGTTGCCACCGCATAGGGAAGTAGACTTTTCCATTGAGTTGGTACCAGAGGTAGCTCCAGAATAAAAGTCACCTTACAGGATGAGCATGTTATGCAAGAAACTCACAAAATAGAAGAAAATTAGTTCAACTACTTAGAAATCAACGTCTCCGAGGGGGAAACCTCTTGTTTCCATGAATACTTCAGGTTCCAATATGATTTTTCCTTCCTCGTCAAGTTTTGGAAATATTGTTTGAATTGGGAGCTTATCACCTAACATATCACACCTGAGGTGGTAGAATTAAATTTGTAACTGCAATATATGCTTGAAAAAGGGTACATTAGGCTAAGTGTATCGCCATGGGCCACACCAGTGTTGTTTGTGAAGAATAAGGATGGCACCCTTACACTATGCATTGATTATAGGCAGCTGAAACAAAGTGACCATCAAGAACATGTACCCATTACCGAGGATTGATGATTTTTTTATAAGCTGAAGGGAGCAACAATGTTTTCTAATATCGACTTGAGATCAAGATATCATTAGGTACACATCAAAGAGAAGGACATCTACAAGACATCATTCAGGACTAGGTACGGGCATTATGATTTTGTTGTAGTTACATTTGGAATTATGAGATAGGGACATAGGTCACATTAGCAGCATAGATCACAACATCAACATGGAGGTAATGGTACAGGATGGTTGGAGTGCTAGACATGTAGTGAGGAGCATATTAAGAGATATTGTCCACAAAATCAGGGTGGTAGGCCTTAAATATATAGTGCCCAGGAGGCACAGACTATTGGGGATGTTGGGTAGAGTATTCATCGCATTTATGTAGACGTGGGCAACATACATGTAGATAACTAGGATTTTATCATTAAGATGGACGGTAAGATTTGTGATCAAGTTATTTCTATTTTTATTGGCCATGGATCTAATTATAGCTGTGTTAGTCCTAACTTGGTGGATAAGTGTGGTTTGAGTAAGGAAATGCATGCAAAATCTTGGTTAGTGGAGTTGGCTACAGATACGAAGAAAATATTTCACCATTGGGTAAGAGCTTGTGCATTTGAGTTAAATGGTATGCCTACAACAACACACTTGCAAATATTTCCATGGGGATCATACAATATGATATTACGTATGGATTGGTTATATCTTCACAGGACGAAGGTAGATTTCTATGACAAATCAATTGAGTGCTTGGAAGACAATGGGGGAACCAAAAGTCTTATAGGGAAATAAGAAAGCCACATTAGTTAGGATGGTGACAACCATGCAAGCCAAGTGTAGTCACAGAAAAGGGTGTGTGTTATTTGAAATTCATATCTCTAGTGACAAAGGTAAGGAAGTTAAGGATTCAGATGTGTTGAACAAGAATCTGTTTTTGCAACAGTTTAAGGATGTGTTTCCAACAAATATTTCAGATTTTCCACCACACAGGGAAGTAGAATTTTCCATTGAGTTGGTACCATAGGTAGCTCCAACATCAAAGGCACCTTACAAGATGAGCATGTTATTAAAGTAGCTCACAAAATAGAATAAAATATATATCAATGACTTAGAAATCAGCGTCTTCAAGGGGGAAACCTCTTGTTTCTATGACTACTTTAGGTTCCAATATGATTTTTCCTTCGTCGTCAAGTTCTGGTATTAATGTTTGAACTGGGAGCTTGTCACCTAACATATCACACCTGAGATGGTAGAATTAAAGTTGCAGCTGAAAGAGATGATTGACAAAGGGTACATTATGCCAAGTGTATCACCAGGAGGCACACCAGTGTTGTTCGTGAATAAGAAGGAAGGCACTCACTATGCATTGATTACAGGCAGATGAACAAAGTGACCATCAAAAACAGGTACCCATTACCGAGGATTGATGATTTTTTTATCAACTGAAGGGAGAAACAATGTTTTGTAAGATCGACTTGAGATCGGGATATCATCAGGTATGCATCAAAGAGCAATCTTGAAAACCAAAAAAATCAAAAAATTTAAAAAATGTAAAGAGGGTATACCCTAAAAGAAAGATCAAAGGGTAAAAAGAATAAAAATGGTCAAAAAGAGAAATAAATGAACCCCAAGCAAAAAATAGACCAAGGAAAGTGTGCAAATCCAAATGCCACTACTTTTTACTCTGTTGTAATAAATCAATTGTGTGCAGCTTGAGAAATTTTTGCCACAATTCATGAATAAGTCAAACTGTTTAAACTTGACTTACTCATATTTCAATTTCATGTTATAGATTAGAGAATAAATATCTAGCCAAACAGTTTAATCTTGGCAGATAAGTAGCTAGGTAGAGTGAATAAAAGGTGCTCAACAGTTTAATCTGAGCCCTTGGATGTAATAAGGGTAGAAATAGATAGATTCATCATGTAAAAGAAAAGATTGATCAGGGTTTGCAAGTCTAAATGCACCCTAATAAAGAAGACAAAATGGTAGTGTTAAGTAGATAGGGTAGGTAGATGGTGCTGCAAAGTTTTATCTGATGAATGGTGCTGCTACATGTTGGTCAATCGTTTACTTTCATCACAAGTGCTAAAGCAGGAAATACACTGGAAAATCACAGCAAGCAAAGTCAAATTCATTAACCTCCCTCATCATTTTTCGCCCTCAAGAGTTTTACTAATTTCCCCAAAAGTACTAAGGTAATTTGAGATCAAAGGGGCTCAAGGCATTTCCTTGACTTCTGGAGGGACCGGACCCTCGGCCTAATGATCAAAAAGACCTAAGCACTTGAGATAATTCATCATTGTTATCTTCCATCTTTAACTTTTTCCTAAGTAAAATCCTATTTTACTTAGGAAACTGATGCAAAATTCCATAAAAATTCCTCAAAATAATTTGTTATTCTAAGATTAAGTGTTGAAGATAAAATGTTGCAATTTACTTCATAAGTTATTACTTTCTTAGATGTACAAAGATGTTTTTCCTTGTCCTTTATCATATTAACATTTAATTTTACTATATTAAATCCCTAGTGAAATCCCTTTTCCTAAGTATATAACTCCCTTTTCTATAAATATCCCCAAAACCCTTTATTATAATGTTTTACCAAAGTATATATTCCCGCACATTGAAAATAAAACCCCGCTTTATAAACCCTTTGGTGAAATATATCGTTATAACATTAATCCCCGCCCTATGGTGAATTAGTTATGTATTGATTAATTTACCATATAATAAAAATATATATATATAAACTTTAAACATGCGTTGTGTGTGTTTAAACGCAAAAATACGAATAAAAATTCGACAGAGTCTTGCGCCACCGTGGTCCGTCCACGTGGCATTCCTCTTAAGCCAACTCCGCCGCGACCCTTTACTTTTGCATATGGGATTAATTAGTTATTTGAACTAATTAATAGCCTTTCACTTACCAATCAAAATCCTCCCGGGGCGATTAAATAAAAGTTAAACACATTTAAATCCCGCCGGGCCCACCTTTCAAACCCCCGCATGTTTCCCATTCCTTCAGCCGTCGGATCATCCATTCGTTGATCAACGGTCATGATTAATCCCGCTGCCCATCCCGTTTGAGTTCTTTAACTAGCGGGGGATGGGTGGTTTTGACTAGTCAGACCATCCACGTGGCGAGAAACCTGTGGAATCGCTCCCCCCGCGACTTTTACCGCCCTCGTCCATAAGCGGTGCGGGCTCACCGCTTACCACTTACCGCATACCGCCGGCCCCACTTCCCTACGTCACCCCGTACGTCAATGACGTCATCACCTCGAAAAAAAACAAAAACCCTTTTGACTTGTAAATAAGCCATTTTTCGTGTTTTTTCAGTTATTTTTAGTTTCTGAAAGCGACAGAGCTCCCGCTGCAATTTTCAAATTTCTCTGCAAATACACCAATTTACTCCGAAATTCCGATGCGCCCGTGTTGAAGAACGTCCCCGCCATTGCTCATTACCTGTTAAAGAACCAGTTTCCATCTAAAAACAGGTATTTATCATTTCGTGCCCCGACTGTAAGTCAAGCTTAGTTTCCTTTGATTTTTCTCTGAAAAAGTGGTTAAAAATCCTCTCTGAGTCCTCATTGAAGATTTAAAACCTGTGAATTTGCTTCCCAAACCTGCGAATTGTTCCAATTTCCTCTTTTGTCAGATATCCCGTCCGGTCTGCAAGAAAAAACTAAAACCTCCATTTTGAATCCACAAGAACCAAAATGGAGGCCCCGACAGCTCTAAATATCACTCCATTGAATGCTCCTCACCGAGATTTGGACTATTTACCTCTGATAGATGAAGATTTCCAAATACAAGACCTGTATTTTGATGAAAGTCCCCGTTTGAGCTTCTGTCGCTGCAGAGACGAACACTCAAAGGGGCACGATCTTATAGGGTTGTGGGAATCCAATCTCCCAAGGTATTTTATTCCTACAGTCCACATTTTCCCTGAAATCATTCATTACTGTCATGCAAACTATGATCCCGCACAAAGAGTTGTATTAGCTCCTGATCAAAGTGTTCTGTTCCCTATCACACCTCAGTCTATCAATGCTATGTTACACTTTGAGCCAGAGCAAGAATTAGCACCTTTATCCATGGGAGGGTTGATTGAGAAAACCATACAATTAACCCCAGAGAAATTAAAAGCAATGTGTCAGTATTTCATGTTACCTGAGCATCAGCCAAAAGGGACTCCCCCCTATGGTTTTTACTTTTTTAATACATTGGGAAGGCTTATTGTGAATGTAATATCTTTTGTTTTAGGATTCAATACCAGTGAGTATGTAGATGAGATAACTCTGGCTTTGCTATCTATCTTTACCCCTGGGCAGCCTCCTGAGATTAAGTATGATTATGCTTCCTTCATTGCCAACAAAATCCATGATCAATTTTTAAGGCTAGATACTGAAAAGGTTTTTAAGTACTCCTCAGTTATCTATCATCTCATGATCTTTTATCAGTCAGACAGATTCCCTTTCCCTGTTCAGAAACTTGATGCTAAAGGTAATCCCAAGTCTGTCATTTTTTGGTCCCCCATCATTCATTTTTCCTCTGATTCTCCCTACTCCTATTCAGAATTCATTGATCAGTTTGTACATCCTGCTACAACTTTGTTAACAGGAGTTTCTCCCCCCAGGCTTAGTACCGAAATTAGAAAGACCTTGCAATTGTCAAAGAGTTATAAAGTTGGGGATTGGTACTTGTACCAAAACCATACAGTCATCAGGATTTATGGATGTGAATTACGTCCATTCAAGTTACCCAGATATGTACCAATGAGAATTTTTGCTTTGGAATACTTTAGACAGATGAATAACTCAGATGTGATCCATTTCTGCAACGTAAAGAAGAAAGCACAGTTAAGGATCAAAAGCCAGTTAGGTCCTTTCATTTGCAATTCTAGGGAAGCTGAGAGAGAAGCAGAACTTTTATTAGAGAGAAAATTCCAGACATCTTTCCGTTGGGTCCCTTATGACCCCTTTGGTTTCATTTGTGAAAGAAGGTTAAAAAATAAGTCATCTCCTTATAGACATCACAGAATTCCTGACATAGAACAGTATGCAAATCAAGATGAATGGGTTAAAGGAACACTTGTTGAAGAGGGAAGTGGAGCTGACAAATTGAATAAACTTATGAAAGATGTTGAGAAGAAATTTGACCTAGAAACATATGATCAAATGCAGGTACCCTACATTGGCACATCATCAGCAGCCACTCTACAACAAGCTCTACAGGAAGATAGTCCATCAGTAGCAGCAGATCCCAAGGGTAAAGGAAAAGAACCTATAGTTCAGGTCATTGAAACCCTGGTCATGGCAGAAAAATCACGGAGTTCCAAAGCACCAGAACCATCTGAACTCCTCATAATCGTAGTGATGTCTGCATTTGATCTTTCACAAGGTAAAATGCTAATGAGCCACTTTAAAGCAAAGGTGCCAAAGCCAACTTCAGCAACAGATTACATCAGAACAAATTTTGAAGTTTTGGCAAAAGATATCCATCCCCTGGATCAGATAGAGCTTCATAGACAAACAGGGGAAATGGTTTATTCTACTCTCACCAACAAAGCTATGGCAGCTTTAACGCTGCAAGATTCCTTGAATAATACTACTGCACAATTGAAGATTGAGAGGGCCTCCTCACAGGCCAAGGACAATAGGATAAAGTCTCTAGAAGAGATCATCATTGGTTTGGGTCACAATCCCAAAGACATTAAAGGTATTGAGGCATTGGTAAAAAAGAAAGAGGATGATATAGCTGCACTCAGAAAACAGCTGAAACTATCAGCCTCGAGGCACCCTCAGACACAGGAAGTTATAAAAGGAAATTCACAGGAAGAAATGATGGAGTTGCTCTTGAATTTGACAGAGCGACTAAATGAAACAGAAAAGGAGTTGGAAAAAACATTGCAGGAACAGGAAAATATCAAGCAGACTTCAACAACGGGTACTACAACTACAGGACAGCAGGAACAACCATCTCAGGTGAACATTTCTAATTTGCATTCTGAGGATTTAATTAAGCAGATGGAGAGTTTGCAGCTAAAGGTCACAGAACTCCAAGAAACAAAATTACAATTAACAAAATTGGAGGGAAAATATGACACATCCAAAACGACAGCTGCTGACAACCTCAGGGAAATAAAAAGATTGGAAAAATTGGTTGAGGCTTTGCAAAAAGATCTTTCACTGGAAAAGCCTCTGAACGAAATAAATGATATTCTTTGGTGCAACATCATTGACTTAATAAGAGATATTTGGCCTTCCATTCAAGCTATTTTTGAGCAAAATGAGTTAGTCAAGATAGCACAAGAGGAAATAAACAAAACTAGACATGAATTAAGAGGCAAGCCGGAGCAGGCCCAGCAGCTCATTCAATTTTTGAATTCCAGAACAAAACAACAGCTTGCATTGTTAGGAATTGATGATAGAACAGGTGCAGTTTTGGAAGCAAAGAGAGTTTTCACCAAGAGGAATTTCATGCAAAATCTAGAAAGAAAGTGTACTGACATTTTGGTTGATATCAACGTTTTCAGAGAGAAGTTTCAAGCTTTGCTGGACAGTGAATTGCCAAGTCCCATGCTCACAGAGGATCAAATAGTAGACTGGGAAACATATGAGAAAAGAATAAAAGCTCATGCTAAAAATACAGCTATAGGTTCTACTAGCTCATCAGAACCTGTATTACCAACCGGGAAAAGTATTTATGAAAAGTGAGGAATCTATTTCATCTGGAGCATGAACTAAAGTATCTATTTCCGAACGAGCCCACTTTTTATAAACTTACTGAAGCAGATGAAACTTTAAGGAAACTCAGAAGAACAATGATACCAGATGATCAGTGGTGGAAGGAAATGCTGGAAGTTTTGTAAAAGTTGTTTTCAGGATGAAATTTTATCTTTACTATCAAGTAAATGGTAAAAACAGAAAAGCAGATGAAAGAGTATCAGATGAAAGGTTAAAGAGTATCCGTGAGAAGAAAGAGTATTCAATAAGTCAAAGAAATACGCAAAGGACAGCACAGAGTCCTATTTTAAGCACTTATCTTTAGCACATCCATGAAGAAAGGAACAACACATCAGCCGTTACCCATTATTCTATTTACGAGACCATGTGTCTCTTGTTGTTTGTAAATATGCTTTAAGTCAGCCTGGATTATTGGCTAGGATAGCGTAAGATTGTTAGGATTATTTTGTGTATAAATAAACCCTCAAAGAGAGTGTTGAGGGTGGATTCTATTACTCTGCTGTAACATTGAGAGTTTCGGAATAAAAGCTTTTGGAGAAATTTACTTGTGGCTTGCTGGATGACGATTTAAAGCACTGGACTTGTTGCAGGATTCATGTGTTGGACTACAGTTCAATAAGTGTTTCTACCCTTTGTTTGAAATTTTATATTAGTTTATAATATCATCATATCCATGTCTGAATAATTTACATAAATGTTTAAAACAGAATTTGCTTAATTGTACTCTGTTTTCAAATGTGATTGTTCTTAATGTTTTCTTCTAAATTAGCTATAAGCATGAATTCTTAAATGCTCCTGCTTTGCTAATTTAAACATTGTTTGATTACTATAACACGGAATTCTTCATTTCTCTTTGTTTGTAGTCATTTCACTTCTTTCTTTTGAACATGGTGAAAGATTCTTAATTGCCTTTCATCCCTTCAAGATCATCCCATCCACTTTAAATTTCAAGGATTGTTCTCTGTCTAGCTATCTTGCCCTGTAATACCATCTTGTGCTTAGAATAGAAATCCAGTAAAGCCATCCTTTGACTCCATAGCCCAATGGACTGAAAGCTCTCAACCTTGCCCTTAGTTTGTGGATTCCACCATTTTCCCAAAATAAACTCTTGAATCTATA